>CM061919.1:273729566-273823133 GCA_031002005.1 Vandiemenella viatica
TCAGTTTTTTGGTCACATAATGAGAATGGATAACAACCATACAAAAAGAATTTTCAACCATATTTACAAGAGTAAGAAGGGCAACCAGTGGATCCAAGGATAAAGAAAGATATGAATGAGATCGGAATAACAGAAATTTAGTAAAAGAGAACATTTAGGAGATTGATCCAAATTTCAAGGGTTTCCAGGAGAAGGAGAAGAGGAAATGGTAACATATGGACAGAAGAAAGGAGGAAACAGCAAAGTGAGAGGATGAAGAACTATTGCAAGTCAAGAAAAGAAGCATCGAAATGAATGCACGAGATTACTCTTCGTGGTCCTTAGACGGCCGATATCGAAGAGAAGAAGAAATCATCTTTGATAAAGCGTTTAAAGCGTTAGCTTCATAACTTTCATACCTGGTTCAAAATATTTATACTTTTTTTTGTCTTCAGAAATTTCAAGCATGAATTTTTTCTTTTATTTAAACTTAATTTACGTAGTATTTCTGCGTGAAATAAAACTTAAAAAATTCACATTCCTTACAACAGATGCAACAAATGCAATTCGACCAATATATCGACAATGGCTTCGTAATATGCCTCTCCAATTCCCAATGAAATTTGGTCAGTAGCGAATCTGCTAGTATACGGAAACCTGACACAGGCATTTTGCAATGTTTTTAATTTAATTTAATTGCAATGGAGCACAGGCTCCGGTGGCAATTTCCCTACACCCCCACCTTCCCCCTATCCTGCACCCACCTACATTTGCCCTCTACAAATTTTATTTTAAATTCTTTCAACGTTTTCGGTAAATTATTCATCATTTCTCTTGGTAACTCATTCCAATACCTGACACCCTTACCTAAAAAAGAGAATCTTCCACACCCTTGTGCCTGAAATCGAGTGCCAGCTTGTGGTCATGGTCATCTTTTCCTCTCCATGTACTACTTTTCATACCTATTGCAATATCTTTCCATGCCTCATCACCAGTATACGCCTGTACACTCCCATGACCCTCCTCATCCTCCTCCTGTCTTGCAATGAATCCCAACGCGTTTCTCACTTGTTCTTCCATTTCCTTGTTGAGCTCCATTTTTCGTCACGGATATTATTTTATTTTCATCCATTTACCAGCAACCGCTCTTGGAATTAAACATATCGACTGTAGAAGAAAGAAACAAAAAACTTCTTCAATGCTACGTATTTCGTTTAAAATACAGGTTCCTCTTGACGATATACAAGGAAAGAAACGTCGAACATGAACTAAGTAAAATATAATACATATTTGAATTAAGAACGCAACAAAACAATAAACTTATTAACAAAAAGTGAAAAAATAATGTAATAATTGAGACTTTCCTGTCGTATGATTGCAATGAAGTTTTCAACGGGTGTACCGCCGGATTGTGTCGTGAAAAGACAATCCGGCGGTTCACCCGAGAAGACGTCGTTACTGAAAAAAAACGATTTTCAGTTAAAAAAATGACGCTGAGTTGTAGGTAATATGATTTGTTTTAAATATTATTTCACACAGTAAAAGTATGAAATGAAATTTAAGTAAAATTAAATAGGTTATGCTTGATAATTTCTCAAGATAAAAATAAATAAAATCATGTGATACTGCGGGGATTTGAACCAGGACACAAAACTATGAAGTGTCATCTAATCGTACTAAAGCCCATAACACGGGCAGCGTTCGTGGCTAGTGGCTAATGCATACTGATAACCACATCGTTAGTTATGATAAGAAGTACCTTCCTACACAGTACAACACCGCTTTACCCCTCGCTTTTTCGCTGCTTCTTACACAACAGGTAAACAAAATACAGGTTGACTTAGACTTGCAGCAACAAAGTGAACAACGCATCTCCTCACATTTTTATGTTTTGTTATCACTGCCCTAAAGCATCATGTTATTTTTTTAATTGAATCGGGAGAAACATTCATAATATAATTTTGGTTTCGATAACGGTTGGAGAAATTATTCAGATTCCAGATTATCAAATAGCTGAACAACTTCGAAGAAATGAATTGTCAGAATACTCGATTCAGAAACATTTTTGGCCTGATATCCACTTTAAATAACCTAACAAATCACGTACAGCACACGTGAAAAATGACCATTAACGAAAGTGGTCACTAAAATATGTAAAAAGCAAATAAATCGCAATAAATAATCTTTGATCAAGAAGCAACACTAGCGAGAGTTTTAATTAAATTGAAATTTAGTCTAGGCAGGAATGAAATTTGGTATTCGTGGTTGAAACAGAAACCATGAGACATTTAGTTTATTAAATGTTACTTTCATTAGCGAAATGTTAGTGAAAAGTACTCGTAGTTTTTTTTTGAACTGCTTTACGTCTCTTTTTAATATCGAGGTCTTTAGAGACGGGAAAGGATGGGGGGGCAAGGATGAGGTCAAGGAATGGGAAGGAATTCGGCCATGGCTTTTTGAAGGAAGCATCCCGGCATTTGCCTGGAGTGATTTGGGGAAACCATGGAAAACCCAAATCTGGATGCCCGGACGGGGATTCGAACCGCCGTCCTCCGGAATGCGAAGCGAGAACGCTAACCGTTACACCGCCCCGCTCGGTTACTCGTAGTTCCACGTTTTTCTAGCCGAAATGTTTCTTGATTTTTTTTTAAAGAATAAAATACTACGAAAATTAAACTTTATTACTATTATGGCAATTACGAGGGTGGCCCAGAAACTAATGTACCTCATATTTTTCTCCCAACAATTATTTATTGAACACAATGAAACTTAAGCATAAGAAAGAATGATGTTTCTTCTACACTCCTTATTTTTCCACGTAATCTCTTTCGTGTTCTATGGTCTTCCTACAGCGAGACACAAGAGCGTATTTGCCCTGGCGGTGCCATTCCTTGTTCTGTTCACGAAGCCATTTTTTTCATTGTGCGAATCATATCTTTTTCATCCTCAAAATGTCTCCCACGAATGGCATTCTTCAATGGCCCAAACAAGTGAAAGTCTGATGGAGCTAGGTCAGGGCTATAGGGCGGATGGGATGTCACTGTCCAACCCTGTTTGGTGATGTGTTCCAACCGTCCTATCATGTTACTGTGGCGTCCAAATTGCTGGAAACGCTTCTTGAGTTTGGTTAATGTGTTCACGTATGCCTCAGAAGTAATGGTGGTGCCTCGCGGCATCACATCAATGAGTATGACTCCATCGCAGTCCCAAAACAGCGATCATGACCTTACCAGCGGAAGCAGTTGCTTTGAATTTTTTCTTCTGTGGAGAGTCAGAATGGCGCCATTCCATCGATTATCGTTTTGTTTCGGACTCAAAACGGTGAATCCAGGTTTCATCACCTGTCACAATCCGTGACAAGAAGGCTTCCCCCTCAGCTTCAAAACGTTGCAGGAACTCAGAAGAAATGTTTTTTTCTGAAAGTTTTGTGTTCCTCCGTAAGACGGCGCGGAACCCATCGTGAACACTTTTTTGCGTAATCAAGAGCACTGACGATTACACCCACACTTCCTGTGCTGATTCACAGCTCCCGCGCCAACTGCCGAGTCGTTATGCGTCGGTCCTCGCGAATGAGCACATCAGCACGCTGCATCTTGCCAGGTGTCACAGCCGTGGGTGGCCTTCCCGACCGTTGCAAATCTTTGAGCTCTGCAGGACCGCTTTCAGATGGCCTCACCCTCTGTGCCCAACAACTAACCGTACTTCTGTCGACTGCTGATGCTCCATAAACTGCACATAAACGTTTGTGAATTTTTCCAACCATTTCTTGTTCCGCATTGATAAATTCAATGACGACACGCTGCTTATAGCGTATATCACTCACAAACGCCATGCAGAAACCATTGCTGCAAGTAGGCTACCTGTCGGAAGAAACGGATACTCTGTGCGCCAATTCTGAAAACTTCAAAGAATTTATATCTAAAGTTTCGAATCCGTACCATTGATGAGGGCTGAGAAAAAATATGTAGTGCATTAGTTTCTGGGCCACCCTTGTAATTTCTTATCAGTTGCGTATGTATTAAACTCTGCACATAATCTCTGATTTTAAATATCTCTGGTCGCTGTTGTTTTGCAGCAATAATATCGTTGTTTAATTGCGATTAATAAATTGAGCTTCACATCGCGTATACATAGTCATATTCTTGATGATTTAAATGTGCATAAAAAAGTAAACTTAAAGCTCATTTAATAGCTAACACGTTTATCAAAAACTAAGGTCATCTATGATGATAGTAGGAATTTATTCTGCAAAAGCAGGTAAGGAAAAAATATTAAGAATAATTTTCAATTATATTTTTCGTGATATGAGTACCTTACTCTGCTTAGAATCAGATTATTAGACTAAGGTTTTTTTTTTTTTAAGTAAATGCATTTTATTTTAAATGACGGAGAGTATAATTACGAAAACGGATAACTGTTATTTATTTGACTGATACATTTCGCGATTACGTGCGTTTTGTGTATACTTTCTCTGAGTTTCTAATAAACTATTCTTGGATTATGCTTTAACCTAGTTCTTATAACTGATATAGATAATATAGCGTAATCATCGAGACTTTATGGGTGCTATTAATTTGCAAGTGACAGCTGGCACGTGACGTCATCGTTCTCTAGCCAATAGCTATCGAGATGAGTGCGCAGTCTCCAGACAACGCATTTTATTTAAGAGGATAGACCACGCTGCCTTTTGATAGTATAAGGCAATCATTTAGTATTTAGAGAACATTTAGAATTTTTTTTTCATTTGCATGTAAATATCACAAAAACAATATTCAACTTGGATGTAGAACAGGAATAAAGGAAGTGAAAGGAAGATTTGAATGTGACATAAATTTTCAAGAAGAAAAAATCTGTATTCTACTATTTGCTGACTACATTGTCTTGTTAGGAGAACAAATTGAGGATATTGATAAGTTATTGAATATCGTGAACAAAATACTGAAGAAAGATTTCGGACTAAATATAAACCAAAGCGAGACAAAAGTGATGAAATGTAGCAGAAATGATACCAATACTAGTATATTAAATATAAAAATAAGGTCAGATGCGATAGTAGAAGTTAGTGAATTTAGGAAGTAAAGTTACAACCGATGGCCGAAGCAGGAATGATGTTAAATACAGAATAGCAGTAGCAAAAAGAGCGTTCGTGAAAAATAAAAACCTTTTAGTTTCAAATATTGATTTAGGACTCAGAAAGGACTTTTTAAAACGCTATGTGTGGAGCACCGCACTTTATGGCAACGATGCATGGACTTAGGAAAACGAGACAGAAGGAAATTTGATGCATTTGAAATGTGGTGGTATAGAAGGATGCTAAAAATTAAGTGGACGGATAAAGTACGGAACGAACGAGTTTTGGAAATGATGGGAGAGAAGTGAAGTTTGTGGAAGTGTCTTACGGAAAGAAGAGACAGGCTGGTAGGTCATATGTTGTGACATGCTGAATTGGTTAATTTGTTAGTGGAGGGAACAGTCGAAGGTAAGAACTGTAGAGGAAGACATAGAATAGAATATATGAAGCAGATAATTGAGGATGTTGGTTGTAAGGGGTATGTTGAGATGAAAAGGCTAGCGCAAGATAGGAGGGGATGGAGGATTGCATAAAACTAGTTGATAAACTGATGACAGCAAAAAAAAAAAAAAAAAAAAAAAAAAAATACATGTAGCAGATGGAAATCCGTTGTTAACATGTCTGAAGGTTCCAAGTAAGGTATTTAGTAGCACGAAGTAAAATACGTGAACATATAAGATAAATTTAATTATTTAAAAACTATAATTGTAAGGTGTGTCTCTTTTGAGCGATGGGGAAGGGGGGGAGGGTTACCACCACACCTAACCAAATGTCAGCAAGTAGGACGGGGTTCCAAATTTAAGAAAATACCCCCCTCATAATTAATGCTCGCCCCCTCAAACACTCCGCCAGACCGTCCCACCGCCCTCACATCACGTGAACTCACGTGTTATAGCGCGGCGTCACGCTTAGAACTGCGCTATCACTCCTCACGTTACGTCATGACACGTGAACTCACTTTGTTGTTCGTAGTTCGTTTCCAAAGATGGAAACTGCTAGCTCGGCCATTTGTTCGGAAAGGCAAGAAACTGTTGCTTGTTCTGTGGTTATCATTCAAGAAAAAAATCTTGTCACATCAATTAAAAATCAACAAAGTGAGTTTCAACGGTTAGTTCCACAATTACGAAAGATTACCTAATGAGCAAGGAAAAATTTGATTTCTTACGCATAGTTATTAGAAATGAGATACCGAGCGTGGTGGGTGAGCGCTAACGCTCTGGTCTCGCATTCGGGAGGACGGCGCTTCGAATTCCCGTCAGGGCATCCAGATTTGGGTTTTCCACGGTTTCTCCAAATCACTCCAGGCGAATGCCGGTATGCTTCCTTCAAAAAGACCGGTTCCTTGTACCCAGTCCTATCCAGCCTTTAATGACTTTGACGTCGACGAGGCGTAAAGCGATAAGTTCAAAAAAATAAAATAAAATAAATGACATACAGAAGCAGCATAATAATCAAGAGTCATTATCAAAGAGGAGAAGCTATCACTGTAAGACTATTTTTCAAAATGACAAAGACATATAACACTAAAAATGTTGCTCCATTTTATGTTTTTCAGTTGCCACCCTGTTGGCTTCTAAACGCCAAAATTTGCATTGTGTTCTTATTTTTCGATTTGGCCACTATGGACCACGTGGTTCTTAACTTTCGTGTACTTTCTCTTTCGCCCAATATTCTTTCATCGTTGCGCTGTGGTTGTCTTTTCTTTTCACTGGCATTATCTATGTTGCAAATATTTTAACAGTAGAATACAAACTAAATAGCACCAAAAGACAAAATAAAAGGAAGACAGCAACCAGTCACAATTTGTAGTCATTGTGTTTATTCAACCTTTACCGGTTTACATTTTTAATGTATTTAAGAATGCGAAATGCGAGCGTGTTTGTGAGTCGTTAGATATCTGAATATTTCCGAATACAAACTCTTGTCAGTGGCGAGAAGGTATGATGCATTTCTGTGAAGGCACATTAAAAAAAAAATTGACTTAACACTGATGATATCGTTACTATTATGTAGAATCTGAACAGAACTTAGTAGCCAGCGACGGCAGTGTAGCCCTATCCCACACTCGGTATCGATAGTGTACCTGGTCGATCGTATGACGTTCACTGGGGGCCAAGCTTCGTGTTCCACAACCCTCAACAGGAGACATCAAGTCGGACAGCTCCAACCTCACGCCACGAGTCTCGTCACCCGCTTTTTCAGAGTTTCAGCTCACCAATTACTCTTCACAGTATTCGTGTACTTATTGTAACATCCGATGGAAACCCGTGACAGTTGTTTTCGTGTGGTTCCGAGTCTAGATTAGCTCCAAATTTTAAGGTCAAAGGTCACGAAAGATTTACGTGATCTAGCTAAAATACGAACTTAAAAAAATCTCCTTTTTCTACTTTGAACAGCCTTAACCTTAAGTCTGATGCCCAGTGTAAAACCCAAAAGAGCAACCTGGCAGCAGTCACTGAAAAGTGGCGACCACGGAAAGTACTTCACTGCATCGGAGAGTACAGCCTTATTCCACGTTTTTACAGCCGCCAAGTTTTATCACAACTTAAAGACTTTAACCCAGTGGAATTGTGTAATATAGGATGAAGTGCTTTGAAAGGCATGTTCAGTGGAAATATTCCTGCAGTCCGTTTGCTCGTAATCTCTGTTTTGTTGTATCATCTCTGGCCGCTATTGGTCTGCCCGGCGCGTGACGTAATCGTGTACGGTAACATAGAAAAGGATGAAACTTCTCGATACGTCCATCAGAGGTTTACTCTCTGCAAAACTGGAAGACTTTCTCTTTAGTTATCGTGTGTGAATGTAGAAGCAGCCGTTGTTATTTAACAGCTCATTATCGCCGTACCATGACTCGGCTACTTTATGCAGACTACGTAAATTCGTCGCTGATTCGTTTTATTAATTCCAAACTCGAAAGGAATGAAACTCGATGAGCCAGCCAGAAACCTCGAACAACTATCTAGCTTACGGTTTTTATTTTCTAAACCATTTTAGGTAAATGCGGACATGGTTCTTTCAAAATGGCCTATGTACCTGGTTGTTATGGCGGTGTTAGCAACAGAACAACATGTAGAGAGCTGTTCAAGAAGGTAGGGATTTTAACACTGGTGGCTGAGTATGAATTCACATTAATTTCCTTTGTAGTCACAAATTATACTTTGTTTGAAACGAATAGTAAAATACACACTTGTGGCACTAGAAGTAAAAATAATCTTCTCAAGGTTTACAAGTCGTTGTCATTTGTTCAGAAAAGGGTCCGATATTCAGGGATACGTATCTTCAATAAGCTCGCAACACATATAAGATTAACTTGAAGAAAAAAAAATGCAAAGAATTTTTAATTGCCAACTCCTTCTACTCTGTCGAAGAATTTTTTTGTATGATATCTACAAAATAAACTGCCAGTGGTTTGTGTAAATGTAGTTTACATCATCTATGCAATCTTCTGGTGTATGTATTATTTTGATGTGAAAATTTTTAACTGTAAATGGACAATTTTCCACATCCCACAGAACCAGTCTCTTACATTGTGATCAATGGAAAATGAATGTATTGTATTAGTTGCATCCCATTGTAAGGTAAACGTGCCAGAACAGACTTGTTTTAAACTGAATGTTGATGAGTTCAGTATCATGAAACAAATAAAAGAGAGGAGACGACAAAAGGGACATTCACCACGCACTGAAGTGAAGGCGGGAGAAGTGGGGAAAGGATTTTCCACGAAACATGCGGAAAGTATACGGAACAGTGTGCAACGGAGAATTTCTCCCGGTTCTTAATTTCCACATTCCTAATAATGAAGTCTTACATGGTCATATTCATAAATGCTTTAACTGGTATTATTTATAAACATTGGAATCTAACTAAACAAGCTGCTGAATAAATTTTGAAAGGAATTGTATACGCCGAAACAGATCTCTTTTCACAAAAAAAACTGAGTATTATATTGTTATTTTGGAAACAATGAATCAATCCCTACTGGTCTCATGGATTCAATAAGAAATTACGTGTTGAAGACATTTTATTCTACATGTATGTTCTGATGGAAACTTATCATGTGTGGTTCATACTAATTAAGATAACTAACTAAAACTTAATTCTGTAGAGCTCATCAAACAAGAGCAGTATTACCTCTTTTTAAAATCGCCAGCAACATCAGTGAATTTTTCTTGCTACCATATATCAATAATGGGAAGCTTATATTAAACATTCAACACTCGTTTTGAATAAGGATAGCCTATTACGTGCAAAATAGTACACTAGACCAGCGGTCGGCAACGCGCGGCCCGCGGGCCGCATGCGGCCCGCGACCTCTCTGTTTGCGGCCCGTGTCCGTCTTATAAAAATCATATCGAAAGCCCATATTATAATATAATAAAACATACATGCCTAAAAGAGTGAACGCGATCTAACAGCGCAGCGAATGAACTAGTCGAACAGAGCAGGACAAGTGCGAGCGGGAACGATTCACCCACTCTCTCCAATGATTGAAACAATAGGTCAGCGTTGACAATAATCTTCTCTTCGCTCACCCGCCGTCCGTCCGCGTTGGCTGTGTCATTGAGTGAAACAAGTTATTTCATGAGTGCACGCCGCCGCCGCGGCCCTTTACCTACGATTTAGTTATTGTTCTGTGACCTACGAGTACCTAATATTTTGTTTACAGTTCGGTAAGTGTGAGATATTGATAGTTCATACAATTACATAGTGAGAAATTAAGTGACATGTTTTCAACACCGCTTTTATTCTTACAGCATGTATTTTGCATTGTTGGTTATACGTTTTACTGATGGCTACAAAAAAGAGGAAGTTAATTGAAGAAAATTGAGTTTTTAACGATGCATGGACGGATTTATACTTTCTTATTAACTGCAATGGAAAGCCGCTATGCTTAATATGCCAAAAAACCCTTGCCATAAAAAAATAATATAACGTCAAACGTCACTATGATACCGAGCATAAAACAAAATTTGCGTGCCTATTTGGTGATTCCCGGAAAAAAAAAATCAACTCACTCAAATCTTCATTCAAGAACCAACAATGTTTTTAACAAAGTAACGAGTCAAATATACGTGCGAGTTAAGAGTGGCGGCCGTTTACCGGCAGCGAATTAATAAAACAATGTGCCTTAGCTATGGCTGAAGAGGTGTGTCCAGTTAAAAAAAAAAAAAAAGAAAGTTGAAAATATAAGCTTATCTGCCAAAACTTGTACCCAGCATACTGAAGATTTGGTCTCTAATTTATGCGAAAAACTTCGAGAAAAAGCACAATTTGACTGGTTCTCCTTAGCTACCGATGAAAGTAAAGATGTGTCAGATACTGCCAAGCTTCTAATATTTGTTCGTGGAATGGAATTGATAAGTACTGCAACGTGTGTGTGAAACTTTTAGACTTATGTTTGAAAGGAACGAATATGGGGAATGATTTGTTTTGTCACTTAGAACAGGTAATGACGTCAATGCAATTAACGTGGGAAAAATTGTTAAGCCTAACAACTGACGGAGTGTGGGCAAAACAAGGGCCTGGTGGGTAGAATTAAAACAAAATTGGCAAAGATAGAATGTGAAATCCCGTTATTTTTTCGTTGCATTATCCACCAAGAAGCGTAATGTTCCAAAGTTGTTTCAAGGAGATAAGTAATGGACATCGTAATATCCACTGTAAACTATATCAGAAGTAATGGGTTGACACATCACAAATTCCAAGAGTTTCTATCCGAAATGGAAGCATATCATCAAGATGTCCTTTAATATTCAGAAGTAAGATGGTTAAGTAGAGGTGCAGTACTGAAAAGAGTTTTCGATCTCAGAAAAGAAATCAACACTTTTATGAATCAGAAAAGTAAATCTGTTCAAGAGCTAACAGACCCTCAGTGATTAATAGATCTTGGATTTTTGACAGATGTAACACATGAATTAAATACGCTGAATGTCAAGCTTCAAGGGAAAAACAAACTAATATCTGATATGCATACAGACGTAAAGGCGTTCCAAACTAAAAACCGGCTCTTCATAAAACATATTGATGAAAAAAAATTAGATCACTTCCCGAATTGTTTAAAGGCTGTCGAGGAAGCTGGCATTGATTTTAATTGGGATAGTGAGAAAAAGAAAGACATTTTAATGGAGTTACAAGGTCAATTCAGTGACAGATTTGATGATTTCGAGAAGGTTTCAAACAAATTGCAGATTTTTGTTAACCCTTTTTCATGCGATGTTGAGGATATACCCAGTAATTTACAAATGAATGTGATTAAACTTCAATGAGAGTCTAAAAAACGCCTTTTTACGAGATGAATGATTTGGTCAAATTTTATGGTAGCTTGCCGTCTGATATTATCGAATTGATAAAGTTTGCTCAGCAGTTTATTTCAATTTTTGGAAGCACTTATTTATGCGAGAAAACTTTTTCAGTTGTCAGTTGTCGAAAAACTAAATACGCTTCTCGTCTCACAGATGAGCATTTGAGAGATATATTACGTATGTCAACTCCTAACATGAAAACTGACATACAAAAAAATATCCAGTAAAATGCAACTTCAAACGTCACACTGAATTTAGTATGTAAGATCATTTTTGTAACTTTTCTTCATTTGTATTAATAAAATTTGAAAACTGAGTTTCCGCATTTTTACTGTGTATGTGCGGCCCCTCCTTTACTTTGCTTGGCACCTTGTGGCCCTTGCGTGCTAAAAGGTTGCCGACTACTGCACTAGACCATCAAATATTTTAGAACGCCATCATGGAATTGTGAGAGATGAATAAACGTTTTAACAGGCATTGTAAGTTTATAATGATAGGTCCTACTCTTTCAGTAACCGTATTAAACACTTCAAGAACAGTAATTACAATGTGATTAGCTTATGAAATAATATTTATGGTAGATTCGTATCTGCTCTGTTTGTGCAATCGTATGCAACACAAACTGGCATTATAAAAAAAACTTTGAAATATTATAAAATGAAACATTCACAGCAGCAAACACAATGCAAACAACGCGATGTTTTTGGAAAAGTAATTTTGCCGCCGTTTATGGCAGAAGGATACGAAAGTTTACCGAAGGTTTCACAGTTTTAGCGGTATTTCGTCTGCTCTCTTTTCCTTCGTGCATTTTTGGTATAACAGATTCGATTTTAAGAAGAAGCTGCAGCTGAGCGATGTCTATGGAAGCAGAGAGTATGGCTGGAAGAGGAGGCTCTGCGTTAGGAGACTCTTTGGAGGATTCAGCGCAGGGATTATCTCTGGCAGAGAGGATACGCGCGGTGTAAACATGGAGGAATTCCTTCCTACATGGATGTGAAGTGGACAGCGATCATCAAAACAGGAGCATGGAATACATAATGTTAATCTGAATTTATAAAGGTGATTCGTGTGGCAGTTATCATAGTACTGCGTATTGATAAAAATAAGCGACAATTTCTTTTACTGCAATATTACGTCTGCTTCATTCGCGTAAGTTACATTTGTCTTATCTTGACTGCATAGTTTCACCGCCCCTTTCGCCCCCCCCCCCCCACATCTACACACTACGAAACCTCTCTCGGCTCTAACAATTTTGACGTCGACGAGACGTAAAGGCATCATCTAAAAAGGGGAGGTGCTAAAGGACTAGGTAGAAGTAACTGGAAGGAATTAGGTCATCGACTTTCGGCATTGACGTGGAGTGATTTCGGGAACCATGGAAACCGCAATCTGAATGGCTGGAAGGGACTCGAACCCGCGTCCACACCACCACGCTCGATCGGTCTGAGCTGGTGCGTCGTACGAGGTGAGTGATTATTAAAAGCGTGAGTTCGCTTCCACCACTGACGACTGGAGACAGTTCGTGACAGTCCTTAATGACGCTTTCACAGAACTGAGAACTCACCCCCATCCGAAGCAGCACATCCACGGGTAAACAACTTGTAGGTGTATTGTTCATGTCGGGGAGTAATCGTCAGGCTGGTTAGGGGACATCCATAAATTATGTGAGGTGTTTTTCCGGATTTTCGCCCCCCCCTTCTCTGTTGAGATTTCGTGAAATCTGGCCGACCCCCCCCCCCCCTCTGGTGAGATCTGATCCGTGAGAACCCCCACCTAGTAATCGCCATCCCCACTTTTAGACCAAATACCCCCTAAAATCGACTTTCGCGCAATTTGTAGACCTTTTTTTTAGCTCTACAGTCCAAAAAAAATTTCCCAAAACCTCACGTGAGATTTCCGTAGATTCCTCCCCCCCCCCCCTTGGTGAGATTTAGTGAGATTTCGCCGGACCCCCCCCCCCCGCCTTATTTCACCTCACATAATTTATGGATGCCCCCCCTTGGTCTGGCCGGCATGACGTTAGAGTACTCGCCGACGTGGAGGGGGTGTTCCGCGAATGCTTCCTCCCGTGTGAGTAGTCCAGATGGCTTTCTATGAAGGGGCGCCTCGAGTACAGGAGAGATCCTGGAAGAACTCGCTCAGTTCTAGAAAGTCTCCAGCAACACAGCTCGCTGATAACGCACCGTCGACAAACTGCGTGCTCCGTCTAGGATTGGGGGGAGGGGGAGAGTTTGGGTAGATAGCTAAGTGGGCAACGGGGAGGCTGTTCCGAGCCAGCTCACATAGCTTTTCATTCGTATTATTTGTCTCAATTAAAATGACATGCACAACTCATAACAGTGTTTTTTCTGTAGATCGATTTTGTTAATTTCTTTTTTAAAGAAATGTTCGTAATAGTTCTAATAACACTTTTAGAGAAAGAAAAATTGGAAAAGTTGCTCGGAAAATTAGAAAAATTGCGTAAACATCGAAAGAGGTTTTTTCTATGTACCAATTTAGGTTTTTTATATGTTCGTAATAGTCCGAATAAGGTTTTTAGGAAAAGAAACATTGCAAAACATGCCGGAAAAATCAGAAAATTCAGGAAAAACTGTAGGTATGTACATTTGTTTTTAACTGCTTTACGTCTCTCAACAGCGAGGTCTTTAGAGACGGGAAAGAATGGGGGCAAGGAATGGGAAGGAATTCGGCCATGGCCTTTTTAAGGAAGCATCCCGGCATTTGCATGGAGTGATTTGGGAAACCATGGAAAACCCAAATCTGGATGTCCGGACGGGTATTCGAACTATACGTGTATATCTATTCGATTTTTGTAAGAACTCAAGATCATAACTCATGATTCGGACAATATATATGCGGAATTCTTTCCCTTCTTTTTTTATTAAATACTGTTTCACAACTTGATTTATTGAACATTAACTCTCACTATTATAACATTTCAGTCACCTTGTACATTAATTTCAGTAACCTCCTCCACTAATTTTCAAGCACTGCCATAATTCACTGTCCACAACAGGGGTCCCCAAAGTGGTCGATATGAGACCCCTAGGGGTCGATAGCAATTTTCCAGGTGTCGACAAATACACGAGGGTTCAAAGGGGGTCAATTAATATTAAAGAGGATTAATTAAACTGTCTAGGGAAAAATAGGAATGTTCCTATAAAAATCAAGTCAGTAAATAAAATTAAAGTTCATCCTCTCAATTCCCGTCTGTTTGCGAAGTTATATGAAGTAAATGATGAAACTTTCAACCAATTACATTTGCACACTGAGGTAAGGTGGTTGTCGAGAAGTTTGCAGACGCTCGTCTGAAGAGAGTCTTAGGAAGCTGGATCCATCGCTAAATGACAGTGCAAGAACCATCCTTTCTATTTGGTAGACCTTAATTCGAAATTTATTCCATCTATCCATAATTCCTTATTATTTTTTGAGATTACAATAACAATGGAAAATATCTCCTTTTCCTGTTAATGTTGTTGGCTGGATTTTGTAACATATGGAAACTAAATTTTCTCCTTATAGCTTTGTATTACTAATATCAAAAATGATTTTTTTTAAAATACTTAATCTGGGGGTCGATAAAAAGGTAAATATCCTATGAAGGAGTCGACGGGATAAAAACTTTGGGGACACCTGGTCCACAACAATACGCGCCAGGCACACTCATTCGCCCGCGCTCGCCATCTACAAATAAGATCCTCTCACAACACTCACAGTACAATGATAATTCACATACACACTGATTTCGATACCCTAAATACAATAGTTCTCGTCAAACTCGAATAAACGGAAAAAATATTACACATTTTTTTTTTTTTTTTTTTTTTTTTTTTTTTTTTTTTTTTTTTTTTTTTTTTGCGTCATCAGCTTTTCGACTGGCTTGATACAATCCTCCATCCCTTCTTATGTTGAGCTAACCTCTTACTCTCTACATATTCCTTACAACCCACGTCCTCAATTATCTGCTTCATATATTCTAATCTCTGTCTTCCTCTACAGTTCTTACCTTCGACTGTTCCCTCCACAAGCAAATTAACCAATCCAGCATATCTCAAAATATAACCTACCAGCCTGTCTCTTCTTTCTGTAAGCTTCTTCCACAAATTTCTTTCCTCACCCATTTCCAAAACTCGTTCATTTCTTACTTTGTCTGTCCACTTAATTTTCAGCATTCTTCTGTAGCTCCACATTTGAAATGTTTCAATTTTCTTTTTTTCCGGTATTCCTAAAGTCCATGTTTCTCTACCGTAAAGTGCTCTGCTCCACACATTCAGTTTTAAAAAGTTCTTTCTAATTCCCAGATCAATATTTCAAACTAAAAGATTTCTCTTTTTCATGAAGGCTCTTTTTGCTAGTACTATTCTGCTTTAAGCATCTTTCCAGCTTGGGCCATGGGTTCTAATTTTGCTTCCCAAGTAACAGAATTCACTTACTTCTCCAATTGCATTCGATCCTATTTTTATATTTAATCTACTAAAATTGGTATCATTTCTGCTACATTTCATCACTTCAGTCTTGCTTTGATTTATATTCAGTCCAAAATCTTCCTTCAGTATTTTCTTCATGCCATTCAGTAATTTTTCAGTACCCTCAGCCCTTTCTGCTAATAAGACAATGTCATCAGCAAATCGTAGCATACTGATTTCATCTCCCTGAACATTTATGCCACATGGATATTTTTCTTTTACTTTCTTTATTGCTTCCTCTACATACAAGTTGAAATTAAAGGAGACAGACTACAAACTTGTCTCACACGTTTTTTAACTGATGCTTTTTCCTCATGATTCTCTACTTTTATTACAGCCACTTGATTCTTATATACTTTATAAAGTATTCTTCTATCTCGGTACCATAGGCCTGTCTTCCTTAAAATTACGAACATCTTGTTCCACCTAACATTAGCAAATGCTTTTTCTAAATCCACAAATGCCATAAAAGTATCTTTGGTTTTCTTGATCCGCCCTTTAAGTATTAATCTTAAAGCCAGAATTGCTTCCCTTGTACCACAATTTTTCCTAGACCAAACTGATCTTCACCTACTATGTCTTCTACTACCCTCTCCATTCTTCTGTATATTATTCTGGTCTGTAATTTTGAAGCATGTGATGTTAGACTAATGGTGCGATAATTCTCACATTTGTCGGCGTGTGATATTTTGGGAAGTGTGGAATGATATTATTATTAAAATCAGCAGGAATTTCTCCTGTTTCATAACTTTTTGATATCAACTTGAATAATCTTTAGATTCCTTCTCCTCCTTGGGATTTAAGAAGTTCTGCAGCGATCTCATCAATTCCAACAGCCCTATTTGCTTTCAAGTCATTCAGAGCTCTATTAAATTCTGTCCTCAAAACAGGATCTCCTAAGTCTTCAATGTTGACATAGCCTTCCTTTTCCATTACACTATTGTTCAAGTCGTCCCCATCATACAGTTTCTCAATGTATTCCTTCCATCGGTTAGCTCTATCTTCTGAGCTTAAAAGAGGTTTCCCATCGGCAGCTCTAATGTTCTCACCGCTTTTCTTCATTTCTCGAAAATTCTGTTCGATCTTCCTATATGCAACATCTACTTTACCTACGACTATTTCCTTTTCTACTTCTTCACATTTTTCTTCTAGCAATTTTTGTTTTGCTTTTTTGCATTTCCTGTTTATTTGATTTCTAAATTGCCTACATTGCTCTCTTCCTGCTTCATCCTGAGTATTTTTGTGCCTTCTCCTCTGATCCATCAGCTCCAAAATTTCTTCTGTGATCCAAGGTTTTTTGAACAGCTTGTTTCTTAAAGCCAAATGTTTCTTTACCAGCTTTCATTATTTCAGTCTTTAATACACTCTATTCGTCCTCGGTTGAGCTCCTTTCAGAGCAACTTCTTAGACCCGAGTCTACCATTTCTGCAAATTTTTCTCTCGTTCTAGATTGTTTCAGTTTATTCACTTCCAGTCTGTTCTGCTTATGCTGCTTCCTTATACGCTTGAATTTCAGCCTGCACTTCATTACTATCAAATTATGGTCAGTCTATGTCTGCTCCTGGGTACGCTTTACAATATAGAACTTGATTCAAGAGTCTCTGTTTGACCATGATATAATCTAGCTGATATCTGCCTGAATCCCCAGAACGTTTCCAGGTGTCCTTCTTGTATGGTTCTTAAACACTCTTGCCACTACTAGCTTGTATCTTTCACAAAATTCTAAGAACCTGCTTCCTCGCTCATTTCTTTATCCTAGACCAATATTTCCTACAGTATTACCCTCTTTTCCTTCTCTCACTATCGCATACCAATTACCCATGATTATTAGATTTTCTCCCCCTTCATATATTGAATTAATTCTTCAATTTCGGTGTATATTTTCTCCATTTCTTCGTCATCTTCTTGTGGCATATATACTTGTACTAATGTGTTTGGGCCAGTCTTAGTTTCTAACCTCATCAGAATAATACTGTCACTAAACTGTTCATAATAACTCACCCGTCTCCCTACTCTCTTATTCATTACAAATCCTACACCAGTGACTCCATTGACAGCTTGTGTGCTAATTATCCTGTGTTCCCCAGACCAGAAACCCTGTGTGTCCTTCCATTTAATCTCACAAATCCCAACATTTAACTTAAGTTGTTCCATCTCCCTTTTTAAGTTTTCTAACCTACCTGCCCTATTTAGATTTCTAACATTCCACGCTCCGACTCGTAGAATGTTTCTATCCATTATGATGACTCCTCCCTGAGCAGTCCCCACCTGGAGACCGATTGGAGGACTATTTTACCTCCTTTCGGAGACCGTTGGCAAGTAGTGGGTGACTCCTTATACAGGGAATCATTCAGTCGCCAGAGCCTCGTCCGTGCAAACAGGGTGCACCACGCGAAGGGGAAGTTGACATTTGGTTTGAAAAGGCTAGTAAAGTCTCTCCCAAACCCTTACACCCCATATTAGACATAAAAATACAGAAACCAACAAACAAAATAAAACCGAAAATAAAATATTAACCAACATATATATATATATATATATGTGTGTGTGTGTGTGTGTGTGTGTGTATATATAACGGCGAGGAGACTGTGTTTCCTTAATACACAGGGAAGTCTCTGTGCTGACTGTACAGTCGGCGACTAAACGCCGGCTCACACTACAGACCGAGGTACAGTGACTGCAGCATTCACACTCCTGACCAAGACAGGTCAAATTACAGTTCTTAAGAAATACTTAAAGAATTTCACCTTTATAAATTGTTTCCTTATCCTTTAAAATTCACAGTTTTCACATTCACTTAACGAACTAGTTGATTCTGCTCTAACAAACAAAAGAGAACAATGAATGGAATTTTTTTAATAAAAAAAAAAAACACGATCCACTTATTCCGATAATTCTCCTGCGCAATACTAAGCAATTCCACAATTTTTATTTAGCTACATTGTATAAGATTCTTGTGTGAAATGTATCAATGGTGTAGTTTTGTAAGGTGAATCACAATATTTTTTAAGGTTAAAATCGTACAATTTACTGAAACCTCGAACAGGCTACGGACCTTCGTCGTCCATGTTGATTTGACGTAACTGTTTACTGTAAACTACAAGACCCTACACTTTCATTCAAATGCTGAAATAATTTTTTGATATGTAGTTTCGGAAAAGAAGAAGTAATTAAATCATTTACGGTTTTACGACAGAACCTCAGCCAAAATGCGGAAAATAGGGAAAAAATAAAAACTGAGCTTAATAGGTGAGCGGTGACGCTGTGGCCTCAAATCCCTCTCCGGTGGCTTTCCATGACTTCCAGAAATTACAGCAGGGAGATGCTGGAAAGGTTCCTTAAAATGTCTGTTGCCGAATTCCTTCCCTTTCCTGCCTCTGATGACCTCGACGAAGTATAAAGCCAGATGGGGAAAAAAAATCAACATTTTAATGGTCGGTGGGTTGGCAGTTTTCATGTTTTACGCAAGAAGAGTAGGTAAATAATATTTTTCGTTTCAGCTTCCCACTGAACAACCGTAATTATTTTATGATTTTTCCAAATTTTACGTTATAATAGTATTAAAGTTGATCAGGAATAAAGTAATACGCTGCAATAAGTCTCTAACTCGACGTTCAAATCCCTGTCCTGGCAACCAGGTTTGGGTTTTGCATGGTTTCTCCAAATATTCCAGGCGAATGCCGCGATGCTTCCTTCAAAACGCCATGGCCGAATTCCTTCCCGTTCCTTGTCCCAAACCCCATGTCGCCTCTAATGACCTCGACGTCGACGAGGCGTATAAAGAAATTTAAGATCTAACTTGACGGGTTCTGCAGTTTGGGTACAATATGTGTCAGTGAAAGAACTGAGTGAATCGATAAGGTTTTGGTCTTTCATTCAGACCCATAAAAACAAACAAACAAAAAAGCAAAACAAACACAGTTGGGGGCCGGCTGAAGTGAGCGATCGGTCGCGATCAGCCCCCCCAAAGCCCCCCCTCGGACGAAATGACACACAGCGCTCGTAACGGCCGCGGAGGCAATTAAAATGCTTTATGGGCGCTCTCATTCGCCGAATGGCCGTGTTCGCAGAGCGAATGGCCGCTCGGCAGATATTATTTTAGATGAATGCGACTTACCGTACGGACTAAATGATAAACCGCGACGGCTTTACAAATTAAACCTCCCCCCCACCCCCACCCCCACCCCTCATTGTTGGGACGGCGAGTGGGCGCGGATATCCGAGGACTGCGATATAACGACCCGATGGAGTGTCCTCAAAGAGGGTCGCCACGTACAGCTCTCAATTAATCCTGCAACATGAAAGATTCTATTCACAACTGACGTCCGTTTTATTACTCTCTGTAAGTACTTTTCGAGGACATCCAAACAAAATGGCTTCCTCTGCAATGTACACATTGAAAGTCCATCAGCCATCAGTCTGCACGTCCCATCAGTCGTAGTGGCACGGATTACGTTCGGGAGGTCGCGGGTTCAAACCCGGCGCGACCTTCCACATTCAGTTTCCCCGAATCATTGCAGGCGAGTGCCGGAATGGTTCCTTACTGACCATTGTTCCCAGCCCTAACGACCTCGACGTCGACGAGGAACAAGGCCATGAGAAGACATATCCGCACATTAGTACTGGCCCTGGGTCCATCAAAAAAAATCAAAAGGTCTGCGAGTCTAGGTCTGCGCAGTTAGCATTGAAATAGTAAAAGAAAAAGAATAAAAAATTAAAGTTATCTGATAATAAATTATTTAGTTATTATTTAGTTACCGCTTCCTACAGTCCTTATGAAAGCGTCACAGAACTGATTAGTAGATTAGGTTGGGAGTCTCTGGTAGATAGACGCCACACGTTTCGTTTAAACTTATTGGTAAACATGCGTACTCCCACTTTCACTTTTGAGTGTAGTGAAATACTTCTTCCACCAATCTATTTGAGTCGGAAGGACAGGAAAGATAAAATTAGAGAAATAAGGTGCCGGACTGATTCTTATATGAATTCTTTTTTCCCTCGTACCATTAGGGATTGGAATGCACAGCAAAGAGATTAGCTTTGGTGCTGAGCACCCTCTGCCACCCACAATTTTGTGAATTGCAGAGTATATATGTAGATGTAGATGTAGTGATGGAATACTCGCATTTTTCCAATAAGCGAATAATTCGTTAAGATTTATTTGTAATATATAAGGATGCAAATTATAAGCCTTGGCAATAAAATGAAACAGCTTTTTGTATATAAGCACTCAATAAACCTCATGAAACCAACATGTTTGTCTCGCAAGGTGATGGGAGATATTGTATGGAAAATAAGGCGCCGTGCCGATTCTTATATATATGTATATTAGACATTGGTTTGACAGAGACGAGAAGAATTTTGGTGCAAAGTGCCATCTTTCACGCACCATACTGTCAACTGCAGAATGTAAATGTAGATATAAAATAAGTATTACTAATCAACAACGAAATTATTGTTTTTGTTTTCGAACTGTGTTAGATGTAAGTAGATACTATATTCGTGTTATAAATGCAGAATATGGTCGATACTGGAGACAAATTTCCAGTTCCAGTTTTTAAGATATTCCCCGTAAGAAAGCGGTCCAAAACTGACTATTAATGGCCGCCCTCAATATTACATTCCAGCGATAGAATTCGAAAAAAACATTTTGCCTGTCTATTTAACGACCTGAATACTTCAGTATAATTACAAGGAGAAGTAGTAAAGCAAATATTTTTACATCTATGGAATCTATAAAGTTTAAAAAAACAATATTCGAACATGTAATGTGAAATATCGCGTGTGTAAATTTTGATGTGTGTTTACAGATCGTCGACGTCGAGGTCATTAGAGGCGGGAAGACACTGTGGTAAGGGACGAGAAGGAATTCAGTTATGACCTGTTTTTATTATTTACTATGGTCTTCGGTCTTTGCGACCACTTAGCCAGCTCCTAATTGTTTTTGTACCAACTGCTGTATCAGGCTTTAATTATGATATTGAGGACAACACAGGACGAACACAACACTTAATTAAAACCACCCATGCCCGAGGCTGGACTCGAATCGGCCATGGCCTTCTGAAGGAAGCATCCCGGCATTCGCCTGGCTTGAGGACCATGGAAAACCCAAATCTGGCTGTCCGTGTATGGATTCGAACCCACGTGCTCCCGACTGCGAAGCCAGAGCCACGCTGGGTGTGTAATACGGATGTAACGGATATCCGGATCCGCAAGTGCGGAACTTTAGTGTGAAATCCTACATCCGCTTTCACATCTGCAATTTTTAATGCGGATGTATGGCCGATGTTTTGTTTACATTACAATATATATTATTGTTTTCTTTTTATACGAGATTCTGCATCGTCGCTTAGCTAACAAAAAGTATTTTTTTAATTTTTTTTGACGATCTTTCAATGAAAGTAACAATGAACTGACCTAAACAGCGAATTTACAAGATTGAACTTGCATGTATAGTAAAGCAGCCGATTCAAGGTCCAACTTATACGACATCCTTGTGGAAATACCGTAGGATGCGCTCACGCATTCACGCTAAAAGAAGGGGTTCAACAATATGTCCCAAGCAGTCCTTTCCACTCGTACTTTCTCGCGGCACACCATGTGTGCTTATCGCACACCAATAGGATGTTCCTACAAAAGATTCCTTCAATATCCTTAGCTTGTTCTATAGCAAGGATCCGTTTAGGTTGTCTGGGAGTCCAGCAACATCTAACCTGTCCTACATGTGGTCCTCTAACCCTACCACGGCCCATCAAGAGTCCTTTATCGAAAATCGGATCATCGTAGGTCCTACAAGTTGTACTGTGAATGCGCCACTAGAGCGGAGGGAAGGCGGGTGGCGGGCACGGAACCGAGTGTGGCGGGTGAGCGGTAACTGTCTGGCCTCGCATTTGGGAGGACGCGGGTTCGAATCGTCGTCCGGGCATCCATATTTGGCTTTCCATGGTTTTCGCGAATCACTCCAGGAGAATGCCGGGATGCTTCCTTCTAAAGGCCATGGCGGAATACATCCCGACATCGCCATCAACGAGGTGTAAAGCCATAAGCAAACAAAAAACACAGCGAGCAGGTAGATATGCGGTGGCGTGACCTTGTGCTTGACGCTTGAATTAGTCGCGCCAAGAACTCCGCAAAGTTCATATGACAGAGATTGGTTTCTAGACGCGTGCCTGTTTATGTAAATAGGGTAATTCACTTGTGAAATCATCCCAAGCGTTTTTGTTGTTGAAATATGAGGCGAAAAAATAAATCAATATGGCAGTATTATATGGAAATTGACTTTACTTCTGAAAAAAGATAGAATTTGGCATAAAATATATATTTATTTTGACATTAAATTATTTTTGATAAAATATTAAAATCTAAATAATTTCGAATTTATTTTTCCATCTCCGCATCCGCTTCCGCAAAACATCCACATCCGGCAAAATGACTTCCGTTACTGCCCTAATGTGTAATACGGTAGAGGTCGCGAAGCTGGTGCGGCTAGTAGCCCTAGGACTCGGCTGTTCCCTACCTTCCCGCCGAGTGCTCATTGGATGGCAGGCTGAGTGGGCCTGGGGAGCCTGATGGATGTTCAGCTTGTGTAATACGGTAGAGGTCGCGAAGCTGGTGCGGCTAGTAGCCCTAGGACTCGGCTGTTCTCTACCTTCCCGCCGAGTGCTCATTGGATGGCAGGCTGAGTGGGCCTGGGGAGCCTGATGGATGTTCAGCTTGTGTAATACGGTAGAGGTCGCGAAGCTGGTGCAGCTAGTTGCCCTAGGACTCGGCTGTTCTCTACCTTCCCGCCGAGTGCTCATTGGATGGCAGGCTGAGTGGGCCTGGGGAGCCTGATGGATGTTCATGCTTGTGTAATACGGTAGAGGTCGCGAAGCTGGTGCAGCTAGTTGCCCTAGGACTCGGCTGCTTCTCCTACCTTCCCGGCCGAGTGCTCATTGGATGGCAGGCTGAGTGGGCCTGGGGAGCCTGATTGGATGTTCAGCTTGTGTAATACGGTAGAGGTCGCGAAGCTGGTGCAGCTAGTTGCCCTAGGACTCGGCTGTTCTCTACCTTCCCGCCGAGTGCTCATTGGATGGCAGGCTGAGTGGGCCTGGGGAGCCTGATGGATGTTCAGCTTGTGTAATACGGTAGAGGTCGCGAAGCTGGTGCAGCTAGTAGCCCTAGGACTCGGCTGTTCCCTACCTTCCCGGCGAGTGCTCATTGGATGGCAGGCTGAGTGGGCCTGGGGAGCCTGATGGATGTTCAGCTTGTGTAATACGGTAGAGGTCGCGAAGCTGGTGCAGCTAGTTAGCCCTAGGACTCGGCTGTTCCCTACCTTCCCGGCGAGTGCTCATTGGATGGCAGGCTGAGTGGGCCTGGGGAGCCTGATGGATGTTCAGCTTGTGTAATACGGTAGAGGTCGCGAAGCTGGTGCAGCTAGTTGCCCTAGGACTCGGCTGTTCCCTACCTTCCCGGCGAGTGCTCATTGGATGGCAGGCTGAGTGGGCCTGGGGAGCCTGATGGATGTTCAGCTTGTGTAATACGGTAGAGGTCGCGAAGCTGGTGCGGCTAGTAGCCCTAGGATTCGGCTGTTCTCTACCTTCCCGCCGGGTGCTCATTGGATGGCAGGCTGAGTGGGCCTGGGGAGCCTGATGGATGTTCAGCTTGTGTAATACGGTAGAGGTCGCGAAGCTGGTGCAGCTAGTTGCCCTAGGACTCGGCTGTTCTCTACCTTCCCGGCGAGTGCTCATTGGATGGCAGGCTGAGTGGGCCTGGGGAGCCTGATGGATGTTCAGCTTGTGTAATACGGTAGAGGTCGCGAAGCTGGTGCAGCTAGTTGCCCTAGGACTCGGCTGTTCTCTACCTTCCCGGCGAGTGCTCATTGGATGGCAGGCTGAGTGGGCCTGGGGAGCCTGATGGATGTTCAGCTTGTGTAATACGGTAGAGGTCGCGAAGCTGGTGCAGCTAGTTGCCCTAGGACTCGGCTGTTCTCTACCTTCCCGGCGAGTGCTCATTGGATGGCAGGCTGAGTGGGCCTGGGGAGCCTGATGGATGTTCAGCTTGTGTAATACGGTAGAGGTCGCGAAGCTGGTGCAGCTAGTAGCCCTAGGACTCGGCTGTTCTCTACCTTCCCGCCGAGTGCTCATTGGATGGCAGGCTGAGTGGGCCTGGGGAGCCTGATGGATGTTCAGCTTGTGTAATACGGTAGAGGTCGCGAAGCTGGTGCAGCTAGTTGCCCTAGGACTCGGCTGTTCTCTACCTTCCCGGCGAGTGCTCATTGGATGGCAGGCTGAGTGGGCCTGGGGAGCCTGATGGATGTTCAGCTTGTGTAATACGGTAGAGGTCGCGAAGCTGGTGCAGCTAGTTGCCCTAGGACTCGGCTGTTCTCTACCTTCCCGGCGAGTGCTCATTGGATGGCAGGCTGAGTGGGCCTGGGGAGCCTGATGGATGTTCAGCTTGTGTAATACGGTAGAGGTCGCGAAGCTGGTGCAGCTAGTTGCCCTAGGACTCGGCTGTTCTCTACCTTCCCGGCGAGTGCTCATTGGATGGCAGGCTGAGTGGGCCTGGGGAGCCTGATGGATGTTCAGCTTGTGTAATACGGTAGAGGTCGCGAAGCTGGTGCAGCTAGTAGCCCTAGGACTCGGCTGTTCTCTACCTTCCCGCCGAGTGCTCATTGGATGGCAGGCTGAGTGGGCCTGGGGAGCCTGATGGATGTTCAGCTTGTGTAATACGGTAGAGGTCGCGAAGCTGGTGCAGCTAGTTGCCCTAGGACTCGGCTGTTCTCTACCTTCCCGGCGAGTGCTCATTGGATGGCAGGCTGAGTGGGCCTGGGGAGCCTGATGGATGTTCTGCTTGTGTAATACGGTAGAGGTCGCGAAGCTGGTGCAGCTAGTTGCCCTAGGACTCGGCTGCTCTCTACCTTCCCGCCGAGTGCTCATTGGATGGCAGGCTGAGTGGGCCTGGGGAGCCTGATGGATGTTCTGCTTGTGTAATACGGTAGAGGTCGCGAAGCTGGTGCAGCTAGTTGCCCTAGGACTCGGCTGTTCTCTACCTTCCCGCCGAGTGCTCATTGGATGGCAGGCTGAGTGGGCCTGGGGAGCCTGATGGATGTTCAGCTTGTGTAATACGGTAGAGGTCGCGAAGCTGGTGCAGCTAGTAGCCCTAGGACTCGGCTGCTCTCTACCTTCCCGCCGAGTGCTCATTGGATGGCAGGCTGAGTGGGCCTGGGGAGCCTGATGGATGTTCAGCTTGTGTAATACGGTAGAGGTCGCGAAGCTGGTGCAGCTAGTTGCCCTAGGACTCGGCTGTTCTCTACCTTCCCGGCGAGTGCTCATTGGATGGCAGGCTGAGTGGGCCTGGGGAGCCTGATGGATGTTCAGCTTGTGTAATACGGTAGAGGTCGCGAAGCTGGTGCAGCTAGTAGCCCTAGGACTCGGCTGTTCTCTACCTTCCCGCCGAGTGCTCATTGGATGGCAGGCTGAGTGGGCCTGGGGAGCCTGATGGATGTTCAGCTTGTGTAATACGGTAGAGGTCGCGAAGCTGGTGCAGCTAGTTGCCCTAGGACTCGGCTGCTCTCTACCTTCCCGCCGAGTGCTCATTGGATGGCAGGCTGAGTGGGCCTGGGGAGCCTGATGGATGTTCTGCTTGTGTAATACGGTAGAGGTCGCGAAGCTGGTGCAGCTAGTTGCCCTAGGACTCGGCTGCTCTCTACCTTCCCGCCGAGTGCTCATTGGATGGCAGGCTGAGTGGGCCTGGGGAGCCTGATGGATGTTCTGCTTGTGTAATACGGTAGAGGTCGCGAAGCTGGTGCAGCTAGTTGCCCTAGGACTCGGCTGTTCTCTACCTTCCCGCCGAGTGCTCATTGGATGGCAGGCTGAGTGGGCCTGGGGAGCCTGATGGATGTTCAGCTTGTGTAATACGGTAGAGGTCGCGAAGCTGGTGCAGCTAGTAGCCCTAGGACTCGGCTGCTCTCTACCTTCCCGCCGAGTGCTCATTGGATGGCAGGCTGAGTGGGCCTGGGGAGCCTGATGGATGTTCAGCTTGTGTAATACGGTAGAGGTCGCGAAGCTGGTGCGGCTAGTAGCCCTAGGACTCGGCTGCTCTCTACCTTCCCGCCGAGTGCTCATTGGATGGCAGGCTGAGTGGGCCTGGGGAGCCTGATGGATGTTCAGCTTGTGTAATACGGTAGAGTTCGCGAAGCTGGTGCAGCTAGTAGCCCTAGGACTCGGCTGTTCTCTACCTTCCCGCCGAGTGCTCATTTGATGGCAGGCTGAGTGGGCCTGGGGAGCCTGATGGATGTTCTGCTTCGAGGAAGAATCCTCGGCCTCGTTGGGGATCCAACCCGACCCTCCTGGCCGCAGTCAGACGCTGTGCTACGCGAGCTACGAGGCCGTCCAGCATGTGCAACACAAGAACGAATCTGTTGTCGGCGTTGTATTTGAAAAGAGTTGGCTCTGTAAGGCTGAGTACAAACTTGTATACAATTTTTTTTTTTTATTATTTTTTTTTTAACAGTTTAACGTCCCTTTTTAACAACGTGGTCTTTAGAGACGGGAAAGGATGGGGGCAAGGAATGGGAAGGAATTCGGCCATGGCCTTTTGAAGGAAGCATCCCGGCATTCACCTGGAGTGATTTGGGGAAACCATGGAAAACCCAAATCTGGATGCCCTTGTATACAAAGTCCAGCGATCGTCCACAGACATGTTAGGAACTATCTATAAATATGTATATAGACAGTCTAGAGACTTTGTCGCGTGTACGCACTTGAAAGCCTTGTTGCTCGTTAGTTGTTAAATATGGCTG
The DNA here is from genome assembly GCA_031002005.1 of Vandiemenella viatica. Taxonomy (NCBI): domain Eukaryota; kingdom Metazoa; phylum Arthropoda; class Insecta; order Orthoptera; family Morabidae; genus Vandiemenella; species Vandiemenella viatica. The sequence continues at coordinate 273,757,167 of CM061919.1, forward strand.
ATTTTGTTGGGATCGCTGCTTACGAAGTTCTAATCATGGACGATGAAAATAAGGGAGAAAACAAGGGTTGGTGGAGACGTGAAAGTTTTTACTAACACCACATAATAATATTTGCTGTTAGTAGGTTGTTATTACTAATAAAATCATATGTATTTTAATAAGATTGTTTCCTGTTCTATACCCATCGATAAAAATTAAATAAAAAAGATTTTTAATGTACTTATAATGTCTTCTGTACTTCCTGATTCACTGTTTTCGTCTTCATCGCAGTCAGTGCTTCTGCTACCCCTTGATTCTAAACCTTTCAGTAGATATAACAAGTGTTCGTATGCGAACCAAGCATCTTTACAGGAGATACTCCTCTGTTCTTCGCCCGATTTATTTTTTTTATGCTCCCGAAGAGAAGCTGTTTTCAAATTTTGGATTTTTTTCCCACATCGCCTATGGACACAGCAAGTTTTTTTTTTTTGACTGCTCTTTAGTAACTATTTTCTTCTTCGTTCGATTTTTATATTCGGGATTAGTCACTTCACACAAACAAGATGTCAAGTGATTATCTTCTATTAACGGTAAAACTCACAAAGTCACATCATGACAGTAAGAAACAAAAATAAAGAAAATCGAACAAGCCTTCTCCAGAACTCACCGACAATAACTGACGGCAAAGTGTACCAAAACATCCACTACGAAATATTGCGCGACACTGTTTAAACACGGAATGAAGATAGATGAAATGAAGAGTCAGCTTATTAGAAACGCAAATAAAAACAAAAGGTTAATTATGAATATAAGGTGCGGAAAGAATTGCTTGCTGAAGACCTGAAATGTAAATATCTTGGCTTTACATTTGATAACAAGCTTAACTGGGCAGGACACATTGGACAGGTGGTAGGAAAAGGTTTCAAAGTTCTGCACTTGTTGGAGAGAGTGATGAGGTGATGTACGGGAGAAGTAATGGAATTGGGTTACTAAACTTTGGTGAGACCATTGCTCGAATATGGTAGTGTAGTATGGGACCCTCATTTTACGTATCAAATACAGGAGTTGGAGAGGGTGCAAAGAAGGGCTGCTAGATTTGTTTCTGGAAATTATCGCAGAATGCAATCAGTGACGGATATGATAACGGAGCTGGAATGGGATTCATTGCAAGACAGGAGGAGGATGAGGAGGGTCATAGGAGTGTACAGGGCATATACTGGCGATGAGGCATGGAAAGATATTGCAATAGGTATGAAAAGTATTTCATGGAAGGGAAAAGATGACCATGACCACAAGCTGGCACTCGATTTCAGGCACAAGGGTGTGGGAAGATTATCTTTTTTAGGTAAGGATGTCAGGGATTGGAATGAGTTACCAAGAGAAATGATGAATAATTTATCGAAAACGTTGAAAGAAATTAAAGATAAAATTTGTAGGGGGCAAATGTAGGTGGCTGCAGGATAGGGGGAAGATGGGACTGTAGGGAAATTGCCACCGGAGCGTGTGCTCCATTGCAATTAAATTAAATTAAATCAAATTAAACAATTGTCTCATGTCTTCCATTTCAAATGGAAGACCAAAGTTCTGCAATTTTGTTTCAAAAGCTTGTCTATAGACATGAATTTCTCTCTCTATTGACTATATACAATCACCCGATTTCTTTTAGACATTGACTAGATACAAGAATCGATCGACTTTGTATACACGTGTGTACGAGGCCTCTAATGGTGATAGGAACTCAGCTTGTATCCGCAGATGGTTTCGTTGATAACTGGTCTGCAGATTGTTCCGTGTGAGAAGCCGGTAGCATGCTGATGAGAAGGGTTCGGACCTTTGGAACAAGTCATATTTCTTTTCGTGACTTCTTTCTGAGCTGAGATGCTGAATTAATTACTGATTCAAAGTTTCTGACTGTATTTAAATGCTTTTTATATACCATATAAAGGCATATTCAGACCATTTTCATAGTTCTGGTCATATCTGGATAATAGTTTGGTCATAAGGTCATACTTTGAGGAAAAATCTGGTAGTTTTTTAATAGCACCGGGAATTCACAGGATATAAATGAGAAAAAAATTAAGATAAATATTCACAGAACTGTACTTCTGCTAGACAGGTGGAGAAAAAAACTAATTTTCACTGTGGTCAGAATTCACCAGTCAAGAATTAAAGTTATACATTATTGTCACTCTGTAATCGTTAATGTTCCGCCCGCCTTTTAATCTCGACAATGCAGCAGCAGCAGCAGCAGCATGCCTGTGTCGATCAGCGTCAATCAATATCTCAATGAAATATCCTCAGTCATCGTTAAATCTACAGTGGATCAGTGAGTAGACCTACCACCATGCCGAAAATAAAATTTTCTGAAAGTGCGAAGTAACGTACGGGAATTTAGAGATGAGTATTTTAGTACAGATGAAATAGTTCTATTCTGTAAATTATTTGAAATTAAACCGACTTGAACAAAACAATTTAAAACTTAATTTCGAAATGGTGCATTAATAGATAAAATAAATGATGTACAATTGAGAATGTTTTTATGTATAGTAAATTTAAATGTTTGGTCATATTTTGTCATTTTTAGGTCATATTTACCATTTTTAAGGTCATATTTGCCTGCATATTTCTCAGTTTTTTTGGTTATAAAGATCCGAAACCTACTGATGTCGTTCTGGACGCCTGCTGGAGGAAAGTGGAAAGTTAACTCGGCAAGAGGCGCGCTTCATCGCCGACCAAAATAGAAGACGGGGCCGGAGGGACGAGATGGCGACGACTCTGTTAATAAACCAGAAGCGACCCTACCTCGACTCTCGTTCTGAATCCGGGTTCTGTTAAAATCTTCTAAACGCGACCGAACGAACCTGCAACTGCTTCGGAAGATTTCGTCGTACGGACACTTTGGTTTATTAGTATGCACTGTACGTAAACTATGATGTAAAATCCATAATTCAGTCACAAATCATTCTCTCGCAATTTAAATCGATCGAACTAACCGTCATGTGGCATGAAACGCAAATGCTGTCCTCTGTTGGCATGTATGCTAACCGTTTCTGTACACGTCAAAATAAGGAAATTACACGTATCTATGCGAAGGTAGTAACAATATTTTATTTAGATGAAATGTTCTCGGGAAACTAGCCGAGTGGCAGCAGTCACTTGACGATGGTGGCAGAGTATATGACGCCGAAACGTCGTGCTGTACAGACGTTCTCACGGGCTAGGTTCCCGATAACATTTCATCCATACACAACGCCGAGAAAGTCTCCAGTATTATATAACATTTTATTTACTTTCTATGATTGTCGTGGTTGCTGTGGGATCTTATTAGTACGAATGGTACACAAACTATTAATGTACCATTTTTGATTAAAACACAAATGATGATTTTTCGTGGAACTATGAATTTTGGAACTATCCTGTATGTTAACCTATGGGATAAGCCATCAGTTTGGTAGCTTCGATCGAATCCGTTCCATATTTCTTGTGTGACATATACGTTCCTGAATTTAGCATTTTGTCCGCTTTTTATACGGTGAACTGAGTGACTTATTAAATGAAAGGTTGCACATATGAACCCATGGCAGCAGCTACTACTGTGCGTGGATGTCCATTCCCCATGATATGTGCGCAGACAAAAAGTCGAGTATTTCCATTTTTGTCTTTGAATTATGTATACAATCTAACGTGAGTGGAGAAAGGAGAACTCTGCAGAAGCCGGCTGGCACAGGGCCTATTGCACAGTGTGCCCTCACATCAAGCAAGTGAAGTACACACAATAACAGCAAACTTCTTCATTTTTCTTGCAGACAGTCTGTGTGCGACATAAGTATCGCCACAGACACGCCGCTGTCTCACCGAGTCAGGGAAAGAGCGGTACCCCCTCCAGCATACCATTAGGGGGGACGGGGGTTCAAATACCCGTCCGGCCACCCTGACTTTGGTCACTGTACGCGCATACTGTGATGGTTACTTTGAACTCCTTCCCTCTTCATTAACTCTTAGGCTAGGTCGGCTGAAAACGATCCCTGTAGGGATGGGAAAATGAAAAAATATGTCGATAAATATCACATCAATATTTTATAAACAGTATCGCTATATATCGAGAAAATATATCGATATTTACACAAATCTATGCCTTGCCTAAAGCCAGGAATTATGTAAAAATATTTTCTTTAAAAAAATCAAAATATATAAGTAAATTAAAGACATATGCAGTAATTACGAAACATTTTGTTTAATTTCTCTATTTTTGCAATCTATCAAACCAGTTTTCGTCTGATGTAGACTTCAAAAGAACTCTCTGTTTCACATGTTCCCCCGTCAGTCTACCCCTGTTGTCCAATGCCGCCAGGTTAACTGCAGAAGACACTCTTTCGGACGACACAGAAAAGACTAGGCATATCGGGCATTTCGTCAACATATTAACTGTAATTCATAAATGAAAAAACCAGTTCAAAACAGAAGCTGTTAATTTATGTCAACCCTCAAAGTCGCAACACGGATGCTTAGTCAATATTCTTCAAAATCATATATATAAAAATATGTAATAAAAATAACATAACTGTTAACATTCAATTAAGTTCAAAAAAATCACGATAACGTAAATTTGTTAAAATTTAACAGCTTTTTTTCACCTCTTAACCGTTGACGGACAGCTGTTAAATTACGACGAATTCACTTTTTTAAGACCCTTTCAGAAGATTAGTTATGTACGTATATTTATTCAATATATATGTAACGTATTAAATTAAATACTGAATTGCGTTCACACAAAAATATCGAAATGGTACTTAAAAATGTTACTACAAATAAAAATATCGATTTTTGATATATCGAGAATAAAAATATGGATATTTTGATACATCAATATATGTTTCTTCAGCCTAGGTCCCTGACACCTTACAGCAGCCCGCTTCCCGGGATTCAGCAGGAATGGAGGAATGAAACATGAAATACACTGAGTTTCTTTACGGTGCAACTAGATTCTCCACCGATATTTTTTCGACATACTGTACCTCGTTTTGAATGCAGTGCCACCATGTTGCTAGTACAACGCGTGTTGCTCGACGAATAAATGTGAAGCTGTTTGCTGCGGTTAGATTCCGTGGCCCGTCTTTCGCTCCTCAACCGACAGTCCCGGTTCAGACTACAGTAAGACGATCTGCAATTTTCAAGACTAACAACGCCGGTCCTGGCAGTGTAGGGGCTAGCGCGCTGGCCTCGCATTGCAAGGGCCGCCGGTTCGAGTCCAGCCTCGGGCATGGGTGGTTTTAATTAAGTGTTGTGTTCGTCTTGTGCTGTCCTCATTGTAGTGTCAAAAATATCATAACGAAACCCTGATACAGCAGTTGGAACATAAACAATTGTAGCTGGCTAAAATGGTCGCAACGACCGAAGGCCATATTTAAAAAAAAAAGACTAACAACGTTCTAGACCGCGACACTTTAAGTGTGGAAAAGAAGGGGAGATAATCAGCTAAATTTCTAGACATTCAGTGTAGGAAAAGTTTTTTTATTGGAATCAGAATTTGTTCGTAATCCTTTCTTAATGCGGAGAAAAATAGTGAACAGCTGCCGAGTTATTTTGGTAAGATATGAAGCTGAACAGATAAGCGTTGAAAGATAAACGAGTCTGCTTCATAAGTACACAGATAAAAAATAAAGGTGTTGCTTGGGATCTTATTAGTAATCGCTAGAGCTTGTGTTTACATGTGAAATCAGTATGTTTGAAGTCTGATGTTTTGGGAGAAATAGAAACAATTTAAAATCTGAAAGATATCTGGACTAATTATTTCTTCACGTATAATAAACCACGAAAGACATATTAACGTGACCAGACACGAGGGTTAGCTAGATGGCGAGAAAGTAAACGGGTGGGTGGTGGTGAAGGAGCGAACTGTGAGAGATAAATGTCTGAAAAAGTCATTACCACTGCTAGTGCCAAGATTCATACTGTCGAGCCGAAACTGAAAAGTCGAATAGCATCAGCTGAATGAAAGTGATGTTCAAACTGAGTAGACGGGGACTGGTTACGGAACCGCACGTTAAGATGGCGGTAAACCTTTCTAAAAAAAATCGAGTTATATTCACAGTTTCCAGTAGGAGGACATTTCAGACAACTATTGGCTCTTTTTACATCATGAGTTGTTAGATCTGTCTAAATTGTAGCTGTTCTTGGCATGAGGGCGGTATTCGCGCTGCAGTTGCAACATATATGCAGCGCGTGGGAGCGGGTGTGGCACGCGAGTATGAGGCTCGACACGTCAACGTGTATATGGCGACCGATATAGGAAGGTCGGTAGTGCAACAGTCAGCAACTCTGACGAAGAAAGCTAGATTCAAGACTAAAAAAAATAAAGTTAAATGTACAATATAAACCAAGTCAAGCTTGTGCATAAAGACTTACTAACAGTATTGAACTGTAGTGAACAACAGCAACAATGAAGAGCTGTTGTGTAGTGAAATCAGAGTTAAACTGAAGTACGTTATTTCTGTTTGTTAAAAGAGATTAATACACAAAGAGTGGTAATTGTTTGATTAAAGTAATTTACGCAATTGGTCTTGAATACGTTTTTGAAGGCATGCGATGCTAAAAAATAAGTGTTGGTAAAAGTTTTATAGTTGTCATGAGAAGTGTGTTGTTTTCTGCCGTGGTTTTCACAATTTATTGAGGTGTTTTCTGTAGAAAATATTTGGTATTGTTGGTTGATTTCCTGTTTTAATGTACACTTGTGTGTGGTTGACCATGTTTATTGGGTGGCGTTGAGTTACTAAGTTGTTTTGTGTTTCGAGAAGTATCAATGTTTTGAAACATATATATATATATATATATATATTAACATCGTGTCCAGGCGGAGTGAATCGTAGGAGAGGAAGAGAATACAGGTCAGTGCTTTGGTGTTATTGTTTCTTCTTGAAACACCCGAAGGAACTGAAAGATCTCAAACCCTTCAGGAAGGATGCTGAAGACGGGGAGAATGGAGAATAGTGAAAGAAGGTAAGTTGGAAATCAGTAGAATCACGGTGACGTTATGAGAACAAGTTTCTTGTAACGTTTCTTGGAAGTTGCGATGTATTCCTGTTTTTAAAAAAATAGCAAATGATGTACAAAAAAAGTTGTTTCAGGTGTCGTGAGACAAGAAACAACAATTTGTCTTTTCTTGTGCTATGTATTCGATTCATTCGTCCTCTCATTGGCTCCTGCAACACAGGAAAGAAGAAGAAAACAAAGTTTTGTCATAACAGCCATAAAAGTTATCTCGCAGTATTCCTGATACAAGTCAGGTAATTTTTAACCTATTCTACACTGACCAAGGTGAATCAACACGTGCCTACTGAATACCAGCAGAAGCCTAGTTAGTCGATCTTCCGTGGGCGCGCTTTGTCTAGTCGACTGCTGGGCTGGAGATTGTTTCTAGCATTCTTGGCGATCCAAAGTACAGAAAATGAACGAAAATAATTTTTAACTTCTAGACTATATGAGATGCTTCATCATTAATCCTAGCAGAGATAGCCATTTCTGATATGTTAACTGGTTTTCGGAGCTAATGAGTTAATAAATACTTGTCACAAGACGTGGGCTCCGCTATATTCAACAGCGCGGCGGGGACAGAGAAGGTTGAATCACCCTGCTGTGGATCACCTTACTGTGGGCCACGGCATGTCATCAGTTAAAGCACAGATAATCCCTGCACGTACCACTGACTGCAATGAACGCCATCCTCTTTAGTACAATGCGTTGTCTGGAGACTGCGCTCACCTCCATGGTTCGGCGACCTTCTGAGAGTCTCGATAATACCCGAAGTGTTAGTTGCGCTGCCTGCCACAACAGCGCTGCTTGGCCAATCAGCAAAATACAACTGATTAACTGAACTGAGTTTATTTGCGCTTAGGCTGTTAAAAAGAAAATTCCAAATAATTAACTGAATTCGATTTTTCTTGTACTTATAGGGTTAAAAGAAAGTGTATTTGCGAAGCCAGAAAAAAGGTAATTGACTGTTGTGGAAGTAACTACACAAACATTCGAAGAGCAGGGATATTTTTCAAAGGTACGTTCGTTTAAATTTACATGTTGCTTTTTGTTTATTTCCGACAACTAGATGCAGAAATTCATGTAAGGAAAAGGGCATGCGATGTTTACGCTATATTATCTGTATCATTTATGAGAAACATATTAAAACAAAAGAAGAATTTTTTGGCAGATGATAAGAAACAATGAAGTTTATTAAAAATTCAGATAAAGTTTAGACAAAACGTACGTAATCGCGTTCCCCGTTTTTGAAATTATTCTTTCCATCATTTAAAGTAAAATACATTTATTTAAAAAAAATCGTAGGAAAATATTCCTAAATATATCATTTAATTTATAGTTATTCGTTTTTTCATACAAACTTTTCCTTAATAAATTTCTACGACCCGACGTTTTTGAGGGGCTTTAAAACTATTAATCACATACTCCACAACAAAGCACTGTCAAGAACTATATTTACTGTCAGCATGCGATATATATTAGCTCATGGTTACAATATCACAAACACCGAGCGTGGTGTGTAAGCGGTAACGCTCTGGCCTCGCATTCGGGAGGACGACGGTTCGAATCTCCGTCCGGGCATCCAGATTTGAGTTTCCCATGGTTTCTCCAAATCCCTCGACCCAAATGCTTCGAAAGGTCATGGGCGAATGCCTTCCGTTCCTTGCCCAAGTCCCGTTCCACCTCTGATTACCTCCACGTAGAACACACAGCCACAGAAAGTCGATCGCCATTTCTCGCACAATTCCAAAGCAGCGGCCAAAGATATTAATAATATCGTAATTCTACCTCTTACATGCTACTATATTCAGGAACCTTTTGAGTCACATACGTAAATCACAAAACATTACATCAACCATTATATACGAGTCTAGCTAGCTAAATTATTGCAAAATTCTTCTCTTGTGTTCTGCCGGATCAGTTTCTTCCATATGCGACGTTTCGACTGCAACCTCTGTAGTCTTCATCTGGCGAAAAGTTCGAAGTTGACACTGCGTGCCTCGCGGTTTTGTCATCTGTAGCTGAATGATTGGTGGGGCCGAGGAGGACAGAGGTGATGCTCAGACGTGAAGTGCGGTCTCGTTGGGTGAGTGTCGTACAGTGCGGATCAGCTGGAGAGGAGGAACTCTTCGGTGGTCGCTATCTGCGCGAGTCGAGTGGAAACGTGTCTGCCGGAGCGAATTTAATTGAGCGCGGAATGCGCTATGATTAATGGCCGCCTGCAGCAGACAGATAAAATTAATTTTCCGTATGAAAGCGGCGGACATCGCCCAAACCGCAGCGGGCCCGCCGCTTCTCTTAATCGCTTTGATAGTTTCCTCCCAGATTACATTCATTCCAGAGAACCAATTCACAACGAAACGCTAATCTCTAATGAATTTGTTTGCAGATAGCATCGCGAAAGAATAGCGACTTCAGCGGGTTTCGTACCCACCCACACCCCACCTCGCCATGTTGGGTCGTTGATATCCTCATCTGGTGACAGCCCCGGATGCGTGGTAATTCATCCCCCGGTGCGGTGGCGTTAGTCACTGACTGACTCGTGGACGTCACATCGATCAAATGATTTTGGCGTCGCCACAGAGAGACTCCAGGTCTGTGCAGACCCTCTTCCAGTGGTTGCCTGTGCCGCCGTGTTCTTCCAGGGCGCTGTTGGATCCCACGAACTGGATGGCGTCATCTCCTGGAACCGCATCAGCTGCCGAAGGTTACGCCGTACACAGCTTTCATTTGACGTCAGTGCCAGATTCCAAATAGTGCGTAACCAACAAAAAGAATCTGTTTGATCACGGGTACAAAGAATGGACAAGGGAAGACAACTTGGTAATGTGGCACTGGATCTTTCCAAGGCATTTGACAGAGTGAGCCATAGAATAGTTTTAAATAAATTGAAATCTATTGGATTGGATGAAATGTTACTTGCTGGGTAGAGGAATTCTTAAACGCCAGAAAGCAAAGTGTTATTGAGTAGGAAATACACTATCAAAAGAGGTGGAAGTAAATATGGGAGTGCCACAGCGTAATGTATTGGGACTGTTGCTGTTCATTATTCTTACGAATGACTGTGTTGATGGGTTACAGTCAGAATTTAGTTTTTTTGTTTTTTTGTTTTTTTTTGCAGATGATGTAATGGTTTACAATAGGATAAAAACAGGTGAAGACTGTGAACAGATGCAGGGTGACCTGCATAGAATATCTAAATGGGTAGGTCAGTGTAGAATTAAGATAAATGCCAAAAAAAAGTCAGCTTATTAGGTACACAGATTAAAAAAAACAGTAATTACCATTATAGGGAGGGTTCAGAATTGGTTCTTGAAAACTTGAAGAGTAAATATCTTGGCTTAACGTATGATAACAAACTCAACTCGGTAGAGAACATTGGACAGGTGGTGAAAAAGGTTACAGAATCTTTCATTTACAGGTGAGGATGCAATACGTTTCATGCTAAACAGATTAAACAGAATCCTACAGACAAAGAACAACTACCAAATAGAACTTAACACAATAAAGAAAATAGCAACCAAAAATGGATATGAACCACACACAGTTGACTCAATAAACAGAAAAATAATTAACCAAATGAAAAAGAACAAATAATAAACAGCACAACCAAACTGCAACCACATAGATCCCACCAGAAAAACACATCTACAACACACACAGTTAAAACAAACACATAAACCACACAGTACAATGAAAACAAGAGGAAATGGTATGCAATGACATATTCTAACAAATACACACACCGAATCGCAAACATTTTCAAAAAACAAGGAATCAACATTGCACTGAGAACTGACAACTCACTGCAAAGACAAATTAGACCCCATTCAGACACAAACAAATACCACAATTCAGGCATTTGCCAACTCACCTGTCAAAAATGTGAAGCAATATACATAGGGCAAACACGAAGACAATTCCAAATCAGATACAAAGAACACACGAGAGCATTAAAATACAGTAACCATTCCACATTTGCCGAACACCTCATAGAAAACGACCATTCACCAACAAACATAAACACAGATATACAAATTCTCACTATCAACAACCACAGGCACAACACACTCACTATACAGGAAAACTTATATATTCAAAAAGCAAAAAATGAAGGCAAACAGGTACTAAACGACCAAGTAAACCTCACAAATAAAACTTTACTCAATTTAATATACACTAACTCGACAGACAAAACAAAATAAACACAAACTGTATAATAAAACCCCACACATATACACGTCACACATAAATATAAAACATTCTAACAAGACCATCACACATACACGCACTTGTCAAAACTCGCGGTATCGGCACGAGACATTACATATACAAACAAGATGGCCACAGCAGACAACCGAAGGACGCGAAAGCGCACCAGAGACACGACATAAACAAACCAGCTGGCCCCAACAGACGACAGAACTATGAAAACACACAATAGTGTAAATACGATACAATCGAACCATGCTTTGTATAAAGAAACGGAGATGCGCAACTGCATACCGTATTAAAAGAATGTAAATGTAAGTAACTATTAGCTACAAAATATCACATGCTCATAATAACGTAATAATAGGATAAAAATGTATATAAAAACTGTAACACAGATTCGTCACTGATGATGCCTCGATGAGAGGTGAAACGCGTACGACGCAACAATAAATAAATTAAACAGTTTGCATTGGCGATATCTTTGAACTGGTAATTAAGTAAGCAACTGTGGAAACATGGCCTGCAACAACATTGCAGCTAGATTTGTTTGTGGAAAGTATCGCAGGACTCAGTCAGTAACTAATATGATAAAAGAGCTGTTGTTGGTATGGTCGACTGAAGTATTTGGACATAATAATACACAGAGCAACGTCATGAAGAAGCTAGCTGGTACTTCGTGGGGAGCTGATGCGGACTCACTACGAACAACCGCCCTCACCATGGTTTACCCTGTCGCTGAGTACTGTGCTCTAGTGTGGCAACGTAGTGTTCACACTAGAAAAATCCACGTCCATCTGAACGAGTGTATGAGAGTAATAACTGGCACCCTAAAATCCACCCCAGTCCCCTGGTGATATCTGATCAGCAATATACCACCTCCAGAGGTAAGACGCCAACAAGCAACGGCACGTGAGTGTTTAAAACTACACCATCCTGACCATCCACAGAATCTCCCAATCCACGAGGTCCTAAATGACTTACCCCCACTCGTCATAAATCAAAAAATCGAGTATGACAGGACATATTTAACTTCGATGTCAAGGAAAAATGGTGACAAAGCTGGAACTCTTCGTCTGTGAAACATCCAGATATTGAATATCCTACAACTAGACCTGCGCGATTCCATGTGAAGAGAGACCAGTGGGTCAAACTAAACTGCCTAAGAACAGGACACACCAAATGCAACGCCATGCTGTCTGTATAAGTGGGGACTGCGGAACTACTTCCCAGAGTGTGGAGCACATCATCAAGGAATGCGCTCTAAGGAAGTATGATGGACCATTTCAACAAGTTATCAGTGCTACAACTTCCTTCATAGAAAGGCTGCAACAACTGTAGAGCAGTTTGTGAATGCTTCCAACGGTGTGTGTGTGTATCTGCATTACAATAGATGCTTAGCTATACAACAAATAAAATAAATAGTACAAAGCAACATGAAACGGGTCTTGCACATAACTCCTTCCTTAGGTATGGATAATTCTAGATTGCGATTCATGGGTGGAATTTTGATGAACTGCAAAGTTTATACAAAGGAGAGAGCGTACAAAACTCTTGTGCGTCCACACACGCACGATCGTTCTGCCGTTTGGAACCCATTTCTTAAGGGGTTGATTGATTGAGTGCAAATAGTAAAAATGTGAATTTAGACTCTACAGATACAGATATTAAACCGCTAAGGATAATGGTCCTTAATTGTCGGAGTATTAGAGGGAAAGTAGCCGATTTCCACGCTGCAGTTGCGACTAACGATGTTGATATAATACTAGGAACTGAGAGCTGGTTGACGCCAGAGGTAGAATCTAGGGAAGTATTTGCTCCTCAATTCAATGTTTTTCGGAAAGACAGAACTACCTCAATGGGCGGAGGTGTGTTCGTGGCCGTTAACAAAACAATCAATTGCTCCGTAGTAAATAAAACGGAAAACTGTTGCGAGTTAATATGGGTGAAGGTAAAAATTGGCAGAAGCTTAAAGTTCATAATAGGATCATTTTACCGACCTCCGGACGCTGGATTAGATAACGCGGAATATTTTAGACAGTCACTTAATAGTATTTCTCAGAAATTTCAGGGACATACATTGATCATGGGAGGTGATTTTAGTATACCCTCTGTTAACTGGGACACATTAACGTTCAGGTCAGGCGGAAGAGATAGGTTAATAACCGAAACGTTCCTGGAATCATTCGATGAAAATTCTCTTGAACAGATGGTCGAAGAGCCAACGCGGAGCGTCAGAGATTCCTCGTCCATTTTGGATATTTTTCTTACTAACAATCCTGATATTGTAGATAAAGTTTGTATAGAAGACGGTCTAAGTGATCACAAGGCAAGTGTGGTAACTTTAAAATCTAGGCTGAATTTGAAGCATGATAAAGACAAACTCGTATACTGTTTCGATAAGTCAAATGATGCGTTTATGGTCGATCATTTGGCGAAAATTTTTGAAACGTACACGCTTAATACAAATGTTGAGAAACTTTGAGTTAATTTAAAAGAAATAATATGGACCGGCTTAAATCAATTTGTTCCCAAGAAGTTTATTAAGGTTAGTAAGAACTTCCCGTGGTTCAATAGGGAAGTGAAACGTTTGCTCAGGAGGCAAAGGCGTTTACATGCAACGGTAAAGAAATCGGGGGACTCATCTGATCGAGCTAAATTAGTCCACTTGCAAGCGGACGTGCGTAAGGCAATGCGTGATGCGTTTAAGGAATTCCAAGCCAGAAATTTATCCGAAGATCTGATTACTAATCCAAAAAAGTTCTGGTCATATGTCAAATTAATAAGAGGCTCTCGTAAGGTCATTCCGTCGTTGATTAATGAAAATGGGGAATTATCTGAAACTAGCATCGAGAAAGCAGAAATTTTGAATAATGTATTTAAAAAAGCTTTGACGTCAGAATACTCGGAGGAGATTCCGATATTTAACAATCGAACCAACAAAATTATGAATGATCTCGTTCTCGATGTCGAGGGAATAACTAAACTGCTTATGAATGTAAATCCCAATAAGGCTCCAGGACCAGACGGTATTCCTACAAGATTCTACTCTAGGTACGCAAAGGAAATTGCGCCGTATTTGATGAAATTATATACCGCCTCCTTGGATCAAGGAAAAATACCAGCCGAATGGAAGACCACCATCGTAAGTCCAGTGTTCAAAGTGGGAATGTTAATGATCCTCAAAATTATAGGCCGATCTCGTTAACCTCAATATTTTGCAGGATTTTAGAACACAGCGTCACAGAACTGATTAGTAGACTAGGCTGGGAGTCTCTGGTAGATAGACGACGCACGTTTCGTTTAAACTTATTGGTAAACATGCGTACTCCCACTTTCACTCACGTGTGTAGTGAAATACTTCGTCCACCAACCTATTTGAGCCGGAATGACAGGGAAGATAAGATTAGAGAAATAAGGTGCCGCAATGATTCTTATATGAATTCTTTTTTCCCTCGTACCATTAGGGACTGGAATGCACAACAAAGAGATTAGCTTTGGTGCTGAGCACCCTCTGCCACCCACAATTTTGTGAATTGCAGAGTATATATGTAGATGTAGATGTAGATCATCTATTCAAATGTCATGCGGTTTTTGGATGAAGATGAGCTTTTGAACCCAAATCAACATGGATTCAGAAAAGGCCGATGCTGCGAAACACAAATTGCCCTCTTAATTCACGACTTGGGCCATATTATAGATGAGCAATCCCAGGTTGATTTAGTTTTATTAGACTTCAAAAAACTTTCGACACTGTGCCTCACACTAGGTTACTTAGGAAACTTCGCGGTTACGGTATATCTAGACAAATATGCGATTGGGTTGTAGACTTTTTGAAGGACAGAACACAGTGTGTAGTTCTCGACGGTGAGCGTTCATCACTTGCCGAAGTGAGGTACGGGGTTCCCCAGGGAAGCGTGATAGGGCCTCTGTTGTTTCTCATATACATTAATGATTTGTGCGACATCATAAGGGGAATGAAAAGATTATTTGCAGATGATGCTATTATTTATCGTGAAATCACAACCCAGGACGACTGCGCTTTGTTACAAGACGATATTATGAAAATAATTGCGTGGTGTAAAGATTGGCAGTTGGAGTTAAACGCTAAAAAGTGCCAAGTAATGCATGTAAGTAAAAAGGTGAAACCATTTAGCTTTGAATATACAATTAATGGCACTGTCCTTAGAACGGTAGATTCCGCTAAATACCTAGGGGTAACAATTCGTAATAATTTGTCGTGGAATGAGCATATCGAGAATGTAATTGGGAAAGCAAATCGTATACTTCGATTTCTAGGTCGTAATTCAAAACAATGCACTTCGGAAGTTAAATCGATTGCGTACAAGTCACTAGTGAGGCCTCACTTGGAATATTGTTGCTCTGTATGGGGTCCCCATCAAAAGGGATTAATGGAGGCATTAGAGATGATCCAAAGAAGAGCCGCCCGATTCGTGACAGGTATATATAGTTGGAGGGAAAGCGTAAGTGCCATGTTGAAGGAGTTAGGTTGGGAAGACCTGGAGCACCGAAGGCGTTGCCCTCGACGGAAGCTTATTGAAAAATTCTCAACTGACGTATTTCGGACAGCAATCAAATATTGCTACCAGCAACATTCATATCTCGGAATGACCGCGAAAATAAGATAAGAGAAATCAGAGCCAGAACCGATACATTTCTCTATTCATTTTTTCCACCAGCGATTAGGGAGTGGAATAGAAAGGATTACCGGGCGAGTAAACACAAAATCGGACAGGAGTAGCTTCCGATAAAGCACTCCGGCCATCTTGATCTGGGTTTTTCATGGTTTCCCCGGATCGCTCCAGGCGAATGCTGGGATGGTTCCTCACAATAGCCCATGGGCGCCTCCTGCCATATCCCGTATATCCCTTCCAAACCATTACCTTTCCTGATAGGTGCAATTGACCCTCCGCCAATCACTTTCAGTGAATCGCGGAGTAATAGTAATAGTAATAGTAGTAATAGTATAGAGAAAGTACAGAACAGAGCCGCTCGATTCGTGACTGCTAGTTACAGTCCTTCACGAAAGCGCCACGAAGATTGGGCTGGGATTGTATGGCAGACAGACGACGTGTTGGAAAACAAGCGATTAGAATCCTTCACTACATTGATCAAGAATTAGGTGACATAAATCATGTTCTGTTTTCTTGTAAAAAATACACCAATATTCAGGACAAAATGCTGAGAGACCTTATAAAGTGCAATACTCGTCTTCCAACCAATTTATCCATCTTGCTCTCTTCCAACAAACACCACATATACAAGATCATAATGTCCTTTTTCAAGGATGGAAACATTCAAATATAAATGTAGGGAACCCAATTAAAAATATTTGGAACAAAGTGTGGTCTTACTAGAGGACAAGGTTACGATCCTTCTTACTGCTGAAATGTACGAGACTAAGGTAAGAAAGCTGCTTAATGACACCGATTAAAAGCCTCTCAATGAAGACCCAACTTCGAAAATAGAAAGAAAGGTAACGGCACTTCTGAAGAAGACGTGTTTTCCATCGGAAGTCGTCAAGAGTCCTCGACCTCCTACATTCTATGGTCTGCCAAAAATTCACAAGGAGGACGTCCCTTTACGGCCTATTGTGAGTGCCATTAGTAGTCCAACATGTGGTCTGCTAGTATGCTTAGCTCCTACGTAGGGAAAGGTCCTCACCATGTTGTGAACTCAATACAATTTGTGAGTGTTATTCAAAAGATGCACCTGTCGGAGACTGATATTACGGTCAGCTTTGATGTAGTCTCACTATTTAATAGAGTTCCACTGAGAGACACTTTGCAGCTGCTACGAAATCTCTTTGAATCTAGCATTGCTGATCTTTTTGAGCTGGTCCTTACATCCACTTACTTTACCTACGGCCGAGATTTCTATGAACAGACGGATGGTGTGGCAATGGGGTCACCTTTGTCTCCTGTTGTTGCCAATCTGTTTATGGACCATTTTGAGAGTATAGCAATAGAAAGGTCTGTTCCTAAGCCGGCATGTTTCTTCCGTTATGTGGATGATACATTTTTTGTTTGGCCCCATGGGATCAGCAGTCTACATGAATTTCTGGACCATATCTATGGGATTCATCCAAACATACGTTTCACGATGGAACTGGAAGAGAATGGTAGCTTGCCTTTTTTGGACATTCTCATTCGGCGAAAACCAGATGGAACTCTTTCTCATAGTGTGTATAGAAAACCTACTCATACGGACCGTTACTTACGTGCCGTAAGCTTCCACCACCCGGCTCAGAAAAATGCGGTATTGTACACACTGGTGCATAGAGCGAAAGAAATCTCTGATGCCTACAGTCTGCCGACGGAACTGGGACATCTCCGTATTACGTTCAGGAGAAATGGATATTTTAACCTACAAATAGAAAGGGCACTGCAAAAAACGCCAAACAAACAGGCAATGGAACCTAAAGAACGGTATAAAGATCTGGCATTTATCCCATTTGCTGGTAACATATCCGGGAGAATAGGCAGGATACTAGATCGACATGGTATTAAGAGCATATTTCGTCCTCCTGCCAAAATACGTGACTTATTACGTTCTGTGAAGGACGACTTGGGGCTGAAGACGCCTGGGGTGTATAGTATACAGTGTGAATGTGGGAAATCTTACATTGGACAGACCGTACGCACAATCAAGGCCCGTGTGGCGGAACATCAACGCTACATTCGGCTTTTTCAGATGGAGAAATCTGCTGTTGCCCAACATGTGATTGAAAATGGCCACAGAATGGACTTTGATAACGTGAAGGTGCTGACAAAGTGTGCGTTCTTCTGGGAGTCGGTGGTTAACGAAGCAATAGAAATACGGTTACATGACAACCTGGTTAACCGTGACATGGGTTATTTGCTGAACAACGCTTGGAAACCAGGGTTATCTATACTGTGCGGACCTTGTTCCCTGGTTGCTGCCGATTCGGTGGAGTGAGGACAGCCAAGTGAGAGGGAGCCAATCGACCAATCATGGCGCGGTCTCGAGGACATCCTAACTGTAGTACCTTTTGGTTGCGTGCCACCACAGCTAGACTCCGGCAGTTAAGCAACGCTGAGCGTGGTGAGCACTTGGATGGGTGACTGCCACAGGTAGGCTTCGGCAGTTAAGCAACGCTAAGCGCGGTGAGCACTTGGATGGGTGACCGCCGCCTACGACCAATCACAGTGAAGCGGGCCTGCGAGCGTCGTGAGGTTGCTAAGCGACACCAGTAAACGCCTGGTATTCGTAACGGCAAGATCGCCAATACCTAATCGACCTGAGGATGGCAACTGAGCTAGTTGCCGAAAGCTTGTCGCTTTGTAATAAAACCCGGCTGCAAGCCCAAGAAGATTTGTTGTAACTTTGACTATGTTTCTTTGTATATAATTTTCTTTGATTACAAACTTCCATCATTCGTTGACAGTGTTGTTCCTTTTCTTCCTGGGTCCATTTTCTGCCCATCGTGCATTTCTGTCTTTCCTGAAAACCTGGCTTTTGTATTACTTCTCTAAAGAGGGTTCTGTTGTTTATTATATCTGTTTTCACTCCAGCGTTTTTCACTTCCTTTTCAGTTTCGGTGAACCATGTGGGTTTGGATTTGTATTGGTTTGGTAAGGGAGCGTGCACAAAATACGTGGCTCGGTCCAAGGGGGGGAGAGGGGTTGGCTGAAAGGCTACGCTGGGCTACGTGGGGGGAGGGGGGGGGGTTCTGAGCCAGGCCACGTAGCTTTCCTTTCATAAAATTTTTCACAGTTAAAATGAGGAACAGAACTCACAACAGCATGTGAATATTGATTTCCCTAAGTTAATTATCTCCGTATGTAATTTACAATAGTCTGACAAGAGAAAAACAGTACAAACTGTCTTCTGGAATCAAAAGGGAAAAAAGCTACGTGCCACGTGAGAGGGAAGGGGGGAGAAGTAGAGACAAAAGCCACGCAGCGCTACGTGGGGGAGAGGGGGGTTCACAGGAGGCCAAAATAGAGCTACGTGGTTTATGCACCCTCCCTAAGGAGAAGATCTGCTTCGTTAGTCTATTCATTCTGTATATGTACCTGTAAAATTGCAGTCTCCTTTTCCTCAATATAACTATTAATTTTTCTATTTCCAAATATAGTTTTCGGTTTTGTCTTAATTTGTAGTCAGCATTACTATTACGTTTAAGTCCCAGTATTTTTCTCAAGATTCTTCTTTCTACTTTTTCCAGTTTTTCAAGATCACCATGTGTTAGCTTAAGTGTTTCTGCCGAATACAACGTTTCTGGTCCAACCACTGCTTGATAAAGCCTTAGTTTTGAGTTCCGTGATAAAGATTTTTTTGTTATATACGTTCATTGTCATTTGAAATGCTCTTTCCATTTTATGTATTCTAGTTTCTATCGCAGTGCTTTCTTTTGAGTCACTCGTTATCCATTCTCCTAAATATTTATAACAATTTGTTTTAGCTATTGTGCCATTGCTAAATTTGAGATTTTGGGGAGCATCATTGATGTTTGTCATGAACTGTGTTTTTTCATAAGATATATGTAATCCTACTTTGGCTGCCTGTTTCTGTAGTTCTTCGATTTGTTCTTTTGCACTATCCAGTGAATCAGTAACTACCGCCGTAAAGCTAGACAATCTATAGTGGTTTTATTTAGATTTCTTTCTAGCCGAACACCCTTAGTGTTGATGGCTTTCCTCCATCCCCTCACTACTTTTTCTAATGCACAATGGAAAAGCAGCGGAGAAACACCATCTCCCTGTCTCACACCTGGTTTTATTTCAAACGGCTTGGTAATTTGCTCCATAAATTTTACTTTGAATGTCGTATATGTTAGGGTCCTTTAATTACTTCATTTATTTTATTGTAGAGTCCTAATTCTTCCAGAATATCTATAAGTACATTTCTGTCAATTGAGTCATAGGCCTTTTTTTTAAAGTCCACAAAAGTGATTACACATTTATACTAATGATTTTTCTCTTTTCTGTTATGTTCTTTAAATTAAATATTGGTTCTGTGCAAGATCTGCCCTTCCTAAATCCTGCCTGATATTCTGCTATTGGAGGGTCGAGTATTCCTTCAGCTCTCATTAAAAGATCCGTGGACAATATATTGTACGTCACTTCCACGAGGGAGATAATCCCATAATTGTTAGGATCTGTTTTGTCCCCTTTTTTATGCAGGGGATATATTAAAGTCGAAGTCCATTCTGGCGGTAAGCTGTTTGTGTTCCATATTTCATTGATGATTTCTGTTAAACATATGATCATGTTGTGACTGGAGTATTTTCATAATTCACCAACTATGTTATCTTCTCCAGCTGGTTTGTTACTCTTAAGCTCCTTTAAGATTTCTTTAATTTCTTCTATTGTTGGTGGCTTTGAGTCTGTTTGTCTTGGGATCATGTTATTAAATTTTTCTTTTGGTAAATCACAGTTGTGTAGTTCTTTAAAGTATCAGCAAGAATTCTACAGTTCTCAGTATTGTTATATGAAGTCTTGTATGTTCTTGGATATTTAAGTTGTAAACTTGGTGGTGAGTATTTCTTTAGATTACTCTTAAATGTTTTGTAAAAGTTCCTTATGTTGTTTTTCTTAAAATCTGATTCAATTGATGTTAATTGGTCTTTAATGTGCTGTGTTTTGACCCTTCGTATACCTTTTGATATTAGTTTCTCTATTCTTCTCGCTTTTATTTGCATTCCAGATGTTCCACGCTCGTTGTCTTTTTACAATTAGCTCATCACACTCATTATTCCACGAAGCATGTTTCCGCGTTCTTTTAAGTAGAATGGTTTCTTCTGCTGTTTGTAAAATGTCTTTTTGAAGCTGTTCCCAACTTTTATGAATCCCTTTCTTTTCCAAGAGCATTTTGAAATAATTTATTTTAACCAACATCTGTGTGCCAAACTTTTTTGGTTTGTATTGATTCTTTTTCCTAATTATTGGCTTAGTTTTGAATTTAATGATGGATAACTAGTGATCTGAATCTAAACCTGCACTCTTAACAACCTTAAAATTAAGTATCTCATTTGCAGTGTGTCTGATTATAGCAACATCATCAAGTTGTTTTTCACTACATATTGTTTTTGGAGATACTCACGTAGTTTGTTTCCTAGGCAGCTTTTTGCAGAAAAAAAGTAAATTTTATTACAATATTATGCTTTCTGCATAGGCTTACGATTCTTTCTCCATTCGCTGTAGTTTTTTCAAGTGCAGGAAATTTTCCTACTATGACGTTCTTTGCCGATTTGTGCATTAAGGTCTGCAAGTAGTATTATTGTGTTTTTCGATGGAATTTGGTCTAAGGAGTTTTAAATAGTTTTCCGGAAATAATATTATTTAGTGTGTAGCTATAAGTATGACTGTGGCGTGTATGATATTAATAGTTTTCGGTTTTCACTCCGAAATAACTGCCAACTAATTTTTTTTTTCCCTAAATAACACCAAGAGAAACCATTCTGTTTCACAAAGTGAAGTGAATATACCTGTACACTGTAAAGTGTAGACTTGGCTCAGAATAATATTTCATGCCTTTTTGTCACTTCACAAGCGCGAGACTTGGCCTATTTTTTACAAGGATTGTGTCTGTGGTATTCCTTGCCATTGGAATGCACAGAATTAGTTACGGTAAAAAGCGCCCTGTGCCACCCACAATTTCGTGAATTGCAGACATTAGATCTAGGTGCAAGTTAGACACAGGAACCAATCTGGGACTGAGTGGATCGAACCGAGGCTCGTGTGGCGTTCCATCACAAGTCTCCGGCCATTGATCAATTTAAAACGACAGCAGGAGCGGGGCTTCCCACGTGTGTGGCTTTCCACGTGTGTGGCTTTTCGAGGCGCGAAATGTCAGACGCGGCAAATGTCACGTGACTACAGACAGCCACCTCACTCGTGTCTGCCGCGCTGAGCTCCCTCGGCCCTCACCGCGTCCCACTGGACTCATCTTATACTACGTATTCGTCGAAAACACCGAACGTTCTGTTCTGGCATTCGGGAGGACATCAGTTTGAATCCCGGTCCGGCCATCCAGATAAACGGTTTCCATCGTTTCCCGAAAATACTCCAGGCGAACGACGGGATGGTCACAACAAAATGCCATCCCAAAATCCCTGCCTATTACTTGCCCCCATAATCTTCTGGCTGTAGTGACAACTATGTCGACAACGTGTGGAGCCCGAAGGAAAAAAATAAATACTACAGGGCGGATCGGTATGCCAAGCAAGCTGCTCGCAGTGGTGCAGCACACAATAAAATGATTCCTGTTATAGACACAGATCAAAAACAACATAGAACATGGAATGCAAGAGCTCACTTTTGATCAAATGACAACGGGTGCATTCACCCAGAGATACCCACTCTCACATCAATAGTATGAGATACACATATGTTCTCGGAGAATCAGCACCTGTATTGCTAGACTGAAATTCAACCACCGTTGCTTCTAGCAACACCTTCAAAGACTACACGTTGTAGACCCTCCCAACTGTACTTGTGGAGAAACTGAAGACATAAACCATCTGCTAAATGGCTGCCGACGGAAGAAGATGGAGATTTATCACTTCCTAGCTGCGCTCATGAAAGAAGGCATTCCGTTGCCCACTTGCACTGCCTCACTCCTTGAATCTGAAGATTATGCTGCTTATAAGATTTTGTACCAGCACGTGGAAAATATTGACGCCACAATCTAAATTAATTGTAAATAACACGTATGTAAATGCAAGATATTATTATCGGCATATTGATGATGTTATTCTGCAAAATCAAATATCTCAGTTCATGATATTAGTATTGTTATACCAGAGATGTTATACCAGAGATGTTAATCTGTAATTCAAAGTGGCTGTATGCGTGCAACCCCAAATGCCAATTCTAAAAACGAAAAATAATAATAATAATAAAGGGTTAGTAAAAAAGGACAATTTTGGAATGATATAGAAGTTTCTTGACCTACATGTGTTACTTAGTAGCAAACAACCTCAAGTTCGATGCACTACGTGCATCAGTACATCATTCCGCCACCAGGAGCGCCAGCGTAGTTCACAGTTAAAATGGCTACTTCCACTGGTGCGGAGCGTGCTCGCTGTGTGTTTTGGTTTCGTGAAAAGAACTCTGTAACAATTGTTCGGCGTAAATTTGCCACCGAATACACTAATGAACTTCCAAGCAAGCCTACAATTTACTCTCGACACAAGAACTTTGCCTCAAAGTTAATGTGTTTTGTGCCCTTGGCGAATTGAAAGTGTTACCGCCCTTTCTTCTTCATAGGGAAAACTGTTACTGGTATTGTGTATCTGGATATGCTTGAAAACATTTTTATTCCACAGATTGATGAAGATGGCCGAGATGGGATTGTTTGCTACCAGCAAGACGGTGCACCACCTCATTTCCTCACGGAAGTTCGAGGTTTCCTCGATAATCGCTTTCCAGGTCGGTGGATTGGCCAATCACATGGCCACCTCGCTCCCCAGACTTGACACCCCTGGATTTGTTTCTGTGGGTCTCATTAAAGATCGTGTGTATGTTCCTCCCCTACCAAACAATTCGAATCTACGCTGCCGTTGCTCAAGTTACGCCCGATTTGCTGCAACGAGTGGGCAGTGCTGGCAATTCTACGGATCTGCGGATTTTGATAAAATATCTACGGATTTTTGCTACTTCTTACTATTTGTTGATTTTTCCTTATATTACTGATTTGTTAAACTTTGAGCGTGTTTGAGCGTGTAGTGTTAATGCATTACAGAATTGTCAATAATTGTGAATCTTTTCCTTGCAATCGCTCGTGTGAACCAACGATTATAGATCTTAAAAGACCGTAATACAGAACTATCGGCGCACTCTTTATGCACGGTGAAACGCTCGTTGGCACGGCTTACGAAGCAGTGGCTTCCGAGAAGGCCTAACCAATATCCCAGAATCAAAGGGGTTGCAGTTTTTAACATTTCCTATTACAGAAGGTATGCTGAATTGAATGTATGATAACTTAAAACAAAAAGAGAAGGCACAACAGCAGCAGTGATGAAAGTGACGATGTATAATACATGTTCAGAGATATTTCTTTCTTTTTATGTACAAGATTATTTTGTATTTCGAATTTTAAAGACCTACAAATAAAAAGTATACTTAATTTTGACTCTCTCATCTAAAATGATTGTTTCAGTCTATCAGTTAGCAAGTCCTCGGATTGTGGTACGCAATCTACGGAAATTTTAGCGGCCATCTAGGGATATTCAAAGCCAAGTGGTTGGCGGCACTGCGAGTATGGGAAGAAATTGATTACCGGTGGGATGTTATGTTTGCCACATGACAAATGGTAGTCACAGCGAACCAAAATGACGCTTGACAACGCTATGTGAAACTTGAGGAGTGTTTGCTACAAAAAGACTCATCTAACGATGCTGTAAGTTATCTCAATAAATTTCCATACCATTCCAAAATTGTAAAGTCCTTTCTGACGCATCCTGTAGTTTGCTGTGACCTAGCTCCGTGTATAGACTGTTAGGCCCCTGTGCACCCTCAACAAGGCCTTCGCACTGGTTAGACAATATTTCTTAGACGCCGGCCACACTGCGAAGCAGTCAATGAAACCATCCCAATAAATAGAAAACTCTCCTACGTGTACCACACTTTCTGACAGATGCGATTCTTGTGGGAGTGCCGACTCTTTTCTTCATCCCGTGACGTGGATGGAACATGTTGCTTCTACTGCCCACGCATACCCTCTGATAATCCCAACCCCCGACTTCAATGTACCCGCCGATGACAAAGAAAAACACGGTTATTTAATCGGTGAACCATGGAATGTACCACATTTCGCAAAATGAAGCAGCAAATTTAGAAGATGGGTTCGTGAGGCCGTAATGTTCTAGTGACAGGCTTTCCATTGGTTGCGCATTCTGTAGCCGCCTTAACCTAAACATGGGACCTACAGTTTAACCTGCAATCCGAAGCTTCTGGCAGACTTATATAGCAAGCTGTACCAGAGGTGAAGGTCGGGTTCAGGGCGTTTCAAAATGTCAGACGTGACCGGTATACGAACCAGCGACCTTTCGACCTCCGTTCAGACGCCTCAACCACTGAACTACCAGACCGCTCATTTTTTATTTTTATTTTACTTCTTGCTTTACGCCTCGTCGACGGCTAAGGTCATTAGAGGCGGGATGGAACTGGAGACAAAGAACGGGAAGGAATTCGGCCATGGCCTTTTTGAAAGAAGCATTTCGGCATTCGTCTGAAGTGATTTGGGGAAACCATGGAAAAACCAAATCTTAATGCCCGGACGGGGATTCGAACCGCCGTCCTCCCGAATGCGAGGCCAGAACGCTATCCGTTCAACGATCACGCTCGGTCAACGCTCATTCAGAAGATTCTGTGGTAACTGCAGAAATTCGAGCAAAGTACGAAAAGAAATTTGGAGAATGTTTCGGAATGAGCGATTACTAAGAACAACTTTCCTCCTCAACTAAATTGTTAGTCACGAAACATGGACCTTGATGAATGTATTTTTGAAATGCGTAATTTGTATACGCGTACCCCCGGCACGACTGAACCCTCGTGGTTTTCGCTTGTTGACGTGATTAGCGGGACGGAGAGTGGGGGCTGTGGGGGAGCGGTGTATTTTGGTGTGGAGGCTGCTATTTGTGTCGGACCGTTCACCCGCCGCGGCGTGCCTCGCAAGGACACCACGTGTGTCTCGCACTGCACACCGTCACGTGGTCCAATTCGCTTGTCTCGTCCACTTGCTCGTATTCCACCAACTCCGCCTGATGCCCGGCGTAAGCTTTGGGATTCCTCTGATTCTCTCGACGCTCGCAATGCGCTGTAACTTTCCACTCGCTTCTTGAACCGTGGAAGGCGCTTGCCTTGACGACATTAAGGCAAGCTTCATTCGCCCCACCGAGCGTGGTGGTGAACGGTTAACGCTCTGGCCTCGCATTCGGGAGGACGCCGGTTCGAATTCCCGTCAGGGCATCCAGATTCCGGTTTTCCATGGTTTCCCCAAATCACTCCAGGCGAATGCCGGGATGCTTCCTTCAAAAAGGCCAACGCCGAATTCCTTCCCGTTACTTGTATCCAATCGTATCCCGCCTCTAATGACCTCGATGTCGACGGAGCGTAAAGCGATAAGTAAAAAAAAAATAATAATAATAATAATAAAAAAAAATTCATTCGCCCCGTGTCCGCCTACTACATACTCAACCAGAGAGAGAGAAGCGTATTGTTTTCACCCTGAGCATAAGGGAGTGTCCATAAACTACGTGGAGGACGGAGGTTTCCGAGCCAAGCCTCGTCACAGTTAAAATAAGGAACAGAACAAAACAGCATGTGAATATGTAATAAGCGCATTGACCAGTATCGACTTTTCAGGATTGATGACATCTCGGTGTTCGGATCGGAGAATCGACGTAGAGCATCTGTGGCGGAATACCTGAGAAAAGTATCTTTGGCGATGGATCTCCAAACATTGGGAGGGAAACAGAATTTCAGGAAGATTCGTCGTATTATTAGTACCAATGAGTGGTGATTTTAATACATATTGAGAATTGCAAAGTATCTATTGTAGTAAATTGGCGAAAAAAAAATGTTGTGCTAAAAAAAACTTTCTTTTAGCTGTAAAATAGACCTATATTTATCTAAAAATATCTAAGATAGGCTAATTGCATTTATTAAAAATACAGGCCAATCATGGAAATGTACATGGCTAATATTTTGAGATGAGGCAAGGAAAGATATTGGTGTAAGAATTAAGAGTAATGCATGAAAGGGAAAAGATGACCATGACCACAAGCTGGCACTCGATTTCAGGCACAAGGGTATAGGAATTTTCTCTTTATTAGGTAAGTTTTTCAGGTTACCAAGAGAAATTATGAATAATTTACCATAAATGTTGAAAGAATTTAAGGTTTAAATTTGTAGAGCGCAAATCTGGGTGCGTGCAGGAAAGGTGTGGAAGATGGGTGTGTAGGGAAACAGCCACCGGAGCGTGCGGTGCATTGCAATTAAATTAAATCATTTAAAAGGATATTTTGCTTGTGCACAGGCAAAATTCGATAAAACTGTAACTACGCAATAGAAATAAATAATAAACCCGAGGAAGGAAAGGAATGGAAGACAAAGAAAAAGAACATTATAAAATTAAATAAACCACCATTATAAAAAAATACGATAAAACTAATAAAATATGTTTAGGGAGGATGTAAATACACTCCGACTATAGCTTGGACTAAACTAACCGCACGAGATGTTTCGGGAGACGAGGGATATTCCTTCGGAAGTGTGAAGTTGCTGGACAACGCGAATCGCAACGTGCACGTTGAAACGTCAACTCGAGCGAGCAGGACGGCCATCGAGATTTAGGCCGCTCGTCCACTGGCACCGAATTCGTCCGACCGACTGTTCGGACGAATATGAGCGACTAATGCCGAGACAGGTAAAGGTACAGTATCTTGAGAGTGCTAGTAATACAGTCCACTATCAGGACAGTTGTAATCTTCTTAAAAGTATGTCCATATTACGAGGAATTAACGTCGTACCTAATTTGTCGATTATAATTTTAAATTATAGAAAGAATAACGAAATAAAACGTATAAAATGGTTAAAATAGTGGATATAAAAAAGAAACGCTTTAAATGTCTCAGCCCCTTTTTTGAATGAAGTGAAAATTTAGAGAGTTACATCATTGAAAAGTAAATGTAACTCAATTTGAATAGCTGTTGTGCAATATTATTGCTGATACATAAAAAATGATACCGTTATGAAGCAATTTTTTGATAGCAGAGTGTCTAAAATCCTTTTAATTTTTATTCTTAAAATTTCACGGAATCTCCTTACTTTCACGTAGTTCTGTAGATTTTAATGCCTCTGCTTCACTCCGCCTACGCGACTTGTTAGTTGCCGCCATCTTGTGTGTTGGTGGTGAACCGAGTCCACTATCCTCAGTCGACTGACTGTCTTGTACCTGTTGACTCGAGGAGAGTGACTATCCAGTGCTGCGCGCGCACCCTAACAGTACACTCGTCCCAGCCAACTAGCATCGCGTAAACGCGGCCTGAGGGTTAGAATTTGCACGCGACTACCGGGATTTAGGTTTCCCATTGTTCCCCGAAATCGTCTGTCGATCTCGATCCCACTCGTACCGACGCGCCTGGAACGGTGGCGCTGCTGTCTGTTCTATTCGCGGCGTCTCCCACGCAGGCGGCGCTATTTGCGTCCGTCCGCCGCGCCTCCGTAGGATGCACTGCGTCCCACAGAGCAACGCAGCGAGTGAGGAGGTGCGCACGGTATCGCGACACAGCAGTCGCCCTGTGGGGAAGGCTTAGGCCAGTCGTCCACTGGAACCGCATTCGTCCGAGTAACGCCCGATTTGACGGCCGACCAGTTCGTCCGATTAACCTCGTCCACTGCGGCCGAATAACCTCCCACACACACACTGGCGATCCGTCACTGTTGCTTCGACACCAAGCGAACAGTCTGTTTTTATAAAATGTATAGTGACTTACATTTCGTAAACATAGACTTTACCTTGCCGTCGCGGAGTCACGGCCGTATTTAGGATGTGGAGACTCTTAGGCTAAACCTGTGATGCGCGCCCTGCCCCACAAATATTTTCAAATTAAACTTCGTATTTTATAGTTATTTTCTAACCCAGGGGTGACCAACCCAAATGATCCTGCGGTCCACTTTGATAGTGCATCATAACTCCGCGGGCCGCATATAAAATCATATATCCCCAACAGAGACATTTTTTTGGAGTGAAACATTGAATCATGAGTTATTATTGTGTTTACTATTATTCTTACATGTAAACATAAATAATATAATAATAATGATACAAAACGCACAGTCTAAAGAAATATGTAACACTAAAAATGAAATATAAAAAAAAAACATTTTGTAAAATTGTGATGAATCTCGCGGGCCGGAAAAGTGTTGGCCACCCCTGTTCTAACCAATATTCTAAAATAAACATTTGAAATTTATTACTTAGTTGTAGAATCTTTTACTATGTCTTGTCTAAAAGAATATAGAATTGTTGACAGTAAAAATGAAAACAATTGAAAATCATTAAGGTATTTAATACAATTTACTAACATCGCTCTGAACAATTATAGAAGAAAAGGAATGCGAAGTTGAGAGTTATATCCACGTTGCCAATTTCGCAAAAGTTTGTATTTCAATTTTAACAATACAACAAGAAGAATTATAAAAAAGAAACAAATTTTTGTTTTTGTGATGCGGTCTCATAGGCTGCACCATAGATAAAATATGCCTAAAAAAGGTCCCGAAAACAGTGATATCTCATAATCGTTTGACAATATTCCAGTAAGAAATTCAAATAATTTACTGTACAAATTTTTAGTGAAATAACTATTATAGCTGAGTACTTGCACTTACAATAATTGTCGTTTCCGTATATATTTTCAGTAAAATATTTATAATGATTGCGTACCACCATAGTGTACGATACTGCCTGAAATAATACAAATCAAGATCAAATAAAAGATAAGAAATGAGGAGTTGTTTATTAGGAGCAGCAACATGCGTTTGCGATTCGCCCGAATACGTCCGAGTAATCCAATTTGAATGGGATCGGCCCTTCACTCGGCCGTATTCGGCTTAGTGGACAATTTTACTAATTATTTTATTACAATAGAATCTTGAATATACAATAAGATCTTATTATTACTATTATTATTAGAAATACTTCTTAACGCGATAAAAATCTGTTTAAAATGATCTACTCGCAGCAGTTAACAAATAAAGGAGTCCAAAAATTTAGGCGCAGGTACTTGTACAGTTTACATTCCTTCAGCAAAATGATTGACTTTACTGGATGCATCTCTACGAAATATTACTTGAATTCCGTTAATGTTTCATAGATTCCTTCACAGACTTCTGTGATGAACTAGGAAATCCGGGTATGAATATATGTGTGAGTGTCGTTAATCTACATCCGAACTGCCTGTAATTTTGTAATTGCAGGAATTACACTTCTTAAATGGGTATCTCCACACTGAATTCGCGACTGCTTTTTCACTAACACAAAATTTAAATAACTTTCGGACATTCTCAAACTATTCTTAGGAAGGGATCTTCTAATGCTAATTCCTTCAGAAGACAATTGGTACCCCTTGGTTCACCCCTTGTTTACTCCATTTTCGTACCCATTACTTTTTTTTCGCATAAATTTCTTCATCCACCGCTTCTAAAATAGAGATTCTGTATCAGCTCATTCCCTTTATTGCGTTGCAGCCTGTTCACCTGGCAAAATACCACGAAACTTGTGTAATGTACTCAACCGTAGTGAGAACGATTTTTGAGCAGTAGGGAGTATTTAAGCTACTAAACTACTCACCAGTCGACCAACTTACTAGCCTTTAGAGTGAACGAAGACGCCCGACACCCTCTACATGGCTATACACCAGCGCCATCGAGACTAAAGTCCCGATCAAGCTTCCTGCAGACTTCAAAGCCACTAAATGGAGCACTAAGCAATGACAGAATATTGGCTCACTAATCATTTCACTGTATACGTTTTATCTATGCACTAGTGGAGTTCCCGGCGTTGCCCGGTATAGTTGGCGTAGATTGAACCGTACCCTATTTTTATTCCCGCAAAACATTTGCACAAAGTTTCATAAAACACGCGCCAACTTTTTCGGAAGTAGAGTAAACTTACATTCACCCACCCCCTACCAATAAACTGGTGGGCTGAAGTTTATTTGCACGTATACTATTTTCATTCGTCCGAAAAGATTCATATATATCAAGCTTCGATAATTTGGTTAAGCAATCCTAGATTAAAAACTCACGTTTGATTCAATTGCGAAGTGAATGGATATACTTGTACTTGTGGCTCGAAACGCCAGATCCTTTAACTCTGCAGATAAAATATCAAAAGTGAATCCGGAATAATATTATCGTAAACAGAAAACTAATGCTGAATACCAGAGATATTGTCCAGAGATCGTGCTTAAAGAAAAATCTCTGTTGTTTTTACGGCTATCTATGTCGTTTAAAAATTGATATCCCGAATTAAAGGAAAGAATACTTCAAGCTATGGCTTATAAAAATTGAATATATCGAATTAAAAGAAAGAATACTTAAAGTTTTGTTTAGTGTGCAAAATGGTTATTACTATAAGTTATCTTATTGCTTTAATTAAAGGCTATGGTCAGAGACATTGTGTTGTGTGTTTAGTGCGGAGTATGTGGCTTCTAGTGATTTCACCTGTGGCATTTCTCACCGTAAGTTCAGAATTTCATTTATTGCTCCTACATTATTTAACGTTGAAACATAAGACATGCCAGACAAGTGAATTAAGACTCTAAGCTTTAAAACAGTGAAAACTCCATCGAAATCTGGCCCGTAGTTTCCGAGTTTTTGTACGACCAATATGTCCGGTTTTCGTTTTATAGATATAGGTAGATAAGACTGAGATATTTACCTTAGAAGTGTCGCAGAGCAGTGTGAGTAACATCCTGAGTGGTTGTTCTTAGTGAGTGCATTGGCTTCTGATGTCAATACAGTCAGGTCCAGTATTAAGAAACGTGGAGATTGGGAAATTTTTATGACTCAGAGTCGTTATTGTTCCGACTGTCGACCTGCAATAAAGCAGTCCGACCGCGACTTGAGGAGGGATCGACCGCAGTAATCGATGGCAGTATCGACAAGTCGCGTGACCAGGCAACTCGTCATAACACAGCGCGGGCGGCGTCCATCAAACTCGGTCTTCAAGGCTGTCTCAACTGAGGACTGCTTACAACTAGGGTCGTAACGGAAGTCATGCGGATGCTCTTGCGGATGCTCAGGGCTTGACATCCTCTGGTGCGGAAGTGAAAAAATAACTTTATAATTATTTACATTTTAATATTTTATCAAAAATAAACTTAAAATCAATATTAGTATATTTTTTATGCCACATTCTCCATTTCTCAGAAGTAACGTCTATTTCCATGTAAAGGCGCATTCCCACGATCCCTTGTAGGCGAGGCGAGACGGGACGGGACCTCATTAGCCGACGTGTAGTGACGACCGCGGGCCGCAGGTTAGTCCTAGCTTACCTCGCCGCCACCTCCCCACCACGTTGCCTAGTGTCGTTTGGCACAGAGCACTTTACAGCAACAGAAGGGGTGCGCACCGCTGCTGCAAACCGATGGCAACAGCGCACCGCTACACACACTTGTGATGTTTACCGACTCAGAGTGGGTAGCTGCGTCTCGTCTCCGCTAGCAGAGGCGGCCCTGTTCCCATGGCGTCCCGTCTCGCCTCCGTTTACAAGGGATCGTGGGAATGCACCTTAATACTGCCCCATTGATTTATTTTCTGCCTCATCTTTCAACAACAAATAACATGGGATGATTTCACAAGTTAATTCAATTATTTACATAACGACGCACGCGTCTAAAAAAACAATCTTTGTCGTGTGAACTTCGCGGCTCGTCTAATTCAAGCGTCAAGCACAAGGCCACGCCACCCGCCTTTCCCCCGCTCTAGCGGCCCAGCCACAGTCCAACTAGTAGGACCTATGCTCATCCGATTTTCGATAAACAACCTTGATACGTCGTGGAAAGGGTTAGAGAACTACGTGCACGACGTGTCGGATGTTGCAACTCCCAAACAACCAACACGACCCTTGCTGTCCAACAAGCTATGGTGGTAGATCATGACTGAAGGAAAAATCCTGCGAGTGTGCGATAAGGACACATGGTGTGCCGCGAGAAAGTACGAGTGGAAAGGACTGCTGGGGACATTTTCTTGGACTCGTTTTACTAGCGTGAATAGTTGATCGCATCCTATAGTAGTTCTACACGGATGTCCTATAACTTGGACCGTGAATACGCCGCTTTACTTCACATGCAAGCTCAAACTTGTAAACTCGTCGCTTAGGTAATAATTCCATTTAGTTCACTGTTATTTTTATTGCAACATCGTCAGGGAAAAAAAACCATATTAATGTTAGCTAAGAGACGATGGGCAGAATCTTGTATAAAGAGATAAGAATAATATTGCAACGTAAACAAAACATCCGCTATACATCCGCAATAAATATTGCGGATGCGAAAGTGGATGTGGGATTTCACGCCAAAGTTCCAAATTTGCGGATGCGGTGCTGATATCCGTTACATCCCTACTCACAGCCAACACAGCGTCCCTCGTCGACCACGTTCAATATGCGCCTTGTGAGCTGGCCACTAAATTAGAATGAACTGATAAGCTGCCTAAAGTTACCAGCCAGCCTACGACGAAATACGTGAACTGTCAGCATTTCCACAACAGTCGGGCTGACGGCACGTTTTGAACGAAAAAAGGCCCAGTTTATTTTCGAACACATTCTAGCAGGATACTTATTTAAGTTTTGATTGGAAATAGTTGCTCACTTACAATAACCAACAAAACTAGATCTATTGTTGTTAATTGTAGAAATGACAGACGCGGTTCCGAACGAAATATCACTGGATTTATTCAACACAATACCTTGAAATTAACATTTTACACGCCCATGATGCAATATAGATTTGCTGTACCCAGTAGGACTACCGGGATAGGTTAAGGTGGCTGCGACAGGGGCGGAATGTGCAGCCAGAAGACACCCTCTCACCAGGAATTATTATTATTACCTGCGGATGAAATTTTCGGAGAACAGATCCTTCCGAAAGTGACGCTGGACAACTGTAATAGGCCGAGTTTGATGAAATTTTAGAGCGCAAAAAATGCTTTCTCCTGTCCGTTAGCCGCCATTTGCATACGGGACGCAGTCAGGCTGGACTAGTGCCAATTTAATCTCGTTTTAGCAAAGGAGAAATGCTTGTCGTTCTTATTTTGCGAATCTTGTGTAGATGTTGCACAAGATTGCTTCGTTGCCTTTACTGTCTGTTTGAAAACCCAGAACTTCACTGCTAGGTTTCTTGTTGTCTTTAATGGCCAAATCCGTTTATTACTGGTAGAAGCGTGGTGTTTTCGTATAAACCCTAACTTCTGTGATTGATGCAAGGTGGTTTCCCTGTCTCAACCGTTTCCCTCTGTTTCCATACCATCTTTCTGATTATAAATTTACTTTTTCGTTGGTTTGGATCGACTTTCTTTAGTGTTTGAATTCGTATTATTTCTTGCACGAGTCACTACTAGTTTTTGTTTTACGTTGATAATTATCGGTGCGAAGCCTTCAATAACCGCATTCGGGAGGACGCGTCTTCGAATCCCCGTAGGAGCATCCAGATTTGGGTTTTCCATGGTTTCCCCAGATCACTCCAGGCGAATGCCGGGATGCTTCCTTCAAAAAGGCCATGGTCTAATTCGTTCCCGTTCGTTGTCCTCCATCCCATCCCGCCTCTAATGACCACGCCCAAGCAAAAAAAAAAAAAAAAAAAAAAAGTTTCAACAACTCTCGTAACATTCTCACAGTTGCACAGACATCAAAACTGCGGTTTCCAAGAGCACGTTCGCCCCATACTGCGTTGTGCAACACTCCAAGTTGTTGAGGACTGGTTGAAATATAAATCTTCATTGTGCTATTCATAGCAGTGTTTCTTTCTGTTTCAACTTTATTGAGTTTGGTGCCGGTATGTAACCAGAGTTTGTCCATATGGTTATACCTCGATGTTTTGCGTGGGTTGTGAGTCTGATTGAATTTCGTGTCTCTGTGTGCCTTCTTTAGTCTCTATAGGTGCATAAATAAACATGCCCGAGCGGATAAAGCATTACATTCAAGTTCTAAATTCCGAGAGGGAGCGTGTGTTCTAATCCCGCTCCTGATAGACCGAGTTATGCACTGTAGTGTATTGTGCAGGTGAACTTCAATGAAGGTCGGTGAGTCTGTAATTCGGTTGGCACTGAGTATCTCTCTTGCTTCCTGTCCGAACATGCTGATTGTTTCTAATTTAGTGAGTTCGTGTTTGCCTCGCGTCCTGAATGTGGCGTCATCTTTAAATTCAAAGATATTCCGTTTCGGTGCGTTAATGTCAGCTTCGGGCGTATGTTCTGTCAACACTGAACACTATGATACACCATCTGTCGCCTGTCTCATGATGGTAACTCTATGTGGAAGACTGTCATGTCCAGTGAAACGGACAATTTAAACGGATTTCGTCTTTCGCGGAGGGAATTAACGTAATTTTCATACTTTCCATTTTCATAGTTTTCGGAATTTTTAGAGAGTTTACAAATTTACATAACTTTGCAAATAATGTATAATATACACCTGCATGACCTGATAAGGAAGGTGCGACATTCAGTTTCTCCACGCGAGTTTAGAATCTTAACGTCTGCATGAGTGGTGACTCCTGCATGTGTGAGGTGCACCTGTGTTAGGGTCCATGTAGGTGGTGTTGTTCAAATGCGTGAGAGTGACGTTGTGTACGTTGTGTCCAAGTGGCCACGTTCCGTTGTGTTTCTAATGTATTAAAGTGATGTCTCCCTTCTTTCCAATAACGCCTGCTTGGATCACGTTCCAGTTTCAATTCTTCATCCTTTGTTGCTGTTTTCTATTTCGTTCAATCCAATATTCCTTCATGATTTCACTGTTTTTCTTCCTTCTTTCCTTAGACCACTTCAGAGCAGATTCCTTTCCTCTTCTGCCTTGGATTCCTTCCAAACTTAATACTTTATTTCTAAAGATCTCTGTTTCCATAATTCCCTCTTCTCTTTTGTCACTTCCTTCCAAATCTTTCTTACCCTCTTGAATCCAGCTGGGTGTTGATTTTTTCCCCAAAGGTAATTGAATTCCTTTTTCGTTAGTCTGTTATCATTCATTCAGTAAATATGTCCAAAAAACAGCAATCTCCTTTTCCTTATTTATTCTGTTATATTTTCTATGTTCTAGTATATTTACTTATTACTTCTTAATTTCCATTTTTACGCCTCGTCGACGGCTTAGGTCATTAGAGGCGGGATGGGACTGGGGACAAGGAATGGGAAGGAATTCGGCCATGGCCTTTTTGTAGGAAGCATTCCGGCATTACCCTGGAGTGATTTTGGGAAACCATGGAAAACCCAAATCTGGAAGCCCGGACGGGGATTCGAATCCACGTCCTCCCGAATGCGAGGCCAGATCCATAGTTCTATTGTTTTAACTGGAGATTTTTCTCATGATTCTTCTTTCTAGTAATTCCAATGTATCCAATGTATAGTTTAACACTAGGCATTCACTAGCATATAGACATTCTGCTATCACGACCGAGTTGTTGTCCCTAATTTTAAGATTGTTAGAGAAGCACATTTTGTTTTAAATTTTTTTAGTGATACCGTACGCTTTTTCCATAATGTGTACCCTTTCATTTAAGGCGGATTTATCTAATCCATTTTCTTGAATTATTTCACCCAGAAATTTAAATTTTTATATTCGTGCAATATACGGGTATGCCATTAATAATTCTGAAGCATTTTTAATGTTTCTAATAAACTTAGTTTTTTCTACCGAAATTCAGAAACCTGTTTTATTGGCTATTGCTTCCTAGAGATTGGTTTGTGTTTTGGCATTT
Source organism: Vandiemenella viatica (assembly GCA_031002005.1). Taxonomy (NCBI): domain Eukaryota; kingdom Metazoa; phylum Arthropoda; class Insecta; order Orthoptera; family Morabidae; genus Vandiemenella; species Vandiemenella viatica. The sequence goes on from CM061919.1 coordinate 273,793,855, forward strand.
GTAACGTCCTCTGAAAGTATAGCGAAATCGTCAGCAAATGCCAGGCAGTTAGTTTCAACACCTTTGTTTTTTCTTCCTAAAATTATTGGTGAAAATTTGTGTTCCTTCAATTTAGTATTCCAAATTCTTTCAATTTTCTGTAAGACACAACTATACAAAATAGGTGAAAAACCATCACCTTGCCGCGCACCTGTATTTATCTTGACATGTTTTGAGGTTTCGCCCAAAAATTGTACTTTTGAAACTGTGTCTGTAAGAGCATAAAATTAGATTTCACTCCAAATTGTTGAATTGTTTTATCCAAAGTTTCCCTATCAACAGAGTCAAAAGCCTTTTTAAAATCTACAAATATTTCTTTTATGTCCTTAGAGTTTAATATTCGATGGCAAATAATGGATGTCTGTGTGTATCAGCGTGGTTCTGTTTGGAGTGAGCGTGTGTTGGGTGTACGACAGCGGCTTAGCAAGCATTCGCCATGTTATGAGGTACACAGGGAAGTGGCTGTGACAATGGGTTGCTGTGTTCAGTCGGGTAGAAGGAGAGGGGGGGGGGAAAGTGGTAGGTGCTGTGGTCATATTAATGAAGCCAACGAAATAGCTGTGAAACAGCTAAGAATGAGACAGAACAATTAAAAAATGGCCGAAAATAACTGTAAAAGTGACAGCAATCCTTTAAGGGAGTACTGAATGGAGAGTAATTTTTCATACTAAAGTTTAAGCACGAGTGGTGTATCATATTACACTGTCAGAGTACATTTGATTAACACGTTAACAGAAGTGAATACAGACGAGAATGTTTGTATAATACCGACTATTTACATACGTATAAGGTATTTCGAGTGGTCCGTTGGTTGCTACTATATTTTGGCTCACCAACAATCATTAAATTTATTTTTTCTTTAAAGTAATCTGCGAAACATTTAATTGTATTTGTGTTATTACTTGAAATGATTAGCATACAAACTGAATTGAAGTTGAGATCGTTCATATTCCGACAGAGCTCGGCCATTGTTGTTGTTTGTAATTTGGAGTAGGCTTGGATAAAATATATCGATGTATTATCGAAATATGGACATTATTCAAAAAATAATTGAAATTTATCGTAGATATTTTTGTTTCGATATATCAAAAATCGATATATTATTTGAAGTATCAATTTTAAGTTCCAATTCGATATTTGTTATACGAGCGCATATCAGTATTCAATGTAATACATTACATATTATACATTAGATAAGTATACATACATATACAATCTTCTGAAAGCGTGTTAAAATGAATTCGTCGTAAATCAACAGCTTTTCATCTACGCTTAAAGGTTAAAAAAAGCTGTTAAATTTTAAGACGCTTTACAGAGTAACATTGTTTTTTGTTAACACGTTTGATTGATAACGGTTATGTTACTGATTAAGTATTCGTGTTGTGACGTTGAAGGTTGACGAAAATTAAAAGCTTCTGTTTTGAGCTGTCTTTTTTTTTCCCATTGATGAATGTAATGTCAGTGTGTTGACGAAGTATCTGATATGCCAAGCCACTTCTGTGTCGTGCGATGGAGTGGCTTCTGCAGTTAACTTGGCGCCACCACACAACAGAAGACTGTCGGGGGAACATACGAAACGGAGTTGTTTTGATGTCTACATCAGATGAATGCTGTTTTGATATACTGTAAAAATAGATAAACTGATAAATTTTTCAGTCATTTTTACATGTGTCTTTAATTTTCTTAATTACTTTCTTATATTTTGGGAATTTTTTTTAGATTATTACTGGCTTTAGGCAAAAATATCGATATATCAATATATCAACATATCGATATTTTTCCTCGATTTATTGATAGATACCGATTGCCCATCCCTGGTTTTCAGAGGGACATGTCACTGCAATGAGAGAATATCGTTCACTTGTTTCTTATCCCGTACTTAGGTACCTGAGGATATTGAGAAGTTACCGAATGGCATGAACAAAATACTGAAGGAAGATTTTGGACTGAATATAAACCAAAGCACGACAAAAGTGATGAAATGTAGCAGAAATGATACCAATAATAGTAGATTAAATATAATAATAGCATCGGAAGCAATAGTAGAAGTTATTCAATTCTATTACCTGGGAAAAAAAAATTATAACCGATGGCCGAAGCAGGAATGATGTTAAAAGAAGAATATCACTAGCAAAAAGAGTCTTCATAAAAAAAAAATTCTTTTAGTTTCAAATATTAATCTAGGGATTAGAAAGAACTTTTGAAAGCTCTATGTGTCGAGCACAGCACTTTATAGCAGCGAAAAATGGACTTAAGTAATATCAGAAAGAAAGAAAATTAAAGCATTTGAAACGTGGTGGTACACAAGAATGCTGAAGATTAAGTGCACAGACAAAGTACGAAACGAACGAGTTTTGGAAATGAAGGGCGAAGAAAGAAGTTTGTGGATGAAGCTTTCATAAGGAAGAGACAGACTGGTAGGTCATATTTTGAGGCATGCAGGATTGGTTAATTTGTTAGTGGAGGGAACAGTCGAAGGTAAGAACTGTAGAGGAAGACAGAGATTAGAATTTATGAAGCAGATAATTGAGGACGTAGGGTGTAAGAGGTATGTAGAGATAAAGAGGTTAGCACAAGATAGTAAGGAATGGAGGATTGTATCAAACCAGTTGTCGTCGCTTTGGGTGTGATTAAGTAATTACACTGCTGCTAAGTTGACTGTGAATCACCTGGGGAGTGGTGATTGTGTCAGGTTGTACAGTAATGCAGTTGCGAGCGTGTGTGCCGGGGTTAATACCGCTAGCAGCCTGCAGTGGCCCGGCTGTATAATCTCTTTCTGCTCGCGAGCGACCCGCATGCGAGGCGCGTCCTTTGAATATGTCGCCCGCCCGCCCGCATCAGGCGGATTAGCCGCGCTTTGAGGGACGCGCAAAAGACCGCCTCCACCTGCGCGGCTCCCACGAGCCTCTCCGCTCCGCTCAGTCCGCGCCGCCTGCATCCAGCCGAGTACTTCGCCGCACGTCCGCCTGCAGCCTACAGTGTTCCCCGGGGTGCAGCCACCTGCTGCGGAGCGTCTGTCCTCTCCTTTACTGTGCACAGACTATCGATTCTGTACCAACCATCGATAACCAAGAAAGTTCATGCTGCAGATTTAGTGTCTATGATCTAGGCTTGGTTTAGACCAGTGGGGGCTGTACCGTCCACCGAACAGCATCACAGAGATCACAGCAGGTGCTTCTGGTACAAGGAAAATTTGGGGGCGTAGACGACCAGCCACTGCCCCCAGCTGTTTTAGTATTCCATCCAGCTTTAAGGGGTGCGTAAAAGAAGTTCGGAATCCATGATAAATACGAAGTGTTTGAGAAAAGTAATGAGACTGATTTTTTACTTACCAAAGTTTTTGTTTTATTCAAATAACAATATCATCCCCTTGTAAGTAGTTCCCTTGGACAGCTATACGTCGGTGGAGTCGTTGTTTCGACTCTTGGTAGCAGCGCTGGAAGGCTTCAACTGGTAGGGCTGTTAACTGGTCGGACACAGTCTTTAGAATGTTCTCCAGCAGCGGTTCCCAACCTTTATTGGTGCGCGACCCACTTTTGAGTAAAAAAAAATATTTCGCGACCCACCTAATATGAGAGTCTATCTAATATCAGAATCGTAACTGTTCTATGACCTCGATACGCTCTCGACCATCCTATCCTACGAAAAGGCAAATTTTCGTACAAAGGATGTACTATCAACAAAAACAAGAACTGATAATACATAAAACAACAAACATATCATAGACCGGGAGCCGACTGCACAGACAATTACCTCATCAAGTTGACTGCTGAACTTCCACGATTAGAATTAACTCGAGCAGCATACAAAAATTCAACTGGTCTGCCAAGTCGCTTTTTAGTGGAAACCACCTGCAGACCCGATTTTAGTGGTTAATTGATAGGTTTATCATTGTGTTTTACATCACCCAAATCTATGAAAATATGGAAGACTGGGAGCCGGAAAAACACAATGGTAAACTTAACAGTCAATCACTAAAATGGGATTTGTAGGTGTAGATATGACTTGGTACATCAGTCGCATTTTCCTGCTTTCCTATTAACAAGGATAATTGGCAAGACGGTACGGTAGACTGTTTGTTGGCCTGACACTGACTTTTCCATTGTAGATTTGGTCGAAAGATAATGTCTTTTTTTTATTTTGAAAGAGTTCAAGAGGCTTATCTGTGTACTCAGGATGCTTGGTTGACAAATGCCTTGCAAGTTTTCATGGCTTCATGTATTCATTGGACAAATTTTCACAACAAATCACGGACTGAGGTATTGGCTCCTCTTCAGTACCCGAAAACACAAATCTGTATTTCAAATAATCCGGATTACACTTTCGCAGATACGTCTTTTGCTTTTTCTTGCTGCCTGCGTTGTAATTACAAATACTTGGTTGGATACTCTCTTTTACGGCACGATCAAAATCACATTAAATCTACTCTCAATCAATACAAAACGCAAACAACAACTCACTCTCACAAGCAGATAAAGACTGTTTGCATCAAAGACTTTGGTTTCGATTCAAGCATAAAAAAGAAAATGACAATCAGAGAAGTAAAACTGCGGGTGGAATGCGCGTACATCTCCACCTTAGAGCGGGGTGGGAGAGGAGGTGTTCAGGGGTTGCCATAACGATTGGGCGATTGCTGCCGCTGCTATATATCTCAACGAGGTTTTTGCATAATGCCGACTGACTGTTTAAGAAAACTTTTTTTCACAAAGTTTTAATTTAAGCTAATAGCTTTCATGATTACTGCACTTGTAAAATATTGTGTTATATTTTTTAAACAGATGAAATAAAAGATATGTTTTGGGAGCAAAAACGTCGATTGTTCCGCGACCCACCAAAACACCCGCCGCGACCCACCAGTGGGTCGCGACCCATAGGTTGGGAACCGCTGTTCTCCAGAGTTCCAAAATGACGTCCTTTTAAGACATGTTTCAACTGCGGGATAAGGAAAAAGTTAAAAGGACTTCAAATCATGTGAATAGAGGGGGGGAGGGGGGTTGAGGAACAACAGGAATGCGTTTTTGGGTGAAAAATTCAGTGATGGAAAAAGCCGTGTGACTCGGGGCATTGTGATGATGAAGCGTCCAGTTGTCTGCAATGTCTGGTCTCACAGAATCATTCTTTTCCTGAGCCTTTCAAGGAAAACTTTGTAAAACACTTGTTTGACAGTTTGTCTGATCTCACAGGAGCCCTCGCACGCTCAACGTTTTCGTAAGTTTTTGAAGTTGAAGGTCTCCCTAAGTGAGGTTGATATCTTCAACGTGTTCTCGGCCTTCCAAAACTGATTTGTGCCAGCGAAAAACTTGTGCTCTTGATAAGCAATGTTTCCCGTAGGCAGCCCTGTTTCAACTTTTCAATGGTCACACTCGCTTTTGATTGCACAACGTTACTCTATATTCCGATTCTACATTTTCGTAACACACAACAAAAATAGAACTTCACTGATGGCGCTGTCAAAAATAATGTATTGGCTGAACGGAGTTGAAACTCGGACTGAGTGTGTGGAAGGGATGAACAAACCGGTCTAGCACAGACCGGTAAGACAGCGTTGCCAGATCGCTGGCAGTGTTACCAATCTCTCTGCTTTTCTCACACACCTCGTATGTCAGCTTGCGTTCCGCGGAGATGGATCATTACATACGTCAAATTCAACTTTAAACGGTGATATCAAAACCTACAACACTAAATTAAGGTGAATTTGAGTCCATGTCATTTCTCGCTTGAGCTATTTGTCTTGGCTGCTGCATACTGGATGTAAACATTGTGTCTCTTACTTGCTACTCACTTGTTTAGGGTGGAGAAAAAGCAGAGATGTGTGGTTACGAACCTGGAAACCACTAATGTAAATAGTAAGTGCAAATAACCTGAAAACGTATCAATTTAGAATCATATCAAACATCATATAATAAGCTGGTAAACCCAAGGTAAATTTTAAAATAGATTCGCCGCTGATGATGCCTCGATGAGAGGCGAAACGCGTGCGGCAATAAGGCTACAAAACAGTTGCATTGGCGTCGTCTTATCATTTAATTTATGAAGCAACTGCGAAAAAATGGCCTAGATCAATACTGCTTTAAAATATGAGCTGAACGTTATATAATTGCATGTGGTGTCTTGTAACTTGTAAGTATTTCTCTATGGGAATTACATCTGTAGTCAGTTTTACACAGCTGTAAGTATTACACAACGCATCACCAGAGACCAGTTTGGTAACGAGAGCGAACTATATAGTGGCAGATAAACCACAGAAACAAGTTACGTTCAAATACAATATGAGCATCCCTAGGAAAAGAAACAGGCAGACGCCAGAGATGATGTTCCCGGGAAACTGGCTGAGTGAGAACGTTTGTATAGCAAGCCATTGTCAAGTGACTGCTGCCAGGATAGCCTACTCAAAACATTTTTTACCCCTAAAGCTAAAGTCGAAAACCCCTAAAATCACCAAAATTAATGGCATAAACCCTCAAAAATAAATACTATATTTTACTTAGTAATAATAGTTATTTATAAATTGCACATAATTTCGAACATTATTTAGTTTTCTTCTGATGGTACAGAGTTTTTGAGATCATAAATTTAACATTAAACAAACTGAACAATTTAGTAGGAGGATTAAATGTTATGCAACATCCACCATTTCGCCTTAATGTGAATCGGACCATCATCACACGTTGTAGAATTTCAATACATAACCTAATGAAGCAACTTATTTTCCACAACATTATAGACAGCAAATAGGTGTTGGAAATTGGAACCGTGATTTATATGAGACCAAACTCTGAAATATTTTGAAAACGTTAAAGCCAGCTGCGTAACGACACACAAAACCACTGTTAATTTGAACTGAAATTTGTAAATAACAATGGGAACATTGTGCACGTTGGTTGTTACCCCAACAATCAACGTCTTTACATACCGTAGGTAACCAAAAGAAGTCGACAGCTAGGATAAACAGTAAACACGGAGTCTTTTTTTTTTTTTTTTTTTTTTTTTTTAAATATGGATCAGAACATAGATATTTTATTCTATGATCAGACAAATTATTCAGCCATAGAGAAGTTTGAATTCTTTGTAACGAGGTACTGTACTTCATGTCGCTATTTTAATATTCAACAAATAAATACATAAATCAAGATGTCTCTAAAAATATCCCTAAAATTATAAAGCCCACAAAAAAATCCCATCTGGCGCGTACACCCTCAAATTTAGGGGGAGAACCGCTAACTTGGCCCCCATGACTGCTGCCTGTGCTCATACGAGTATCGAGCGGGGCGGTGTAACGGTTAGCGTTCTCGCCTCGCATTCGGGAGGACGGCGGTTCGAATCCCCGTCCGGGCATCCAGATTTGGGTTTTCCATGGTTTCCCAAATCACTCCAGGCAAATGCCGGGATGCTTCCTTGAAAAGGCGATGGCCGAATTCCTTCCCATTCCTTGCCCCCCTTCCTTTCCCGTCTCTAAAGACCTCGATGTTAAAAAGAGACGTAAAAAATAAAAATAAAAAAAATAAATAAATAAAAAAAAAAAAAACTCATACGAGTATATCGCGCGGAACCGTTGAATAATGGCGGGATCTCATTGTTGGCGTTGACTGTTCATGTTCATTGTTGACGGGGCAGATAGAGAGGCTGTAATCTTATTTTCTGTATCAATGGTCTCCAGGCTTCACTTAATTGAAAACCTGCATTTCTGTTTACTAGATTATCAGATATGCGGATTTCGGCAGTTTCGGCAGAGAATATGACAAACGTCTTCACTTTGCTAATTTCCCCGGAACGTTTCATCTACACACAACGCCGAGAAAGCCTCCAGTCTTATATAGACGGAAGCTACGTTGTAACTTCCGTCGTGCGTCCAGGACTTTGATTTTTATCCATATCTCGAGAAGCACTGCGCGATATCTCATGCGCTTTTCACTGTTTTTTTTTTTTTTAATGGCATTTGGCTACTGGGCAATACAGCCAGCTCAATGTGATTTGTTGCTATCAAATATTGACACAAGGACACTACAACACGGACACGAGATTCACATACACAACACTAAACACCCATGTCCTCGGCCGGACTCGAACCGGCGACCTTCGGTACGCGGAGCTAGCACTCTAGCCCCTACGCCGAGGCCGGCTTTTCACTGTTATGTAGTGCCGTTCTCTTGGAAGGTTTATTTACGCTCGACATTGGCCTGTTACTTATGAGAGCTGAGCGGTAAGGAATTTAATGAACCAATTCGGCGTAAAGAGGGAACACGTATGTAAGAACCGTAGAGCGCAGCAACGTATGCTAAAAACACCATAGGTAGCATAGACCTGTATGTTACGGATAACCTGCAATCAGCCTCCAGCAACAGGCAGACAAGGTCTCAAGGAGACAGCCAAACGGACTGAATCACTACACGGTGGAAAAAAAATTAAAAGTTGAAATTTGTAGAGGGCAAATGTAGTTGGGTTCAGGAAAGGGGGAACATGGGTGTGTAGGGAAATTGCCACCGTAGCGTGCGTTCCATTGCAATTGAAATTAAATTAAATTAAACACGCACTTACGCTCTTCTTGTTTCCGAAAGTGAAGTTCCCGTTGATAGGGCACCAGTTGAATATGTTGGGGGAAAAAAATCACATTGGATGTTCTGCTGTCTAAAGATAGACGCATTTGAGAAGTCTCTACCTTTCCTATCAAATCCCATTCACTATACGACGGCGTCCGTTAATTACGTGAGGTATTTTCCCCGAATTCCGCCCCCCCCCCTTCCCGCGGTGAGACTTCGTGAGATTTGGTCGGACCACCCCTCCCCTTTAAAATAACTTTAGATTATTTTGAGGGAAATCCCACGCCCCCCACCCTAACACCCTAACACCCCACCAATCGATCCCCTAAAATCGACTTTCGCGTCAATTGTAGACTCTTTATTTATCTCTACAATTCTACAAGATTTTCAAAACCGTACGTTAGATTTCCGTTGACCCCCCTCCCCCTTGGTGAGGTTTCGTGGGATTTCGCCGGACCCGCTTCCCCCCCCCCTCCCCATTTCACCTCACGTCATTAATGTATTCCCCTATCCCTGTACAACGGTAACGTACTATGAACAACTGTGAACTGTGTCTATTGGACACTATCGGTGTGAAGTGAATGGAGACTTTCCCGGCGTATTGATGCAGTGAATTCTTAACGGGACTCCAGCCGGATAGTGTCACAGAAAGACTACGTTTCAATAACCTAATCGGTTGTCTTCATCAGGTCTGTTTGTGATTTCAAGAAGTAATATCTAAAATAGACCTGATGAGGACATCCGAGCAGGTTGTTGAAACGTCGTCATTCTATGACTCCATCCGGCTGGACTCCCGTGAAGAATTCACTATCGGTGTTGTTTGTTTGATTATGCGATACGAATTTCTCTTATGCCTATAAAACCTATTCTGATATACTCTTCCGTCAATATCTCCGTACTGTTCATTTTTTCTTTCTTCTAAGCCCTTCACGCCTTGTCGACGTCAGAGTCGTTAGAGACAAGACAGGCTGGATGAATGAACGAGAAGCAGTTCGCCCATGGCCCTTGGAAGGAAGGATTCCCGTATTCACCTAGAATGACTTCGGGAAAATCGGAATGTCGATTCGAACCCGCGTCCTCCCGAGAGGCGAGGCGCAAATCAAGACGCGTATAGCGCGTGTGACATGACGCGACACGAGCAGCATGACGCGCGGGTGAGACACGCGTAGCGCGGTGGTCCGCACATTGAGACGTAGTTTCCAAGTGGTGCGCGTACCACGCGTGTCTGGAAATATACGACACGCGAAGAATACATTTGTTATTATTAACATTTGTCATTATTTAGAATCAGACGATACCTAAACTGGAGTTTTGCCCTATTCCTTGCTGAATAAGAAATTTAAATAAACTAATGAGTATATTTTATCTAAGAGGAAAAGCGGATGCGGATTAAAAATTCATCATTGTTGATATTGGAGGTATGGGCAGATTCAACAATGGAAATGTATTTGAACAACTACCTCCTTTAAAATATCAACTGAGGAGATACAAGTATAGAAAAGATGAAGATGTAACATACCTGTTTCATCAGAAAACACATTAAAAATAAACTTATTAACAATAAACAATAAAATAATGATTTTCCAAAAATATAAAAAAAGGTTGAGACTATATATTGTGTAACATTTTATGCTTTAAATGTTATTTCAAATAATAAAAGTATGTAAATGAATTTTAAATAAAATAAAATCAATACTCAATGATTTTTAATATAAAAAAGAAATAAAAATATTTGGATAAATGGGGATTTGAACACGGGTTCGTTAAACTGTTGCAGGAAACTCAATCACATTTGGGTAAGGGTATGAGCGATTGGATTAAGTTACCATGGAAAATGATGAATAGTTTACCCAAAACGTTGAAAGAAATTTAAGTTAAAATTTGTAGAGGGCAAATGTAGGTGGGTGCAGGAAAGGGAGAAGATGGGTGTATTGGGAAATTTACACCGGAGAGTGCACTGCATTGCCATTTAATTAAATTAAGAAAAAAAAGGAACAAGAAATTTCATCAGCTGTTTTCAAAGTGAGGAAGAATTTCACTGAGTATTTCCACAATTGAGGAGCGGTTCCGTGGCAAGATCAATCCGTTATGATTGGAAAATATTGGCAAACCACATTTCATTCGTGTAAGTTTTACATTCTATAGGTTACGTGCGGTCATGTTAGAACTGACGTTATTTTTTGATGTTCTAATTAGGAAAATCATTTCGTTAGTATGTACGATATGTAAAAATTGTGAAATGATTATTTGATGGAATATGGGTAATACTAATCGTCCTTCAGATTGCAATTAATTGCAGTGACACCCCATGTTCGATTCTTCAGTTTTGTCTTAATACGATTTACATGTTTTGTATAATAAAGTTCTTTTTCTAACATCACTGCCTCTATCAACTTTATCTTTTAAAAAGGCACAGATTAGAGGGTTGACGATACTACACGTTCACACGCGTGGCGCGAGAAACTGTGCCTCGACCACAGCGCCGCGCGACTGTGAGCGGACGTCTTCCCAATGTCGCGCTGTTCTATTTGATTCCGTAGTTTACAAAAAAGCGCGCAGTGCTGCGTCGCGTCACACGCGCTATACGCGTCTCAATTTGCGCCTTGCCAGAAACTGACCTGAGCGCTGGACGCTGACTACGCCTCCATTTTTAGCAAACAATCGCGCTCGTGCCATTTCTGTAATTTCTTGCGTTCCAACATAAATACACGTCCCTCGGTGTTGTTTTAACTCGGGCGATGGGAACTGTTTTATTAAGGAATGGAGTCTTTCCCTGACTTAAATCAATTTCGGGTGTTCGTATAAATATAGCGGGGTTTTCACAGTGTTACACAAACAGTTCCAGAATAAATATAAGTAAAATACACGATTCTAAACTGCACGTGCTGTTGACTGTCTTTCAATTTACTCTGCGGACAAAAGAGATTTTAATACGGGCTCTACTATTTTACACGGAACGCGGAGGTTTTCACAGTGTAGTTAGTCGGATTGTACTTCCGAGTAATTGTATTTTATAATTCTTACTTGCGATTTAGAGTTTACGCTCGTCGTATGCAACTATTTGTCGGTAAACAACTTGTCGATAAACAGCTACAGATGCTCAGCAGCGCACATATTTATGTGTTACGTGACCCTCAAGTGATAGCCAGGTGTCGGACTGTGTTTCTCAGAAGCCTTGCGGTTAACAATACATTGCTCTAGATCAGCGGTAGGCAAACTTTTTCATGATAGAGTTATATCGAAAGAAAAAGAAAATACATTTGGCTGGAAGATTGCAAACTCTAATGAGGATATATTTTTTGATAGATGTGTCTATTCATAAAGCGAAAACAAAACAAAAAATAAAACAATAAGAAGTGAAATTTTATTTTATTTTAAAATGTTTTTATTAACTCGCTTTGGGCTTTGCCTGTCCGGGTGGAATTTAGTGATTGATTTTAAACTAACTTCTCGATGAGCTAGAGACTTGAAATTTGGACCATAGCTCAGGACTAGTTGATAATTCATGAAAATCTAAAAAATGGGAAAAGTTGTCCGGAAAATAAGAAAATTAGGGAAAAACTAAATGTACTCGATTCTATTGACCAATTTGGCTATTTTTTTAGAAAAATGTTCGTAATAGACCGAATAAGGTTTTTACTTAATGAAAAATTCCTCGGAAAACGGGAAAATTGAGAAAAAATTGAAAGTCTTTTTTCTGTGTACCGATTTGGCTTTTTTTTTTTTTTTAAATGTACGTAATAGTCCGAATAAGTTGGGTGTGTAGGGAAATTGCCACCGAAGCGTGTGCTCCATTGCAATTAAATTAAATTAAAAAAAAATTTTAGTTATTGAAAAATTGGAAATGTTGCCCTGAAAATTCTAAGAAAACTGAAATTATTTTTTTCTGTGAACAAATTTGGCTATTTTTTTAATGTTCTTAATATTCCGAATAAGGTTTTTAAAGAAAGAAAAATTGGAAAATTCTTGGAAAACCTGAAAGTACTTTTTTCTATGGAACAAATAAGTTATTTTTTAAATGTCTTTAATAGTGTGAATAAGGTTTTGAGAGAACCAAAACTGCAAAAGTTGCCCGGAAAATAGGAAAATTCGGTAACAACTGAAAGTAAATTTTCTAGTGACCGATTAGGCTATTTTTTTAAATGTTTGCAGTAGTCAGAATAATGTTCTTAGGGAAAGAAAAACTGGAAATGCTGCCTGAAGATTTCTGGCAGAACTAAAGGTGCATTTTTCTATTGGATTTTTGTTAGAATTCCAGACCATAAAATGAAGGATATGTATAATTCTTTTATGTTTTGTTCCTTATTTCGGCAATGGAAATAACTCAATTAAATGTTTTTTAATAAAAAAAAACCTGGTATTTGTAGCATGTGTATGAATATGTTATCAAAGTATTTAAAATCAATTACAATTTTTCAGTCACATAACCCTAAAAAGCAGAAAATAATAATAAAATAAAAAATACTTTTTAATTTACCATGTTTTTATAACGGAGTAAAAAGTATAAAATATTTTCTCTAATCCTTATGAAGAATAAAATCACATACAGAATTCTAACTTCTAAATTATCCTGAAAATTTATACTTGGAAATTTTTGATAGCTACTAAAAAACTTGTAGGATTGGTCACGATAAACATTGGACGCATGGAATACATGACTATAAGAAGTGTAGAGAGTAGTTATCAATGAAGGAACGTACTTATCAGTTCACATTATTTGCGGTGAAATAAAATTCTTAGTAGAGCTATTAATGTATCAATATCTGTTGCATGCACCCAATGTTTTTCGTCACCAATGTTACAATTATTTTAATAGCTATCAAAAATTTGCAAGTATAAATTTTCAGGACAATTTAGAAGAATTCAGAAATATGTATGTGGTTTTATCCTTCATGAGAATTAGAGAAATTATTTTATACTTTTTAGTCCGTTATAAAAACATGGTAGCCTACATTAAAAGGTTTTTTATTTTATTATTATTTACATACATGATATTTATACAATTATTGTTGATATTTAGAAATAAATACAAACATTCTAATTAGTTTATTAGAGAGTGATCAAAATTTGTACAAATGTGCGAATGGAATCCGCGAGCCGTCTGATTTGCCCGTAGTTTATGGTCAACTATTTTACACCAATCGCGGAGATTTCGGCAGTGTAGTTAGTAGGATTACTTTTCTTCTGCGTAATTGTATTTTCTAATTCTTACTTACGATTTAGAATTCACACATGTGGTGTACAACTATTTGTCGGTAAACAGCTTGTCCATAAACAGATACAGAAGCCTGGAATTACCGGCAAGCTTAGGAGCTACATCGGATAGCAAACCGCTAGCTTAAAGCTTAGCCGCCCTGCCTCGGACGCCTTAAGTTTCACTCAGTAATAATTGACTGTCCTTCATCTAGTATCTTCTATGCTCAGAATAGCAAACAGTAGGAAGAGTGTGGGCTCTGCTTTTCGGCATCATCGTCTAATGTATTATCGCCAGCCTAATGCCATTAAACCATTCATCCACACGTCGTGTTGATCATTTGAGTATATATTTAATTTAATTTAATTGCAATGGAACACAGGCTCCGGTGGCAATTTCCCTACACACCCATCTTCCCCCTATCCTGCACCCACCTACATTTGCCCTATACAAATTTTATCTTTAAATTCCTTCAAAGTTTTCGGTAAATTATTCATCATTTCTCTTGGTAACTCATTCCAATCCCTGACACCCTTACCTAAAAAAGAGAATCGTCCCACACCCTTGTGCCTGAAATCGAGTGCTAGCTTGTGGTCATGGTCGCACTACTTTTCATACCTATTGCAATATATTTCCATGCCTCATCACCAGTATATGCCCTGTACACTCCCATGACCCTCCTCATCCTCCTCCTGTCTTGCAATGAATCCCATTCCAGCTCCTTTATCATATCCGTCACTGATTGCATTCTGCGATAATTTCCAGAAACAAATCTAGCAGCCCTTCTTTGCACCCACGTAAAATGAGGGTCCCATACTACACTACCATATTCGAGCAATGGTCTGACCAAAGTTTTGTAACCCAATTCCTTGACTTCTCTCGTACATCCCCTCATCACTCTCTCTAACAAGTGCAGAATTTTGAAACCTTTTCCTACCACCTGTCCTATGTGTCCTGCCCAGTTAAGTTTGTTATCAAAAGTAATTCCAAGATATTTGCATTTCAAGTCTTCAGCAAGCAATTCTTTCCCCACCTTATATTCTTAATTAATCTTTTGTTTTTTATTTGTGTATCTAATAAGCTGACTCTTCTTTGAATTTATCTTCATCCCATGTTTACCAACCCAACTAGATATCCTGTCCAGATCACCCTACAACTGTTTACAGTTATCTATCGTTTTGATCCTTTTTTACAGCATTATGTCATCTGCAAACAATCTAATTTCAGATAGTAAACAATCAACACAATTATTCATTATAATAATAAATAGCAATGGTCCCAATACGCTACCCTGCGGCACTCCCATTTTTAGTTCCACTTCTATTGATACTGCATTTCCTACCCTAACTTTCTGTTTTCTACCTTTTAAAAATTCTTCTACCCAGTAAATCACTTTCTCATCCACTCCAAAAGTATTTACCTTGTTTGCTACCATTGTATGGCTCATTCTGTCAAACGCCTCTGAAAGATCTAGTGCTACACTATCAATTTGGCCTCCCTTGTCCATTTCATCTGAAATATCTTCTCATATATCCCACCAACTGAGATTCGCATGAATATCCCTGCCTAAAGCCTTAAGTGACAGCTATGAGATTAATTGCCGTAATTCAGTAATTAATTTTGCCTTTCGTAGCATTTGATCGTTAAAAAAATATCGTTAAACTTTACTATTAAAAAAACGTGGAATTACTTTTCAGTAACATGTTGACTTTAAGTAACCTAAATTACTCATGGCCTCGCTGTAACAGCGAATGCCATTTGCCATTACGGCCTAGGGTAAATTTCAAATCAATTAAAACTTCCGATAACGTGGCAAAATTTATATATTACGATTTATTTGCTTTTGACGTATTTTAGTGACCACTTTCCTTAATGATCTTTGTACATGTTCGGTTTATGTGAGTTATTAGGTTATTCAAAGTGGATATCACACCATATATGTTATCAAATCGAGCATTCTAGCAATTTATTTCTGCGGTTTTGCTTAGCTATTTAATAATCAGGAATCTGTATTAAGTTCTCTGGCTGCTACGGACGCTATGATCAAAGATTACAGTATGATTGTTTGACCACCCTCAATAAAAAACATCATGATGCTTCAGGAGCAATTGCGCACTCCCTTAAAACAGAAATTCTTCATATTTTCCAGAGTGGACTTTAATGGTTAAATACAAGTCAAGTTTATATCTTAGCAAGTACGAGTCTGAGAACCACCAACTTCTAAACAATTATACGACAACGCCATCTTCTCTGTCCGTGTTTAATACGTCTATTAATACTTCTGAGTTCTTCAAGCTCAAGAGATTTTATTCACCTTAAGAGAGAAACACAGGTAGAGTTCGTATTTGGTGAGATAAGGTCAACCTGTCACAATCTTTGATCCTAAAAACTGGAGCTATTCCACACTTGTGACGATACGCAAAAAAACGGTCACGGGCTCACACTAATAAAGAAATTATTGCTTAGTAAAAGTAATTGTAACGAACATGGTTCACTCGGCTGGGGTTTGGCTTAGCAATAATCATTAAAATAATACTGTCAAGGTCGACTCAATCATTTAATACCAACGTATCTCAACCAGTTAGCCACAACTAAAGTAAAGTAATACTAGTGTGTGTGTGACATCACAACTTTATTTTTCCAAGCGCGTCCACGATCCATATAATCAGCGTACAACTTTTCTAATCTCTTAAGATGTCAGCTGGTTGGAAATCTGAAGGCTAATTGGCTCGTAGATCAGCGAAATCAAATTTGCAGTCCATGTCGGCGCAGAGAAATCCGTCAGTTTCGTGGAGTTTGGCAAGCCGACAACTCGGTGCACAGACTGTGTGCGAAAATTCAGTCTACTAACAGAACTTCTTTTAAAAACCCCTTGTATTAAAAAATTCAATAACAAATGATTTGTTAATGGAAATTATTATTCGTTTTGTGCAGTTGTTTTTCAAATGGTAGATAAAGGTAAAGGTCACGGGGTTCCTACGGCTGCTGCCGCTTCCCGTAGGATTCACGGGGGTAGAGCTCGGCGTTCCCATTACAACCGTTGGCACCAGAGTGGATCTGACGGGGTCAGCGCCACGCTGCGGCAGTTCTTTACCTCTCCGCGGAGTTTCCTCCACGGTACTTATTAGATGGCAGGCTGAGTTATATTGTGTCAGAGAGGAAAAAAATTGGCGGCGTATTTAATTTCGTATGCGCAAAATTACTTACAGAATGACTTAAAGGTTTTTTTCTTTTTTATAGGCAAAAATTGTTCTGATTTATTGAATTAGTTAAAATAACTCTTTAGGCGATTTTGCCAAAATCAAAAACTTCAGGAATATAACTATAGTTTTCTTAGGATCTTCCAAAAAAAAATATGAAACAATTTTCGGAACATTGATATCGAAAATAAATGGTGAAACTAGTATTTTTTTGTTTTTTCGCCAATTGTGGTATACGAAGGAAACTCCAAACATTCTGAGAGTAGCACCCGTGCTGGTTGTCTGAGGAGAGGTGTTACCTTCATCCCTTCCCTTTGATTATAGTCATCCCCACGATGTTTTCTAATTTTACGTTGAAATCGTTGAACGGAAGTACGTAGTGCGAAATTCAAAATTAATGAGTGGCTCGGAGTTTACGAGGGTCTGCCGTACGCATGGACGAGTCAGCTGTCTCGTAATGGATTCTTCTGTCATTCAGAACCCTAACAAAACAGCCTTAATAGGAATACTCTCTCCACGCGTGGGCACAGCACAGAGCTAGCAGGCAGCCTACCAACAGCAGTAAACGCTCTGTCCTGTGTGGAATGCTAACGGTCGCTGTCACGTGACATCTGCCTTTAATCAGAGCTCTTCTTCATGTCGTGACTACAGCGGTTGGTACCTCACTAAAACGTAACCTCGAAGGAATCACACGGATACGCCGAAACGTTCTCTGTCACGGCACTAACATGTACAAAACCATATGTCTACAGCACCTAACGACGGAGTTAATAAACTGAAGTCTCATTACCATTGTTTTTTAATTGAATTGAATTGCAAGTGAGCGCTTGCTCCATCCTACACACGCATTCATCCCTCTGTCTTGTACCCACCTACATTTGCCATCTGTTAATTTTAATTTCAAATTATTTCAGCGTTTTTGGCAAATTATTCATCATTTCCCTTGGTAGCACGCATATTTTCTACACTAAAGGTTTTACGTCTTTTGTAGCAAAAATGGAGAGTTTGAGTGCAACAGTTTTATTTCTTCGCAAAGCAAACATTCGCTGTTGGTACCCGCTTCTAATTCAAAGAAGTCATTAGCCTTCAGTAGAAGACAAGGAAGAGGATCAGAAGAACTTCCGTGAAGATCGCTACGGTAGTTACTTAAAAAAAATGATTGTGAAGGAGAATAAGGAGAATACGCCCGGTGACAATTTCCCTGCACATCAATTTTCCCCCATCCCTTTCCCACTTACTTGTGCTCTCTACTAATTTCAACTTTAAATTCTTTCAGTCTTTTTGGAAAATTAATTATCATTTCTCTTGGTAACTTATTCGACAGTATAATGACAGAAAATTTTCTCAAACCCTTACGAATGAAGTGGAGTGCCAGCTTGTGGTCATGGTCATCTTCACCCGTCTATTATTCCTCTCTAGCATATCTCTATGCCTCACCACCAGCATAAGCTTTGTACACTCGGTTCGTCCTCCTCATATCTTCCAGTGAATCCCACTCCAGCTCCTTATCTTATCAGTTACTCACTGTGTTGTGCAGTATTTTCAAGAGATAAATGAAGCTGCCCTCCTTTGCACCCTCTCCAACCCCTGAATTTGATACCCAATATGTGGGTCCCATACCACTCCTCCATATTCAAAGTTTTGTAACCCAATTCCCTTACTTCTCCTCCCTCATCACTCTCTCCAAAAAGTGAGGGATCTTTAAACAATTTACCATCACCTGCCCAATGTGTCTAACCAGTTCTGTTTATTATCAGATATTATATCAAGGTATTTCCGTTTCAGGTATTCATCAAGAAATTCCAATTTTCCAATCATAATCAACTTTCAGTTTTTTTTTTTTTTTTTTTTTTTTTTAAATCTAGGTATCTTCTAAGGCGACTCTTCTTAACTTTATCTTCATACCATGTTGCCATACCCAGATAAATATTCTGGTAGCTCAGTGGTTAATGCGCCTTCTTTCCATAAATTTATGAGTATGATCTAGGGTTCAAATCCCGAAGGGGTCGAAATTTTTTTTGTGAGTAGTGTTTGATCACGCCAGGATGGATGTCACGTTAAACTATAGGTGCCCTGTGGGGCTAACAACCATACTCATATAAAGCAAAAATTGAAACCAAACGAATGCTTAACGTGGTCCTAGTTGGTCCAGACCAATATACAAAGACATGTAGCTGATGTATCAGTGGGTAGAACGGCAAAAGATAACAGTAGTGAAGGCTGAAGAAGCATGAGAAATTAAGCACGGACTGAAAGTAGTCTGAGGGAACTGTTTGAACTAAATGTTTGTGTCGATATTTTTCTTTGATCAGAGAAACAGATTTATCTTCGGTTGACGTAGAGCAGAAAGCATCGCTGGAGGAGAAGTCGGAGATTTAGTAGCATTGTTGAACTAACCGAAAATATATCGAATGCGGTTTAATCAAAGCTAATAAGACGAATTTTATACGTGACAAAAGTCATGAATAAGGTCATCAATCTGATACGGTGAATGTAAGTCGCTAAAACTGGACGAAATGTGTATTGTGTAGATGAATGGTTTAACGCAATGAGCAGAAGCCTTTAAGTTGATGCCAATGAAATGCAAAGTCCTAATCTAAATACTATCAAATTCAAACTGTTTACGTTTACAAATCAGACTGATTTTCAACTTGTATCTTAGATCTTTGTAACAATATAATTTTATATGATGTTCTTCAGATGATTGAAGTTCTTAGGTCCAGCTACAAGAGCCAATCGTTAAATTAAAAAAAAAACTATTAGTGACGTCATAGTAGTGAAGGCTAAGAACAATCGAGACGCGGTCGGAAAGTCTAGACGGCTAGAGGGGTTTGTCGGTGTGCTTTTAAATGAGCTCATAGCATGTTGTACTGGTCGTAGAGGCTTCGTCTTTTTGGCTATCAGTTTAGAGACTTTTCTCGTTTTATTTTGCTTATGGCTTTACGCCTCGTCGACGTCGAGATCATTAGAGGCTGGGAAGGATTGTAGGCACGGAACGTGTAGGAATTCGAACATGAGCTTTTGAAGGAAGCATGTAGCGATTTAGGGAAACCATGGGAACCCCAAATCGGAATACCCTGACAGGGATTCGAACAGGCGTCCTTCCGAATGCGAGGCTAGAGCGTTAACCGCTCAACCACCACGCCCGGTTTGTCTTCATCACCCCGTTCTGCCCCATGTTCGTGGCAGAACGAGGCAAATGACATAGTTCTGTGTTTTTGAATAATAAAAATATTGTTCTTATGTTTTATCACAGTATTATGCTGTTTTTGTGATTATTACATGGTAATGTGTTCATATAAAAAAATTCGCAGCTCTCTTAATGAACCCATTTTCATTTTTAAAACATACGTTCGACTTGGTACCGGGTTTCCGCACTGACAAATTCAGATTCGATTCACACTGTTTGATGCTCATAGCCAGAGGCATAATGTGGCAATACATTAACACGCGCTGTATAGAGAATCAGCATTGGGATATTCCGTTGCGTTGAAATGTTTTCTACGTTAGGAACTGTCAAAGGACTCGTGTCTCAACGAGCAAGCTCATTGCTTCATAGGCCCGTCGTCGCAGGGACGAATCTCGCATTATTTGCTTTAATTGTAGTGTAGGCTGTGCAGATCACGATCAGTCTGCAACTATTTCCGTTCAAACAATTTAATAATTTCAATAATAGGACACAGTCTAAATTATTATTAAATTTTAAAACTAAATTATTCATGCCCTCTGTTGTAACGTCCAATGTCAGTTGAAATTCTGACCCATGCTAAGTAACAATATAATCAAAACTTTCGCTAACATTTATGCTAGAAAATTAAAGCTTTTCATCTTACATACCTATGGGCAAACTATTTAAGGGATGCTTCTACACATATCAAAATAATAATACGTAATGCAAGCATCTATGATTGATATGTCGATTTATACGCAATACATACTTTTATTTCAGTGTTCTGTCAGTTAATTTATTCGCTGATGCTTAAAAATGTTATTAAATAACGTACTTAATCTAGAACAAAGAGTAAAGCGTGACGTCATAGCGCGACGTCATAGAGTGACAAATGACGTCACAGAGGACCAAAACTTGTGTTTCATAAGTATAGATTAACCAAGTTGTGGTGGATGATAGAAAGTCCTTCAATTATTTAACGCTCTGGCTTCGCATTCGGGAGGACGCTGGTTCGAATCCCCGTCCGGGCATCGAGATTTTCGTTTTCCGTGGCTTCTCAAATCAATTCGGGCAAACGCCGGAATGCTTCCTTTAAAAGGCGATGGCCGAAGTTCTTCCCGTTGCTTGTCCCCATTCCCATCCCGCCACTAATGACCTCGACGTCGACGAGGTGTAAGTCCATATGAAAAAAAAAAATTATTTACGGATGTCACATTTAACATTTCAGTAACTACATGAAAAAATAAATATTGAATTAAATACCGGACGCCAGTACGCGAAAATGTATCCTAGGAATACAGTCTACATCTGTCAGTTCCTCGAAATCGGGCACCATTAAACAAAATATGTCGTTCCACCACTTTTGTTTTTCTATTTTTTTAATTTTTTTTTGTAGCACTCCTCTGTTTCAACTTCTCATAGAGCTGGTGTTTAACGAGTCAGGTCTACGAATTCAGTATATAAAGCACTCCATGTTACATCCCGAGCCACTGGTGTGTCGTGTGAACTGACTGTTAGATAGTGGCCGAGACACAGGGCAGTGTGCGAGCGGCTAGAGGCGACAGTCACCGACCACACACAGCCGCTCCGTGTTCCAGCCGTGTCTAGAGATTCACCGAGTATCCCGTGTGAAGCGGGCCTTCCCGTCTGCGAGCTCTCCACTGACGCAACCTGTTTGTGGCGAGATAAGAGGTCACCGGGAGGTCAGAGACCTTCGCCACAGCTGATAGAGACGACGCCCCGCGGCCTTGTCGCAATCTGCTGTCACTAACATCGGCGCCATCCGCGTCTAGGACGCCGTCCGTACTCTGCAAACTGGAGTGTATAGCGGCTCCGTTACTGCAGCCCGAGTAGGCCCCTACGTCACTGTGCTCGTAAACAAAAGAAGCTGTTGGCATCTTACTCAAAAAATGTGTGCGGAAATACGTCTTCTGTCCGCCACACAGTCCCAGCCGAACCTACGTGTCAGCTCCATGAAGCTCTGCGGCCACAAATCACGTGACTCTTCTCTGCACATTATCGACGCTATTAATCGATCCCTTGCGATACCGATTCCATACAATATTTCACATCAGGATGCACAGGGGTTAATGTGCTGCTTCCATTACTAATTCATTACAGATCTTCAGAATTCCTCGCATTCGGGACGACGCCGGTTCCAATGCCCATCCGGGCATCCAGATTTAGGTTTTCCATGGTTTCCCAAAATCACTCCAGGCGAATGCCGGGATACTTCCTTCAAAAGGCCATGGCTAATTCCTTCCCGATCCTTGTCCCAAGTCCCGTCCCACCTCTAATGACCTCGACATCGACGAAGCGTAAGGCCAGAAAAAAAATCAGAATTCGGCCTATGACTCGCACGCAGCCAACATTGTTCTGATCCCGTTACATATTTCTGTTACACAAGGTACTTGAAGGATTCAACAGTCCCACATTGTTCTACTACAGCGAGTCTCAAACTGTGATCCACAGGCACAACATCAAACATTTAATTGTAACTGCGTTAAATACGAGGGGCATCCAGGAAAAAAAGGTTTACAGGTGTGTTGAAGGGCGCAGGGAAATTTATTATTGAAAGGTTGGCACACCTGCATGGAGGGGAGTCCGTAACAGTCAACCCGAGCCCCACTCCAGTTCAGTCTGTTGAGATATGACGTCAGAGAAGGAGCTTCCGTCAACCTCCGCAGGGGCCGTTCGCTCCACCTACCGCCGATGTGTGATTCGCTCGGTCATCAAATTCCTCACTTTGCGGCGAGAATCCGCGGCCGCAATCCATCGTCAGCTTGTGGAATCCTACGTGCCTGTGGTAATGTCACGTCAGCTCGTTTACGAGTGGGTTAGGCTGTTTAAGGAAGGTCGCACTGACACACGTGACGAAGAAAGGAGTGGGAGGCCGTCTCTCGTTCCAGAAGAGCTTCTGGAGGAAACTGATGAGACAATGCGCAGTGATCGTCGTGTGACTATTGACAGCCTTCAGGAAATGTTCCCACACATATCTCGTAGTCTCACGGGTGGAAGTGTCTCTGAAAACCTAGATTACAGGAAGTTCAGTGTAAGATGTGTGCAAAAAATTGTTAAGGTTCTTTGGTGGGTTATATTTACTGCATTAATTAATTAATAAAGTCCACCAAAAAACAAGGTTATGTGAAGATGTTCGTTTATTTTGAACAAATCAAAACAAGTCTGCGACATTCACAAGCATAGTTGTTACAATCCAAAGATGCAATATCGAAAACTGAATGAAAACTTGCATGAATGTCTCTGTAACACTGAATTAATACTGAATGCAAACTAAACTCTCTGTCCAGGCGATCTGTTTATATAGAGTCTATCGAAATTACGAGAATTCTTCAAAGGCATCCGCCCGATATTTCTCGATCATTAACAATCACTCAAACAATCAAACATATTAAAAACAATCGGAATTGATACAAAATTAATTAATAACATTACAAAATGATTAGAAATGGTAATTATAGATACTTAAATACAAAATTATTTACAGAAATCCTTTCAAATGGTGGAAAATTGTCCTGTAGACATCGTAACTTACATTAATACAAGTAATTACAAACTTTTAATAAATTCTCTTGCACCATTCGGTTCTTAAACATATTAAATGGTCTTTAAATAATTTTCTTACCTAAAACAAAGTCTATATACACTTATTTACAAGAATTTACAAAATAAACATATCAAATCACTTTCAACCAAACTTTAGCTCATTACAAATATTTCACACAGTCCAATACTATCCAAAATACAGGTATTAGGGCTGTTACAACCCCTCCCCAGGATTCACTTAATTTTACACAGATAAAATTGATTGAATCCGTCACGAATCTAAACAGGTTGAATGTACACATAATGCAGACACGAATAGATTACAATCAATCAACCATAATGACTTTTACAATGAACAAATACAATTCTTCATACAACATCTGCACATAGTCCATGACACTGACTTTGTTTACAATAATTGTCTTTTCTCAGGTCCAATCATTTCATCATTTACTGTTTTTACACAACAAACGTTCAATACCATCACCTTAAGTTACAATTATTTTCACTCCAAATTACACACTTGATGTCTCCTTGTTAATTACACCAGTCTGTTTACATTTTACAGCTGATAATTTGTCATCTCAATACCAAAAGTCTCTACACAAAACTGTCACAAATTATACATTGAAATGCTTACATCTGCATCTGAACTTAAGTACTCACACAAACTATTTACATGCATCAATTCAAAAACTTATTTACAAAATTAGATATTTACATGTAGGGACCCCTCCCCAAACCATGCATTTCAATTAATTCTCATAAGTGGGTTCCAGGATTTCCCTGGAAACCCAGAACCATGTAAGTTACTTTTTCCTAACCTTCCAGTTTTCTTCAACTTTTGTATACACATCTAATATTACATTTCTATTTTCACAAAGCTTCATTATATACATACAGAAACACAAACTTCCAATCATCTCAGACAACAGACTTTGGTACAACCACGCAACAGCTGAGACATACAATGGTTCTGTTTTAGTAAATTGATTGTCACTTAAAAGCAATGCTGTTGACTCAACTGGTAATACAAATTTATTATTCTCACTACTACAGTTTAGTCCATCATTACTCCCAACTCCACTCTTCATCATCTGATTACTACTTAAACTTACCAAATTATATGAATCAGTATCTAAAACTGTTTTAACATCTGGCTTACTGACTTCATCCACCAAATAATTATTTTTCTCAGCAACTACTACTTCACTATCAGCTTCCACATCAAAGAGAGTACAAAACATAGTGTCATCTAAGTCACATTCTGTACAATTTTCCAAATTAGAAACTGGTTCAAATAAATCCTTACTCCCACCCATTTCTTCAATTTCATCATCTACACCAAATAAAGAGCTAAATAACGTATCAGCTAGGTCAAAATTAGGACATTTTTCCAACTTAGGGATGGGTACATAAGGCTTTTCAACCTCTCTCTCTTCAGAAAACAAATACTTTGACTTACAATTTTTCTCCTCATCTGGGTCTCCTATCCACACCACTGTATCACCTTCATCTTCAAGATATTTGAGAAACTCCTCGATTTCAGCACTTTTACAAACTTCATTACCACCTATCCTAGCACACATAGTCCCAACTATGCCATTCTGGACCTTACAAGTTTCTGATAGCCACACTGTAGTATGCACTATAAATTCTGCACCCCTTTTTGTAATTAAGCAGTGACCATTTCGAAAATCTTCTACATGAAAATTATTACTTTCGCACACTGATTCTAGTGATAAGGTACTATGGTGGTCCCCTTCCCACTTTATCTTATTATCAGTCTTTAAATCATCAACATCATTAATTACATCTATCATAACCTTATCCTGCAATTCACTTGCTGCTACCCCTACCTCTTCCAATAAATCTTCTCGGGGATTATTCATAAAAATGGAATTAACGCTATAGCAGTTGGTACCTGGACCCACCTTCTTGTCCACCACTGCGGGGCCCATAACAGGGGTGGTCTTTAGTTTACCTGCCCCCCATGCTGCCTTTCCCTTTCAGATTGAGGGTTCTGTTCTCTCACTTCCCCATTATCATTCCTTCTTGCATAATTATTACGATCCCGTCCCCTCGATCTAGCATCCCTTGACCCATTACCCCTCCTAGGGGGACTCCTGCTGCCCCTCCTAGGGTGGTAATGTTGTTCAGTGAATGACTCCTGGGCATCCAAGCGTCTTAACAATTCTGAAACTCTATCCACATTTACTACATCCAAAGTGGCAATTAAATTTCTTGTTTGCTGAGGTAGCCTAGCTCCTATCAAATCAATAAATTCCTCCTCTCCATAAGGATGGTCTAAATACTTACAACGGATCCAACATTTATGAAAAAAGTCATGTTGAGTTTCCCTACCAGGTTTATACGGCCTACCAGTCATCAACTCCCTCTTTTCTTGAATTTGCCTGCTTGTCGACCAAAAATGTTTCAAAAAGTTTTCTTTAAACAGCTTGTAGTCAGTCACTTCCCTAGCTTGTCTATCACCCCACGCCCTAGCATAAGATTTTAGATGTTTACCCACAAGTGCAATTTTCTTACTATCGGGTAATAAATTAAAATAATCTGATCTTTCAAAATTATCTATAAATTCAATAGGGTGAAGCCTCCCACTATCATCATAAAATTCAAATTCTTCCTTAATATCAGCACTGATAACTGGACTACCTGCTAAGGGAATCTGACTTAACTGAACCTGTAGCCCAGTAACCCTTTTTTCCAACTGATTTACATTTCTTTCTAATCCATGCGCTAACTGTTCCTGTTGCTGCACCAATGTATTAATATTTAATCCCACCTCTTGTCTCAACTCATTAACCTTAACATCATTAGCTTGAAACAAAGCAACATATTCCTCCTTCATCTTATCACAATTTTCACTGACTTCCTTCACCTCTTTATAAATCAAATGTTCACATTCAGCCTTATTCTGTTCACAAAATTTTGTAACTTTCTCAAATTTCTCCTGACATTCTGTTACTACCTTCCCCAATTTAGAATCTAAATTGTTAATATCTTCTTTGAATTGAGAGCTAAAACCCTGAAATTGCTCTGTGATTTTAACATCAAAACATTTAGTCAAATCAGAGAATGTTTTATCATTGCTTTGTTGCAGTTGAGAAAACTTATCATTAATTTCAGAAAATTTGCTGTCAAGATTTAACTCAGTTTTAAATTCAGAAAATTTGCTATCCAATTTGGAAAATTTATTATCAAATTTGCCATCAATTTCGGAAAACTGAGACTTAATTTCAGAAAATTTGCTATCGAATCTGGCTACAAAAGACTCTAGAATTGCTTGCAGGTTCTGATTATCAGCCATTTTTAGTAATTAGCAAAATCAACATAAAAAACAAAATTAAGGAAAATTAAAATCTTTCCAAACTGCCACACGATAACATGCAAAAGAAATCACTGGAATATTCAATGCCGTACTTACAGTTACTCCTCACTTTTGTATCACATTATATTTCACTTAGAAGCACTTAATTAATCATTAAACACCACACTGACTTCAAACACTTAACCACACTTTTCACAATTCACTGTAGGAAGACGATTTTGAGGCCGAAGGAAATCCACTCGTCGTCGGAAGATTACAGCCGATTGCCGATGAAAAATCTCCGCCTTAGGCCGTCAAATCCGTGTCGTCGCCGGTCGAAATTTCCTCTCAGGTTTATCGCCGATAATCCGTCGCAATTTTCTGCAGATTCTTTTTAGAAGATAAACATCCCACAGATGTTTAAGAACTTCTCGTCATGTCAACGGTCGCCATGTTAAGGTTCTTTGGTGGGTTATATTTACTGCATTAATTAATTAATAAAGTCCACCAAAAAACAAGGTTATGTGAAGATGTTCGTTTATTTTGAACAAATCAAAACAAGTCTGCGACATTCACAAGCATAGTTGTTACAATCCAAAGATGCAATATCGAAAACTGAATGAAAACTTGCATGAATGTCTCTGTAACACTGAATTAATACTGAATGCAAACTAAACTCTCTGTCCAGGCGATCTGTTTATATAGAGTCTATCGAAATTACGAGAATTCTTCAAAGGCATCCGCCCGATATTTCTCGATCATTAACAATCACTCAAACAATCAAACATATTAAAAACAATCGGAATTGATACAAAATTAATTAATAACATTACAAAATGATTAGAAATGGTAATTATAGATACTTAAATACAAAATTATTTACAGAAATCCTTTCAAATGGTGGAAAATTGTCCTGTAGACATCGTAACTTACATTAATACAAGTAATTACAAACTTTTAATAAATTCTCTTGCACCATTCGGTTCTTAAACATATTAAATGGTCTTTAAATAATTTTCTTACCTAAAACAAAGTCTATATACACTTATTTACAAGAATTTACAAAATAAACATATCAAATCACTTTCAACCAAACTTTAGCTCATTACAAATATTTCACACAGTCCAATACTATCCAAAATACAGGTATTAGGGCTGTTACAAAATGTTGAATCCGGAGCATCGTATAAATCGCGTTTTGGCAATACTTGAATTTCTTGAACGTTATGAAACTGAAGGTGAGGCATTTCTTGACTCAATTGTCACTGGTAATGAATCTTGGGTATGTCAGTATACTCCCGAGTCCAAAAGGCAGTTCCAACAATCGCGTCATACCCATTCCCCAACGGCCAAAAAGTTCGAAGTACAGTTGTCGGAGCGGAAGATTATTGCATTCGTTGGTTTTTTTTTTTTTTTTTTTTTTTTTTTTTTTTTTTTTTGGGTCAGGAAAGGTGTTTTGTGACTGGATTTCATGGACAAAGGAACCACCATGAATGCTGTCGCTCATTGTGAGACAGTAAAAGAATTAAGAAAGAAGATTAAAGACAAAACGAGAGGAAAGCTGACTCGCGGCTCGTGTCACCTGGTGTAGGAAAAACAGAAGTGATTAGGATAAATAAGACATGGAGGAAAGGTTAGGTAAGCTGCAAATGGAATATTCAGAAATGAAAGAGGCATAGAATTATTCTGACAAAGGAATATAAAGTAATAATAAAATGGAAATAAGAAGTGATGAAGTTTGTGGCAAAACAGAAGAGATTATTGATGTAGAAAATATGGATCATAGAAAAAAGGCAATCAAGCAAGTAAAATTTTGTCAAGCGATAGATATGAGTGTTTTGGGATGGAAAAAAATAATGGAATAATTCAATAAAAGAATAATTGAAAATAATGGAAATGAATTTTTTAGCTCAAAGGAGCAGGCTACTAGTTCTTTGATGTGTATAGATACCAAAGATAGTAGGCATAAAAATGAAAATTATTATTTGTTTAAAATAGTGAAGATTTACCATGAATGGTATTACATATTGAAGACTCGTCATCTGTAGAGACTACTAATGAGGATGGAGAGAAAGGTTATGTGAACTGTGAATATTGAGAGAAAAAATACATAGTAAAGTTGATTAAAGATTTGCAGAAATAGTGTAAAATATTATTTACAATATTATTGTTGTAGACTCCTTTTGACACAACAATATAACAAACCATGTTAAGTAGTTTAATAAGGTATAGGTACCTTGTTTCTTGT
>CM061919.1:273824133-273959512 GCA_031002005.1 Vandiemenella viatica
TATAAAGGCACAGATTTCGAATTTGAAGAGCAGAAAACATTTCATCAATGGAAGGAAGGCACAAGTACAGTAGAGTCAAAGTGGGAAGAGTTCAAGGAGATAATAAGAAAGGGAGATGAAAAATTTATTCCAAAGCAGAAAATAAAGAGAGGGAAGTGAGGAGGTTAAAGAGGTTGGTACGAAGAGAACATAACAGAGTTAAGAGACAGCAGGGTAGTAGGGAATATTTAAAACAACTAAACAAGGACTTAATAATAACAAAGAAGTGGCTAAAGATGGGTTGATAAAGAGTATTGTCAGTGCAGGAGGACCATTGAATGATGCATCTAGAAATTTCTATGGCTATGTTAGAAAACAGAGAGGAAGGGAGGGTGTAGAGACACTTATAGATAAGGATGGAGAAGAAATTACTGGCGATTTGAAAAAGGCAGAGAATTTTAAGTAACTGGTTTAATGAGCACATGAATCAGAAACGGAAGATTCTAACCCTGAAACGAGCTTAAAAACACAATTACAAATGAAGAAAATTTGAAATTCATCCTGAGGAAATCATAAAGGAAATGAGAAAGCTGAAAAAAAAAACATAAATGGGCTGGTGTTGATAATATTACTACAGATATCTTAAAGATAGCTGGATGTGACATTGTACCTTATCATGAAATATTATTTAAATTGAGTATGGATACTTGCTGCTTACCACAAGACTGGAAAAGTGCGATAGTAGTACCGGTACATAAAGGAAGGGTGAGAAATAGAGTCGAAAATTATAGACCAATCAGTTTGATATGCCACCACATCAGAAATTTATGTGAAGAACGTAAGTGGTTTTCAAGTAGGCAACATGGCTTTAGGCAGGGATATTCATGCGAATCTCAGTTGGTGGGATATATGCAAGATATTTCAGATGAAATGGACAAGGGAGGCCAAGTTGATAGTGTAGCACTCGATCTGTCAAAGGATTTTGACAGAGTGAACAAAGAAAAGATAGTAAATAAGGTAAAAACTATTGGAGTGGATGAGAAACTGATTTTCTGGGTAGAAGAATTTTTGAAAGGTAGAAAACAGAAGTTAGGGTTAAAAATGCAGTATCAAAAGAAGTGAAAGTAAAAATCGGAGTGCCTCAGGGTAGCGTATTGGGACCATTGCTATTCATTATTCTAATGAATAATTGAGTTGATTGTTTACTATCTGAAATTAAATTGTTTGTAGATGACATAATGATACATAAAATGATCAAAACGATAGAGGATTGTAAACAGTTGCAGGGTGATCTGGACAGGATATCTAGTTGGGTTGGTAAACATGGGATGAAGATAAATGCAAAGAAGAGTCAGCTTATTAGATACGCAAATAGAAAAGAAAACGCTGATTATGATTATATGATGGGGAAAGAATTGCTATCTGAATACTTGAAATGTAAATATCTAGGATTACTTTTGATAACAAGCATAACTGGGCAGGGACACATTGGACAGGTGGTAGGAAAATGTTTCAAAATTCTGCACTTGTTGGAGAGAGTGATGAGGGGATGCACGAGGGAAGTAAAGGAATTGGGTTACAAACTTTTGGTCAGACCATTGCTCGAATATGGTAGTGTAGTATGGGACCCACATTTTGAGTATCAAATACAGAAGTTGGAGAGGGTGCAAAAAAGGGCTACTAGATCTGTTTGTCGAAATTATCGCAGAATGCAATCAGTAACTGAAATGATAAAAGAGCTGGAATTGGATTCATTGGAAGACAGGAGGAGGGTGAAGAGGGTCATGGGAGTGTACAGGGCGTATACTGGCGATGAGGCATGGAAAGATATTGGTGTAGGTATGAAAAGTAGTGCATGGAAGGGAAAAGATGACCATGACCACAAGCTGGCACTGGATTACTGGCACGAGTGTGCGGGAAGATTTTGTGTTTTAGGTAAGGGTGTCAGAGATTTGAATAAGTTACCAAGGAAAATTATGAATAATTTACCAAAAACGTTGAAAGACTTTAAAGTTAAAATTTGTAGAGGGCAAAAATAGGTGGGTGTAGGAAAAAAGGAAGATGGGTGTTAAGGGAAATTGCCACCGGAGCGTGTGCTCCATTGCAGTTTAATTGAATTTAATTAATTCTCAGCATGGTCATTAGTAAGAGGTCAGGTGCATAGTTTTAAACCTAAGCAACGGTTATGAGATTAATTGCCGTAATACAGTCATTAATTTTGCCTTTCGTAGCATTTAATGGTTAAAAAATATCGTTAAACTTTAATGTTAAAAAAACGCTGAACTACTTTTCAGTAACACGTTGACTTTAAGAAACCTAAACTACTCATGGTCTCCGCTGTAACAGCGAATGCTAATTGTCATTCCGGCTTGGGGTAAATTTCAAATCAATTAAAACTTCCGATAACGTGGCAAAGTTTATATAATACGATTTATTTGCTTTTTACGTATTTTACTGGCCACTTTCCTTAATGATCTTTGCACATGTTCGGAGCACATGAGTTATTAGGTTATTTAAAGTGGATATCAGACCATATATGTTATCATTCGAGCAATTATTTCTGCGGTTTTACTTAACTATTTAATAATCAGGAATCTGTATTGAGTTCTTTGGCCGCTACGGACGCTATGACCAAAGATTACATTATGATTGTCTGACCACCCTCAATCAAAAACAACATGATGCTTCAGGAGCGATTGCGCACTCCCTTAAAACAGAAATTCTTCATATTTTGAAGAGTGGACTTTAAGGCTTAAGTGAAAGTCAAGTTTATATATGAGCAAGTACGAGTCTGAGAACCAAGACCTTCGAAACAATTATGCGATAGCGCCATCTTCTCTGTCCGTGTTTAATAACTACGTTTATTAATACTTCTCAGTTCTTCAAGCTCAAGAGATTTTATTCACCTTAAGAGAGAAACACAGGACAAGTTCGTATTTGGTCAGATAAAGCCAACCTGTCACAATCTTTGATCCTAAAAACTGGAGCTATTCCACACCTGCGACGATACGCAAAGAACGGTCACGGGCTGACACTAGTAAAGAAATTATTGCTTAGTAAAACTAGTTGTTACGCAACATGGATCACTCGGCTGGAGTTTGGCTTAGCAATAATCATTAACATTATACTGTCAAGGTCTACTCAATCACATAATACCAACGTATCACAACCAGTTAGCCACAAGTAAAGTAAAGTAAATGCTAGTGTGTGTGAAACATCACAACTTTATTTTTCCAAGCGCGTCCACGATCCATATAATCAGCGTACAACTTTACTAATCTCTTAAGATGGCAGCCGGTTGGAAATCTGAAGGCTAATTGGCTCGTAGATCAGCAAAATCAAATTTGCAGTCCATGTCGCCGCAGAGAAATCCGTCAGTTTCGGGGAGTTTGGCAAGCCGACAACTCAGAGCACAGACTGGGCGCGAAAATTCAGTCTACTAACAGAATTTCTTTTAAAAAGCCCTTGTATTAAAAAATTCAATAACAAATTATTTGTTAATCGAAATTATTATTCGTTTTTTGCAGTTGTTTTTTAAGTGGTAGCTAAAGGTAAAGGTCACGGGGTTCCTATGGCTCCTGCCGCTTCCCGTAGGATTCACGGAGGTAGAGCTCGGCACTCCCATTACAACCGTTGGCACCAGAGTGGATGTAACGTGGTCAGCGCCATGCTCCGGCAGTTCTTTACCTTCCCGCGGAGTTTCCTCCACGGTACTTATTGGATGGCAGGCTGAGTTATATTGGGTCAAAGAGGAAAAAAATTGGCAGCGTATTTAATTTCGTATGCGCAAAATTACTTACAGAATGACTTAAAGGTTTTTTCTTTTTTTATAGGGAAAAATTGTTCTCAATTATCGAATTTGTTAAAATAACTCTTTAGGCGATTTTGACAAAATCAAAAACTTCAGGAATATAAATATAGTTTTCTTAGGATCTTTCTAAAAAAAATATGAAACAATTTTCGGAACATTGATATCGAAAATAAACGGTGAAACTAGTATTTTTTTGTTTTTTCGCCAATTGTAGTATACGAAGGAGACTCCAAACATTTTGAGAGTAGCATCCGTGTTGGTTATCTCAGGAGAGGTGTTACCTTGATCCTTTCCCTATGATTATAGTCATCCCCATGATGTTTTCTAATTTTACGTTGAAATCGTTGAACGGAAGTACCTACTGCGAAACCCAAAATTAATGAGCGGATCGGAGCTTACGAGGGTCTGCCGTACGCATGGACGAGTCAGCTGTCTCGTAATGGATTCTTCTGTCAGTCAGAACCCTAACAAAACAGCCTTAATAGGAATACTCTCTCCACGCGTGGGCACAGCACAGAGCTAGCAGCCAGCCCACCAACAGCAGTCAACGCTCAGTCCTGTGTGGAATGCTAACGGTCGCTGTCACGTGACATCTGCCTTTAATCAAGCTCTTCTTCATGTCGTGACTACAGCTCACTAAAACGTAACCTCGAAACAATCACACGGGTACGCCGAAACGTTCTCTGTCACGACAGTAACAGATACAAAGTCATATGTCTACAGCACCTCACCACGGAGTTAATTAACTAAAGTCTCATTACCATTGTTTCTTAATTGAATTTAATTGCAAGTGAGCGCTTGCTCCATCCTACACACGCATTCATCCCTATGTCTTGTACCCACCTACATTTGCCATCTGTTAATTTTAATTTCAAATTATTTCAGCGTTTTTGGTAAATTATTCATCATTTCCCTTGGTAGCAAGCATATATTCTACACTAAAGGTTACACGTCTTTTGTAGGTCATTAGCGCACAGCTAGAAGTCAAGGAAGAGGATCAGAAGAACTTCCATGAAGATCGCTACAGTAGTTACTTTAAAAAAAAAAAAATAATTGTGAAGGAGAATACGCCCGTATGGCAATTTCCCTGCACATCAATTTTCCCCCATCACTTTCCCACTTACTTGTGCTCTCTACTAATTTCAACTTTAAATTCTTTCAGTTTTTTTTGGAAAATTAATTATCATTTCTCTTGGTAACTTATTCGACAGAACAATGACAGAAAATTTTCTCAAACCCTTACGAATGAAGTGGAGTGCCAGCTTGTGGTCATGGTCATCTTCACCCCTCTATTATTCCTCTCTAGTATATCTCTATGTCTCACCACCAGCGTAAGCTTTGTACACTCGGTTCGTCCTCCTCATATCTTCCAGTGAATCCCACTCCAGCTCCTTATCTTATCAGTTACTCACTGTGTTCTGCAGTATTTTCCAGAGATAAATGAAGCTGCCCTCCTTTGCACCCTCTCCAACCCCTGAATTTGTTACCAATATGTGGGTCCCATACCACTCCTCCATATTCAAAGTTTTGTAACCCAGTTCCCCTTACATCTCCTTCCCCATCAGTCTCTCCAAAAAGTGATGGATCTTTAAACAATTTACCATCACCTGCCCAATGTGTCTAACCAGCTCTGTTTATTATCAGATATTATATCAAGGTATTTCCGTTTCAGGTATTCATCAAGAAATTCCAATTTTCCAATCATAATCAACTTTCAGTTTTTTTTTATTTAGGTATCTTCTAAGGCGACTCTTCTTTACTTTATCTTCATACCATGTTGTCATACCCAGATAAATATTCTGGTAGCTCAGTGGTTAATGCGCCTTCTTTCCATAAATTTATGAGTATGATCTAGGGTTCAAATCCCGAAGGGGTCAAATTTTTTTTTTTTTTGTGTTGTGTTTGATCACGCCAGGACGGATGTCACGTTAAACTATAGGTGCCCCTGTGGGGCTAACAACCCTTCACATATAAAGCAAAAATTGAAACCAAAGGAATGCTTAACGTGGTCCTAGTTGGCCCAGACCAATATGCAAAGACATGTAGCTGATGAATCAGTGGGTAGAACGGCAAAAGATAACGGTAATGAAATAAAGCACGGACTAAAAGTAGTGTGAGGGAACTGTTTGAACTAAATGTTTGTGTCGATATGTTTCTTTGGTCAGAGAAACTGATTTATCTTCGGTTGACGTAGAGCAGAAAGCATCGCTGGAGGAGAAGTCGGAGATTTAGTAGCATTGTTGAACTAACCCAAAATATATCGACTGCGGTTTAATCAAAGCTAATAAGACGAATATTATACATGAAAAAAGTCATGAATAAGGACATCAATCTGATACGGTGAATGTAAATTGCTAAAACTGCACGAAATGTGGATTGTGTAGATGAATGGTTTAACACAATGAGCAGAAGCCTTTAAGTTGATGCCAATGAAATGCAAAGTCCTAATCTAAACACAATTAAATCCAAACTGTTTACAAATCAGACTGATTTTCAACTTGTATCTTGGATCTTTGAAACAATATAATTCTATCTGATGTTCTTCAGATGATAGAAGTTCTTAGGTCCAGCTACAAGAGCCAATCGGTAAATGAATAAAGAAAAAAAAAACTATTAGCGACGTCATAGTAGTGAAGGCTAAGAACAATCGAGACGCGGCCAGAGAGTCTAGACGTCTAGAGGGGTAAAGGAGTGCTTTTGTTTTCAGTGAGGTCATGGCATGTTGTACTGGTTGTAGACGGTTCGTCTTTTTGGCTATCAGTTTAGAGACGTTTCTCGTTTTATTTTGCTTATGGCTTTACGCCTCGTCGACGTCGAGATCATTAGAGGCGGGGGAGGATTGTAGGCACGGAACGTGTAGGAACTCGAACATGACCTTTTGAAGGAAGCATGTAGCGATTTCGGGAAACCATGGAAACCCCAAATCAGAATACCCTGACGGGGATTCGAACAGGCGTCCCTCCGAATGCGAGGCCAGAGCGTTAACCGCTCAACCACCACGCCCGGTTTGTCCGTATCACCTCGTTCTGCCCCATTTTCGGGGCAGAACGAGGCAAATGACATAGTTCTGTGTTTTTGAAAAATAAAAATATTGTTCTTTTGTTTTATCACAGTATTATGGTGTTTTTGTGATTATTACATTGTAATGTGTTCATATAAAAATTCGCAGCTCTCTTAATGAACCCATTTTCATTTTTAAAACATACGTTCGACTTGGTACCGGGTTTCCGCACTGACAAATCCAGATTCGATTCACACTGTTTGATGCTCATAGCCGGAGGCGTAATGTGGCAATACATTAACACGCGCTCCTTAACCACTGTATAGAAGATCAGCACTGGGATATTCCGTTGCGTTCAAATGTTTTCTACGTTAGGAACTGTCAAAGGACTCGTGTCTCAACGAGCAAGCTCATTGCTTCACTGGCCCGTCGTCGCAGGGACGAATCTCGCAATATTTGCTTTAATTGTAGTGTAGGCTGTGCAGATCGCGATCAGTCTGCAACTATTTCCAGTTCAAACAATTTAATAATTTCAATAATAGGACACAGTTAAAATTATTTTTTTAAAACTAAATTATTCATGCCCTCTGGTGTAACGTAAATGTCAGTTGTAATTGTAAACCATGCTAAGCAACAATGTAATAAAAACTTTCGCTAACATTGATGCTAGAAAATTAAAGATTTTTATCTTACGTACCTATGGGCAAAGTATTTAAGGGATGCTTCTACACATATCAAAAGAATAATACGTAATGGAAGCATCTATGATTGATTTATACGCAATACATACTTTTATTTCAGTGTTCTGTCAGTTAATTTATTCGCGGATACTTAAAAATGTTATTAAATAACGTACTTAATCTAGAACAAAGGAGTAAAGCGTGACGTCATAGCGCGACGTCATAGAGTGACGTCATGGCGAGACAAATGACGTCACAGAGGACCAAAACTTGTGTTTCATAAGTATAGATAACCAAGTTGTGGTGGATGATAGAAAGTCCTTCAATTATTTAACGCTCTGGCTTCGCATTCGGGAGGACGCTGGTTCGAATCCCCGTCCGGGCATCGAGATTTTGGTTTTCCATGGCTTCTCAAAATCAATTCGGGCAAACGCCGGAATGCTTCCTTTAAAAGGCGATGGCCGAAGTTCTTCCCGTTGCTTGTCCCCATTCCCATCCCGCCACTAATGACCTCGACGTCGACGAGGTGTAAGTCCATATGAAAAAAAAAAAAAAACAGTTATTTACGGATGTCACATTTAACATTTCAGTAACTACATGAAAAAATAAATATTGAATTAAATACCGCGACGCCAGTACGCGAAAATGTATCCTAGGAATACATCTGTCAGTTCCTCGAAATCGGGCACCATTAAACAAAATATGTCTTTCCAGCACATTTTTTTTTTTCCTCTGTTTGAACTTCTCATAGAGCTGGTGTTTAACGAGTCAACTCTATGATGTGTTCAGTATACAAGGCACTCCATGTTAAACCACGAGCCACTGGTGTGTCGTGTGAACTGACTGTTAGGTAGTGTGCGAGCGGCTAGAGGCGACAGTCACCGACCACACACAGCCGCTCTCGTTGTGTCCCGTGTCCCGGCCGTGTCTAGAGATTCACCGAGTATCCCGTGTGAAGCGGGCCTTCCCGTCTGCGAGCTCTCCACTGACGCAACCTGTTTGTGGCGAGATAAGAGGTCACCGGGAGGTCAGAGACCTTCGCCACAGCTGATAGAGACGACGCCGCGGCCTTGTCGAAATCTGCCGTCATTAACATCGGCGCCATCCGCGTCTAGGACGCCGTCCGTACTCTGCAAACTGGAGTGCATAGCGGCTCCGTTACTGCAGCCCGAGTAGGCCCCTACGTCACTGTGCTCGTAAACAAAAGAAGCTGTTGGCATCTTACTCAAAACATGTGCGCGGAAATACGTCGTCTGTCCGCCACACAGTCCCAGCCGAACCTACGTGTCAGCTCCGTGAAGCTCTGCGGCCACAAATCACGCCACTCTTCTGTGCACATTATCGACGATATTAATCGATACCTTGCGATACCGATCCCATTCAATATTTCACATCAGGATGCACAAGGGTTAATGTGTTGTTTCCCTTACGAATTCTTTACAGTTCTTCAAAATTCCTCGCATTCGGGAGGACGCCGGTTCCAATGCCCGTCCAGGCATCCAGATTTAGGTTTTTCATGGTTTCCCCAAATCACTCCAGGCGAATGCCGGGATACTTCCTTCAAAAGGCCATGGCTAATTCCTTCCCGATCGTTGTCCCAAGTCCCATCCCGCCTCTAATGACCTCGACGTCGACGAAGCGTAAGGCCAGAAAAAAAAATTCAGAATTCGGCCTATGACTCGCACATGGCCAACATTGTTCTGATCCCGTTATACATTGCTGTTACACCCAGGTACTTGAAGGATTCAACAATCCCACATTGTTCTAATACAGCGAGTCTCAAACTGTGATCCACAGGCACAACATCAAACATTTAATTGTAACTGCGTTAAATACGAGGGGCATCCAGGAAAAAAAGGTTTACAGGTGTGTTGAAGGGCTCAGGGAAATTTATTATTGAAAGGTTGGCACACCTGCATGGAGGGGAGTCCGTAACAGTCAACCCGAGCCCCATTCCAGTTCAGTCTGTTGAGATATGACGTCAGAGAAGGAGCTTCCGTCAACCTCCGCAGGGGCCGTTCGCTCCACCTACCGCCGATGTGAGATTCGCTCGGTCATCAAATTCCTCACTTTGCGGCGAGAATCCGCGGCCGAATTCCATCGTCAGCTTGTG
Source organism: Vandiemenella viatica (assembly GCA_031002005.1). Classification (NCBI taxonomy): domain Eukaryota; kingdom Metazoa; phylum Arthropoda; class Insecta; order Orthoptera; family Morabidae; genus Vandiemenella; species Vandiemenella viatica. The sequence goes on from CM061919.1 coordinate 273,833,718, forward strand.
GAATCCTACGGGCCTGTGGTAATGTCACGTCAGCACGTTTACGAGTGGGTTAGGTTGTTTAAGGAAGGTCGCACTGACACACGTGACGAAGAAAGGAGTGGGAGGCCGTCTCTCGTTTCAGAAGAGCTTCTGCAGGAAACTGATGAGACAATGCGCAGTGATCGTCGTGTGACTATAAACAGCCTTCATGAAGTGTTCCCACACATATCTCGCAGTCTCATGCGTGATATTGTCCCAGAAATGCTTGATTACAGGAAGTTGAGTGCAGGATTGGTGTCAAAAATGTTGAATCCGGAGCATCGTAAAAATCGCGTTTTGGCAATACTTGAATTTCTTGAACGTTATGAAACTGAAGGTGAGGCATTTCTTGACTCAATTCTCACTGGTGATGAGACTCGGGTATGTCAGTATACTCCCGAGTCCAAAAGGCAGTCCCAACAATCGCGTCATACCCATTCCCCAACGGCCAAAAAGTTCGAAGTGCAGTTGTCGGAGCGGAAGATTATTGCATTCGTTTTTTTTTTTTTTTTTTTTTTTTTGGGTCAGGAAAGGTGTTTCGTGACTGGATTTCATGGACAAAGGAACCACCATGAATGCTGTCGCTCATTGTGAGACAGTAAAAGAATTAAGAAAGAAGATTAAAGACAAAACGAGAGGAAAGCTGACTCGCGGCTCGTGTCACCTGGTGTAGGAAACAGAAGTGATTAGGATAAAAAAGACATGGAGGAAAGGTTAGCTAAGCTGCAAATGGAATATTCAGAAATGAAAGAGGCATAGAATTATTCTGACAAAGGAATATAAAGTAATAATAAAAATGAAATAAGAAGTGATGAAGTCTGTGGCAAAACAGAAGAGATTATTGATGTAGAAAATATGGATCATAGAAAATAAGGCAATGAAGCAAGTAAAATTTTGTCAAGCGATTGATATGAGTGTTTTGGGATGGAAAAAGATAATGGAATAATTCAATAAAAGAATAACTGAAAATAATGGAAATGATTTTTTTAGCTCAAAGGAGCAGGCTACTAGTTTTTTGATGTGAAAGATACCAAAGATAGTAGGCATAAAAATGAAAATTATTATTTGTTTAAAATAGTGAAGATTTACCATGAATGGTATTACATATTGAAGACTCGTCTTCTGTAGAGACTACTAATGAGGATGGAGAGAAGGTTATGTGAACTGTGACATACTTGAGAGAAAAAATAAAAGTTGATTAAAGATTTGCAGAAATAGTGTAAAATATTATTTACAATATTTATTGTTGTAGACTCCTTTTGACACAACAATATAACAAACCATGTTAAGTAGTTTAATAAGGTGTAGGTACCTTGTTTCTTGTGAATAAATACTTCACTCATGTATAACTAATTACATAGGTTTTACATTTGAAGAAGATAACAAAAATGTGTCATGAAATCATTATTTTGTTTATTATTAATTAATATTATTATTATTATATAATTATTATTGGAGGTTTATCGATCCTTATTTCAGGATATAGCCTCTTTAAGTCAAATGAGCTATATAATATAATTTAATTCTACATAGTTTTTTTGTAGTTCCTATTAATGAATATTTATAAATTATGTAAAGGTCAAGAAATTATGCAATTTGTTTGATCTTTTGATTGTTTCCATGTTTTCGCTGAACGCAATGAACAATTTTCATAATTTTCGGGATTATCACCTATCTCCACCGTGAGTGGATGCTCTTTTGTTCAGTAACAAAAAAATCAGCAGATGTTCAAAATTTTAAAGAAGTCTGGTATAAAATACCATGATAGAAGAATACTTTATAATCATTATAAGAATCAAGGAGCTATAATAAAAGTAGAGAATCGTGAGAGACATGCATCAGTTAAAGTGGGTGTGAGACAAGGTTGTAAACCATCACAATTAATATTAAACTCTTATGTACAAGAAGTAATATAGGAAGTGAAAGACAAATTTGCATTTGGCATAAGTGTTCAAAGAGAAAAAGTCAGTATGCTACGATTTGCTGATGACATTGTCTTGTTAGCAGAACAGGCTGAGGATATTGAGAAGTTACTGAATGACATGAACAAAATACTGAAGGAAGATTTTGGACTAAACATATACCAAAGCAAGACAAAAGTGACGAAATTTAGCAGAAATGATGCCAATAATAGTAGATTAAATACAAAAATAGGGACGGATAAGATAGAAGAAGTTAGTGAATTTTGCTACTTAGGAAGTAAAATTACAACTGATGGCCGAAGCAGGAATGATATTAGCACCAGCAGAAGATCCTTCGTAAAAAAGAGAAATCTTATAGTTTCAAATATTGATCTAGGACTCAGAAAGAACTTTTTAAAACTCTATGTGTGGAGCAGAACACTTTATGGTAGAGAAGCATAGACTTTAGAAATACCAGAAAGAAGGAAAATGTAGCATTTGAAATGTGGTGGTGTAGAAGAATGCTGAAAATTAAGTGGACAGTACGAAATGAACGAGTTTTGGAAATGATAGGCGAGGAAAGAAGTTTGTGGAAGAAGCTTATAGAAAGAAGACACATGCTGGTAGGTCATATTTTGAGACATGCTGGATTAGTTAACTTGATTGAGGACGTGGGTTTTAAATGGTATGTTGAGATGTAAAGGTTAGCGCACGACATGTAGGGATGGAGGGTTGCATCAAACCAGCCGAGAGATTGATGACACCAGTATACAGGGTGATTCAAAATAACGTGGACAAAATGACTTGGAAGATCAGTCATACAATAAGAATCAAAAACCGCATAGGAACAGAGGGTCTCAACTGCGATCCGGAGCCGCTACAGGGGGTCTAAAATAATACTGACACAAAGAGAAGAAACAAAACCATTAAAGATCATTTTATTGATAATTTCTCACTCACATGCGACTAATGCAAGCAATGTTGTACCTACAGCAGATGCATCGAGACAAGCCCGGCATCTCCGTTGCATGGAACGGCGCACCTTCTCAAAGCTACCAGGTGTATCTCGAACACATCCGGTTTCCGCAACGATTCTTCCTACCAAGTCTTCCGGCGTTTCAACAGGTGTTCCATACACAAGTCCTTTAAAAAGTACCCACACGAAAAATTCAAGGGGGAGAGGTCTGGTGATCGTGGTGTCCATGCGATTAATCCACCGCGACCAATCCAGTAAACAGGAGTTTGCGACCCTCTGTTCCTATGCGATGTTTGGTCATTTTGTCCACGTAAATATATACACGGGGAGGTATGTTATTATTGATTTTAATCTTTCGTGGTAGCGGCCGTGTACTCGTTCGCCTTTCAGAAACCAACTGGAGGAAAATTTGTTGGCGCAATTACAGCATCATCGCGTGCCAGTTCGGTGTTTGTCAGTCATTAGCATGGAGAGTGTGGACACGAAATAGCCTGTCACAAAACTAAGGTCCACAAGCTACCCGAAACGGACTGTACACCCGAACGGAATTTTGTGAATGGTACCTTTAACAAAACCAATAGAAGTTCAATTTTTCTTCGGTAGTAACGTTTTCCGACAAGGCTAATTTTAATCAGGATGGGATTCTCAACTCAAAAAATAACATTTATTGGTCTAATGTTAACCCAAGTGAAACGCACGAGCGTGGTAGTCAATACAAATTTAGTGAGCTGATATTTAAGGCGACCAAATAATATGATCCTACATTTTGTCCATTACGAAGATTATTATTTTTTCAGAGAGATTCCGCTCGAGTTAGGAGCCAATAAGTGGCGGAGCTCCACCTCGCAACGTTCGCGTAATGCGAGACTTTCTAAATGAAGTGAGTGCCGGCCTCGGTAGCGTAGGGGCTAGAGTGTTAGCTCCACGTGCCGAAGGTCGCCGGTTCGAGTCCGGCCGAGGGCATGGGTGTTTAGTGTATGTGTTGTCTCTATGTCATGTCCATCGTGTTTCCACTTGGAAAAATAATACACTGTGAAGCAATGAAATACACTGGATGATTCAAAATACACTTGAGTTGGCTGTATGGCCTCGAAGCCAAAAGCCATAAAAAAAAAAAAAATGAAGTGAGTCGTATGCAGAGAGGTGGACTGGACGACTAGGAACAGCAAGATACCCAGATGCAAATCCTCTCCATTTACTCTCTTGGGGTCGTATGTAGGGTTGCCAACCGTCCGGTTCACTACATGCGACCAGACACTAAATGTCGGGTTATTAAGAAATTTTAAAAATGACAGGTTGATGGTTCCTCGTATATATAGGAAGTAAACAACATCGCCGCGTCTCACTCCTTATTCGCTGAACGTAACTCAACTTTTTCGCTGTGTTCAAACGTTTACGACAGTCAGTCGCAAATCCGACTGTCGTGAAGCAGTTGGATTATTGTTTCAGTTGCCTAAACTACGCCGAAGACGGAACGTCGTACTAGTTTTCTTCGCCGAGAATTAAAGAATCAATGGTGTTATTTAGTTGTAAGTTACAAATAAATAATCAGTGAATACAAAGAAAATACAGAAAAGTTATTTTGCTTCCAGAGACGAGTGGTTGTTAAATGAAGGTTTTAAAACTTGCTTGTATAAGGTAAACGATGTTACCGCGCATTGTAAAATGTGTAAAATTACTTTCACTGCGAAATTTTATCGCATAAAGGCAGTGAAATACGGTTTGTTCCGCAGAAGTATATGTTATTATCATAACAATTATTTGCAAAAATAAAAAAAATAATTGCCCCATTAATTCTACTTTTTGCAACATACATTCTATTGTTGATTGTTTCGGTAATGTTGTTGTTACGTGGGTCAGATAGCTAGCTGTTTTGAAAATTACAGGTCGACTAGCTTAGGTAAAGTGATGGAGAGATTGATATTATAATGTATTTGTTAATGAATTAGCTCTTGAGTTCGTTATTATTACTAAAGGAACCTTTATTCACATCAACATTCTTCATAATACACAACCTTTACACTTCATACAGAACTATCCATCACGTTTTCTTCCTCTCTCATTCTTTTTCCAAATGCATCCATCTTATTCTCTCTCTGACCTCTCCACCGATTATATCCCCTCATTCTTCTTTGGTAACCATAGATATTACATTAATACATTTTGTGTAACAACCAAAAACACAAATAACTGGCTATTCTGTTCTGTTTTAATTAATATTAAATTAAATGAAAATATACCTTCATATGTTTTCCCTTATAATATGACACCACATCAGAAATGTCTGTGAATAAATAACACGTTTCAACACGTGAATATCAAGTGGTGGACTATATGCAAGATATTTCAAATAAGGTGAACCACAAAGGCCAAGTTGATAGTTTTTTTATTTATTATTTTTTTCTTCTGCCTTTTCGCCTCGTCGACGTCGAGGTCATTAGAGGTGGGATGGTACTGGGGACAAGGCACTGGAAGGAATTCGACCATGGGTTTTTAAAGCAAGCGTCCCGGCATTGGCCTGCAGTTATCTGGGGAAATCATGGAAAACCCAAATCTTTTTTTTCCGGAAGGGGATTCGAACAGGTGTCCTCCCGAATGCGAGGCCAAAGCGTTAACCGCTCACCCTACCCGCTCGGCAAGTTGACCGTGTGGCACTACATTTTTCTAAAGCATTTGGCAGAGTGAGCCATAAAATGGTATTAATTAAACAGAAATCTATTGGAATGGGTGAAAAAATTAATAGCTGTATACAGGAAATCTCAAAAGCGAGAAAGCAAAGCGTTACAGTAGGAAATACACTATCAAAAGAGGTGGAAGTAAATATGGGAGTGCCACAGGGTAGTGTACTGGGACCACTGCTGTTCATTGGTTTACAGCTAGAATTCAGAATTTGTTCGCAGACGACATAATATGAGTTGACTGTGTACAGTCGCAGGGTGACCTGGATAGAATATCTAAATGGGTAGGTCAGCATGGAATAGAGATACATCACAAGAAGAGTCAGCTTATTAGGTACAAAGGTAAAAATTTAATTATGACTATACGCTTGAAGTGTAAATATCTTGGCATAACATTTGATGATAAACTCAACTTGGAGAGCACATTGGGCAGGTGGTAGGAAAATGTTACAAAATTCTTCATTTACTACAGTGGGTGATGGGGGGATGTACCAGAGGTGTTACAAAACTTTGGTCAGACCATTGGTTGATGTAGTGGTTTAGTTTAGGACACACTGTTTGGGGTTGTAGCGCGTGCAATGAAGTGCAGCTAGATTGGTTTGTGGAAATTATCTCAGGACCCAGACAGTAACTGATATGGTAATGGAGCTGGATTGGGACTCATTGAAGGAAAGGCAGAGGGTGAAGAGAATGCTGGGAATGTACAGGGCATATTTTTACGATGGGGCTTGGGGGGATATTGATCAAAGAATAAAGAATAGTGCACAGAAGCGGAAAGGCAACCATGACCAGAAGTTGCCGCTTGATTTAATGCATGAGGGAGTGGGAAAATTTTCTTTAGTGGGTAAGGGTGTGAGGGATTGGAACAAATTACCAACTGAAGTGAAGTGAAAACGCTGAAGCAATTTAAAATTAAAATTCGTAAATTGCAATAGTAGATGGTGGAGGAATTTAAGAGTTAAGTTCATTAAGATAATAAAAAAAGAAAATGAAAGGGGGGGGGGCAGTAGAAAATGAATCGCCATTGGAGTGTGTGTTCCATCGCAATTTAAAATTAATTGATTAATAAATGTTCGTGTTTCGGCAGCTGGCGAGCGTGTAGTGGTGCTCCATATTGTGGCTGTGGTTGAACCAGTGTGTGCTGGGTATGTGGGTGTTACATACCACATGGTTGACGGCCATTCGACATGCTGGTGGTATCGTTAAGGCCGACGGTCTTTGGGTGTCTTTTGGAAGAACAGGCCGGAACCGCATATCACTTGCAGCGCGAGCTACACACTGCACTCAACACGTGTCACACGACCCTCATCAGCACACCCTACCGCGTAGTCTACTTCCCCCACGAAGCAGGCACTGCCCTATAGCTTCCTGCAGTCACAGCAGATCACCTTTTTATTCCTGTTCCTTTTTATTCTTTTCCTTTTGCGTAGATGTCTCATAGCTTTCTTCCCTATACAATCTGCATAGTGATTTCATTCTGAACACCTGCATATCACCGATGCTCCTTTTGTTTCTATCCTAATGCCTCGTCGACGTCGAGGTCATTAGAGGCAGCAGAGGACTGGGAACATGGGGCGGGAAGCAAATTGGCCATGTCCTTTTGAAGGAACCACACTGGTTTTCGTTTAGAGTGGTTTTCAGAAAGCATGCTTCTATTTTATTTTTTTTTTTTTTTACTAATTTGTGACTCCATTACATTTATATCGATTTTCATAATTTTCCTAAGTACAATCATAGTTGGAAATTATATTTTTATCTACAACTCCGTCTAGGATCAACTGTTTTGGTGAATTTTATTTTATTCCCCAGACGCGTTTCGCCCTTGTGGTGTAGTGCATCTTCACTGGATGTAAATGTATTTATTTACATGTGTGCTATTCCAATTACGATCTACGGTACAGTATATGTATGCACATACTGCAGTCACAGATGTAGTGGTAATCCTCGCATTCAAGCTTCTGGCCAATAAAATAAAATAAAATTCACCAAAACACTTGTTTTAGATGCGGAGTTATTTATAAAATTATTGTTCAACAACTGCGGAATCATGGCGTATTAACTGGTTAATAATACCGGAGACTTGTTTCCAACGTATAATTCCCTTTAACGAAATACCACACCGCATATGGTTTTTTTTTTTTTTTTTTTTTTTTTTTTTAATGGCATTCGGCAACGGAGGCCATACAGCCAGCTCAATGTGTATTTTTTCCAATGTATGGACGCCACAGGACGGACAAGACATTCACACAGACACACAACACTTAACATCCATGCCCGCGGCCGGATTCGAACCGGCGGCCTTCGGCACGTGGAGCTAGCACTCTAGCCCCTACGCTACCGAGGCCGGCACCGCATATGGTTGGCAACGGTATTGCGTATTGCAGCTTCTGTTGACTTCCTCTGATGTTTATCGTGTACCAACTACTATATTCTGTTTATTGAGCTGACACATTTCATGATTTTCACAGTCAGACTTAAAATGCCTTTCACGTTGTTTTTTCATTTTTTTCCCTCTCCGACGTTTCGTTCGCCAACTTGGATTATCTTCTGGGGGAACTGCGTTTACAAGAGACTGAAGAAGATCGGAGTCACGGATCGAAACGTCCACCAGACAAAACAGTCGGCGTGTCGGAACAACCCGCGAATTATTTTAATTTATTTCCTCCCACTTGTATTGTCGCGTGTATTATTATTATTATTGGCGAATTCTCCCAATAAAAGGAAGCCGTCAAGCATTGACGCAATCAAGTTTTCTTTGAGTTCTTCTTGTTGTTGCAATAGGCTTTCATTCTTTCCGAGAAAGCTTGTGTTCGTTCTTTTCACCACTTTGGTCTGTATTGTTTTTGTTTTGGTTGCTCAGTTATAACTTCCCATTTATCTAATTTGTGTCTGAAGGTGTCTCTTTCTAAGATGTCTGTTGCTCCTATGCTTGCACTTTTAAGATCGTTCCGAATTTCATTCAGCCAAGGAGTTGGAGTTTTAAGTGAACTTACATAATCTATTATCTTTTTTGTAAAGCGATTTTCTGGTAACCTCTTAAGGTGACAAAGAATTTAATTCGCCTTTTTTTATTTCAATTTCGATGTTTGAAATTTTTTGTTGTTGTTTTAATTGGTTGTAGTCTGTAACCATCATTAGTGAGTCTTGCTCATAGAATTTTTCTAATGATTTTTCTCTCTGCTTTTTTTATTTCTTCATGGTCGTTTTTTTCTGTTAAGTGCCAACGTTTCACTTGCATAGAGGACTGTTGGTTTTATGACTTTGTCGTAGTGCCGGATTTCGTTCTGTCTTGACATGGATTTTTTGTTGTAGAGATTTTGGACTAACCCTAACGTTTTTTTTACTTTTTGGAGGCGATTTTGCTGCAAGGTTATTATTATTATTATCACTCCGCGATTCACTAAAAGTGTGTGGCAGAGGGTGCATTACACCTATGTGTAATAGATTTGAACGGATGTACAGGATACGGCAGGAGGCGCCGGCTGGTATTACTGTACGTGTCAGTGCTTACTGAGGGTGGTGTCGAGTCTTGTTGCCTCCGCTGGTGTTGTCCTAGCTTTTCAACTCTGCGACGCGGTACATGGTGCTATGCAGGTCGCGCTGAGTTTTGGTTACCAGGACCACGTCGCCTGCGTAGGAAATCGCCTGATCTCTGATTTCCGCAGAGAGCTGTTACCTTTGGATAGCCGTGCCCCCGTTTGATTCATCGCCTCGTCGCCGACTCACGAGGAATAATAACAGATGAGGTGTGGCGAACGGACGATTAAGAAATGTTCCTGCCCACAGAATGTAGCAGACGTTACTCCAGATGAGCTCGCACAATGTCCCAAGAAATCCATTTTAATTGGCTCTTTTCGGCCACGCAGCGCTCCTACACTCTGTATTATCGTCTCTAGTATTATGCATCACGAACAATTAAAACCACCAATGCCCGAGCCCCAACAAGAACCGGTGACCAAGCAGTAGTTTTTTATTTGTTTTGAGGCGTTAGCAATAACTGTCAGATCCACGCTCTACCAGCTGGACACGCAATGTTACCAGCTGTAGGTTTGTTATTCCAGCTGGTAACACGTAGTTCAGATTCCGCTTCAAAGTGTTTCACTGTTGTAAGAACGGAGACTTTCTCGGCGTATAACTGCAATGACGTTTTCAGGGGAGTACTTCCGGATTGTGTTGTGAAAACACGATATTTCGACAACTAGCTCCGTCGTCTTTCTCAGTTGCGAAAACATCTGTACTGGTCGGCTGACAGACAGATACTGAGACAGGTCAGGTGCGGCACTTCCTTATATGCCCAATGGCTCTGTTAGCGGCCCGCGCCCGGAGGCTGGCTGCCAGTGGGCGTGGCTGCAGAGCTTCGTTGCGGGCCACGAACCCTAATATGGAGCCGTCTGTGGCGGCAGCTGGACATAGGTACCACGCTCACAGCCGAAAATCCACTGCCCTGTGAAGAACAACCAACGACCTCCATGGGGAAGCCAGCCACAACACCGCAGGGAGCGAGATTCAAACCACGGTTGGAAGCAGACCAGAGCAGGCACACCAACCAAACTACATCCAAGCCACAAGGACGCGAAAACCTGCGGCGCCAAGAGAAAGCCCCCAGAGGCTCTCGCTCGAAGAAAATCATCCAGTGTTTTCGCTGCCAAGGATTTCGGCATGAAGCGAAAGAATGCAGAAGCCAAGTGCGCTGTTTGCGCTGTGGGGACAACCATAATGTCATGGTCTGTACACGGCGGCGAGAAGACACACCGACGTGCGCAAACTGCGGCGCCGAGCATGCAGCCTGCTATGGAGGATGCCCTATTAGAAGGAGAATAGAAGCAGCCACCACACCGCCACACCACACCACCCTTCTACCAGCTACACCAGACCAACAAAACCGCCAATCAGAGTGAAGACAGGAGCACCTTACCCAAGCGGCAACCCCTCCCGTGGTCAACTAAGCCACCAAACCACGAGGTATCCAGAGTACCCAAGCCAACATACCTCGAGCAAAGCAGACCACACCCAAGCACATCCGCCGCCCTCATCAACGAGTCACCAGCAGCACCAATGCTGCAGCAACGTGATGTCACGAGAAGACCAGCTGGGAGCAGTCATCCAGTTGCTCACACAACTGATCAAGACAATGATTCCCAACGGACTAAAAGAACCCTGAGGGGGTTTTAAAAATAAGGACGCCATAGGTGTCCATCGCCATTTTTCCCCCCTAAAGTGAATAAAGAATGATCCCAAAACCCAACACACAGACACATAGTTATAGAGCTGCCTAGGCAGCGGGATACACAAACATGGCCCTTGAGGCCGCGACACAAAAAAAAAAAAAGCTGAACGTAATGAAAGAACATATAATGGGTAAATGAAAATCGATACTTGGGCATAACAATCGACAAAAAGTTGCTCTTCAAACGACACATAATGGACACGAGAAGAAAAGTACTGGGAGTAGCTCAAAACCTGGTCCCAGTACTCCGTAGCAACGACGTCGGAACCAGCACCAAGATACGGATATACAAATCAGAAATACAACCGTTCCTATTGTATGGGTGCCAAATATGGGGGACGGCAAGCCCAACAAATGTAACTAACATTCAGAGGATACAGAACCGATGCCTTAGAATGATACTAAATGAAACAAAATATACTTCAATTGACCGCCTACATTGAGAAGCAAACATAGAGAACATAAATACAGAAATATTCAAACAAACCACTAAATACAGAAAGACTGTCAACTCAGGGTACATTAATGCCAAGAACATGGCCTAAACATAAGGTGCACCTTAGCATTATATTCAACCCAGTATAATTTAGTACACGAAAATTAGGTTTTTTTTTCACCATTAAGGTCATCCTAGATGACCATAGCCCTGGTTTTCCCCCTTAAAGAGCATAGTAGTGTCCCCAAAACAACCCTAACCTTATATTTAATAGCAAAGCTACCGAAGGTAGCGGGGCTATACACACAGCAGCTGAGGCAAAGACACACACACACACACACACACAAAATATCTGCGTTTGTTCTAACATTAATCTTCCCTGTGCCCGTTGCAGTACCCAAGGCCGCGAGAGAAGAAGCAATACACATAGCCACCAGTGCGGCACTTTATTTCCTTTCTTCTATCTCTACTGTCAATCTGCCCCAAATATGTGAGCGGGCGAAGTATTTCTGCGCAATCATGAATTCAGGTGGAATTACTGTTGAATTCGTAAACAAGCGATCTGCACTTTGTCGACACTTATCGATATTACGTGCTGTCGATTTTACACGGAACAACAGTAGTAAATACAGGAGTCAATATGAGGAGGCAAAGGAGTTTTATATGCTCTCTTGTTTTTAAACAATACCAGCAGAGTTGCCAGGTATGATATAGGTCGATTTACCCACGCAGTAAAGATTGAAGTCCATAACAGAGGTCAGTTTTCTGCACTTGAGAATCGAATTTCATGTCAGCCGCTCCATTTTCTATACGTATTTAGACGGCTAACAGAAAAGAGATGGGGTTGGAGTTGATTTATTCCTGCAATATTTTTAGTCATCCTATCAGGAACATGTGTAGCAAGATTCATCAAAATAACCACAGCGATTCGCACAGCAATATGAGCAATTAATCTTTTGAAGAATTGTGGTAATGGCAGAATCGTTCCACAATCTTATACACATAAATTAATGTTTGTTTGTTTATATGTTCGTCTTGTATGCGCTCCTATACCGTTCATTACGAACCCACATTTTTATCCAATTTCGACAGAACTTTTCACACGTATACTTTAAAACAAACAGAAAAATACAGGGTGTTTCAAAAAGGACTTTACAAATTTGAAAATTCATATAAATTTTATGAAACAAGGTACAGAGCTGGTTTTGGTGTTGTTTTAAAGGAAAACACTTCAAGTTTTGACTCGCGTAGTCCGCTAGTGTCTAATCACGCCGCACAAGTGCTAGCGGCAGTTACGTTAAAGATGGCTGCCTTCACTGGACCCGAGCGTGCTAGCTGTGTGTTTTGGTTTGAAGAATCGAAGTCTGCGACAACAATTCAGCGTAATTTTCTTACCAAGTACGCTAAAGATCCTCCTAGTAGGCCTACAATTTATGAGTGGCATAGATGTTTTGTAGAAACAGGGTGCTCAGTAAAACATAAAAAATCCTCAGGTCGTCCAAGCACATCTGACGAGGTCGTTGAGCAAGTGAGAAAAAGTTTTGTCAACAGCCCTACGAAATCGACCCGGCGTGCATCTCGTGAGCTTCAAGTCCCACATACGACGGTTTGGCGTGTGTTGAGAAAACGTTTGCATTTGAAACCATACCGATATTCGCTTTTACAAGCAATTAAAGACACTGATAAGATTGCACGTAGGAACTTCTGTGTGGATATGTTAAATCGAGTGGATGATGATGAACATTTCTTGGACAACATAATCTTTTCTGACGAGTCAACTTTTCACTTAATTGGCAATGTTAACACACATAACTGTAGGATTTCGGTCAGTGAAAATCCACATGAAACATTGCAACATGTTCGTGATAGCCCTAAAGTGAACGTTTTTTGTACGTTGAGCAAGAGGAAGATGTACAGCCCCTTTTTTTCCAAGAGAGAAGCATCAACGGGATAGTGTACCTTGATATGTTGCAACAACTTTGATACCACAGATCGATGAGGATGACCGAGAACGAAATGTTTTCTTTATGCAAGATGGCGCACCACCACACTATCTGACTGACGTCCGGGATTTTCTCAATGACCGCTTTCCAGGTCAATGGATTGGCCGTGATGCGCCAATTGCATGGCCCCCCCGTTCCCCAGACCTGACACCGCTAGATCTTTTCTTCTGGGGTTTCATTAAAGATATGGTGTACGTATCTCCTTTGCCGGCCACTCTACCTGAACTTAGAGCAAGAATTTACGCTGCTGCTGAGCAAGTTACATCTGAAATGCTAGTGCGAGTCTGGGAAGAAATCGACTACCGATGGGATGTCTGCAGAATAACCAACGGAATCCACATAGAACATCTTTAGTTTAAGGTAAAAAAAACTTGAAGTGCTTTCCTTCAAAACAACACCAAAACCAGCTCTGTACCTTGTTTAATAAAATTTATATGAATTTTCAAAGTTGCAAAATCCTTTTTGAAACACCCTGTACTGTCTACATTTGGTTTGCAAAAAACCAAACCCTCTCCCCTTTGCACCTCCTTAGAATTGGTCAATGTTCTTTACACATACTCACAGTTTTTATCTAATATGGACGGAAGACTGCACGCGTATTCTTTAAAACCAACAGAACCCCTTTCCCCCGGTAACACCAGTCCTCTTCATTTCCAATGTTCTTTACACAAGCTCAGAGTTTTTATTCGATTTGCATGGAATTTTGCACATGCATACACTAAAACAAAGACAAAAATACTGTCTATCTTCGGTTTACAAAAACTCACCCATTTCCCCCCATCACCCTATTAAGCAAAATTTACTCTTGAAACCATTCAGTTTTTTTGCAAATATCTCGAAAGCGAAGGGGGAACTGGCCAAAGTGGACAGGGATATTTTAGAGTGTACAGCGTAGGACCGATTCCGATCGGGCATTAGCTGACTAATAAATTCGAATTTGAATTTCAAAAAATATTTTGAAATTTTTGTGGCGACTCACACATCTACAGTTTTTATTCGATATCGAAGGCACTTTGCGAGCATATTCCTTAAAATAATTGAAACACGCTTTCAGTTGTTTGATCTATGTTAATGTGTCTGTTTTCTATATGCGTACCAACTTACAAAAATAAAAATATGAACTGCAACGCATGCCGGGCAAAGCTAGTAAACAATAAATAATAATAGAATAAAAAACTTATTAATGTACCATGTTCTTATCACGTACTAAAAAGTATAAAATAATTTCTCTAATCCTTATGAAGGAAAAAACCACATACATATTTCTAACTTCTTCTAAATTATCCTGAAAATTCATACTTGTAAATTTTTGATAGCTATTAAAATACTTGTAAGATTGGCGACGAAAAACATTGATCGCATGCAAGAGATATGTGAAGCATTACTAGCTCTACTAACAGTTTTATTGCACCGCAAATAATGTGAACTGATAAGTAAGTTCTTTCATTGATAACTATTCTCTATACTTCTTATAGTTATGTATTCCATGCGTCCAATGTTTATTTTCAGCTTTTTATCGTTATGTGAGTGAAAATTTGTAATTGATTTAAAATACTTTGATGCCATAAATACAGACATGCTACAAATTCCAGTTTTTTTTAAAAAATATAAAACATTTAATTAAGTTACATCCATCCCGGGGAACAAAAAAAATATAGACTTATGCTTATCTGTAGTTTGAATCATAAATTATAGTCTTGAATTCGAACAAAAATCCAATAGAAAAAAGCACTTTTAGTTCTTCCAGAATTCTTCAGGCAGCATTTCCAATATTTCTTTACCTAAAATCATTATTCAGACTACTGCAAACATTTTTTAAAAATAGCCTAACAAAATGTACTTATAGTTGTTACCGAATTTTCATATTTTCCGCTCAACTTTTCCATTTTTGTTTCTCTGAAAACCTTATTCAGACTATTAAAGACATTTAAAAAATAGCTAAATTGGTCCATAGAAAAAATTCAGTTTTTCCCGAATTTTTCAGGCGACTTTTCCAATTTTTCTTACTTTAAAAACCTTATTCGGACTATTAAGAACATTTTTTAAAAAATAGGCAAATCGGTGCATAGAAAATAGTACTTTCAGTTTTTCCAGAATTTTCATATTTTCCGGACAACTTTACACATTTTCATGTATTGTCATCCAGTTCTGAGATATGGTCAAAATTTCAAGTCTCTAGCTCATCGAGAAGTTAGTTTGAAATCTATTACAAAATTCCACCCGGACAGACAAAGCGAGATAATAAAAACATTTTAATAATAAAATAAAATATGGAAATGCCAAAAGCAAAGGTTTTATAACGGTTCACTTTCAGGTTCAGACCCATAAGATATGCAATACTTACTATCAACAGTGAATGTAATTTCACTTCAAAACATCAGAGATTGTATCTGTGCTTCAAAAAGAAAGAAGATATCGAAAGGTTTTTTCATTATATTATTAAAATTAATTTATTTATTTATATAGTTTCTTCTTCGTATTCCGTACGGTCATCTGGCGATTAAAGACTAAAAACAAAAATTTAAGTAAGGGAACGTTACATGCATAATACTGCTATTACTTTTTACGAAGTATGACGTATCCATCTAGTTGGTTTTTCATCTTTGGTGTTTCACTCAGTACGTCCAGATCTTCACTCACTGCTCCGGAGTTATATTACGTTGAAGCAGAAGGAAAACCAAACAATTCATCGAAATAGTTTTTGAGTGTTTCTGGAACCGATACACCCGGTTTTCGCTTTTCAGACAGATATATTCGACGTGTGTATCGCGCTGCGGCATGTGTTGGCTGACACTTTGTTCGTTGGCTGGAGGGATGTCCAATATCCCGCCAGACTCCAGGCGGAAATAGACGTCCTCCCTGGAGGCTGGCTGGAGTGAGGGGTCGCCGACCTAGCCGAGGTGTCTACCACGCCCTCTCTAGACTGCCTGCTCGTCTCGGCTCTGCCCGTATGTGTGTGCTCCATATATCATGTTTGTGACGTAGAAGCGTGCCACAGATGCAACGCTCATCTGCTACTTATTATTATTCTCGTATCAAAAACATCAAAATACACAGTTAAATACATTGTGCAAATCAACAACTTTAAACACACTTAGCCCAATACTTCGCAACCTCGATCGCATTGTGTGTTGCTTGAAACAGGTCTTCGTTGTTGCAGGATGATGGGCACGTAGGGCACTCGAGCATATGGTTCATTGTTTGGTCCTCACCACATTCGCACTTAATACTGGTAGCATCAGTATAACCCCATCTGACTAGGTTTTCCTTGGACCTGCCCACTCCTGTTCGCAATCGATTTAAGGACCGCCAGACGTTCCAGTCTTCTTCATGGCCAGGTGGCAAGCGCTCTGCAACTGTCAGTGGTCCCGAGATGTTGGGAACCCTCATTTTCCATAACTGTACTCTTGCCTTTGCAGGTGACCCAATTAGTTCCCGTGATGTTCTCAGAAAGCTTTTCCTGGATTTGAGTCTCTGGGCTGGTGGTATATGGCCGTGCAGTGGATGAGCGCTTTCTCGTTCTACTTTGGTCCTCTCCTTGTTCGCAGCCACTTCTCTCCGGATACTGGGTGGTGCAATTCCTGAGAGCTGGTAAAGCCTATCAACTGGGGTAGGCTTTAAGCAACCTGTCACTAGCCTACAGGTGTTATTGGGGGCTACATCCACCTGTTTGGTATGAGATGATGAGTACCAAACTGGGCATGCATATTCTGCAACAGAGTAACAAAGGGCCATTGCCGATGTACGTAAAGTTTGTGGTTGACTGCCCCACTGTGATCCAACTAATTTGCGCAATAAGTTATTTCTTGTAGAGAGCTTCATTTTGCAATTCATGCAGTGCTTCTTATATGTGAGGGTTCTATCGAGTGTCACTCCCAGATATTTTGGGGTGTTACATGTCTGCAGTTCGATACCTGACCACATTACTTTTAACTTGCGCTGAGCTTTCCTATTTTTTAGGTGAAAGGCACACACTTCAGTTTTTGAAGGGTTAGGTCTTAAGTGATTTTCCATATAATAGCTTGATATTCCTTCAAGAGCAGCAGACAAATTTCTTTCTACAACTTCAAGTTTTGTGCTCTGTGAGGCTAGAGCTAGGTCATCAGCGTACACGAAGCTTCTGGTAGCTGCATGTAATGGTTGATCGTTTGTATAAATGTTGAAAAGTATTGGGGCCAGTACAAAAACTATGGAAACTGGGGACGGGTTATAAGAAAACGGTTTGTAATGTCCCTCGTATTAGTTTCCCTTTAATTACCATCCAAGAGAATAATGAAGTTTGCATTTAAAAAAAGAATCGCTGTGATTGGATGTAAATATATGTAATTATTTCATATCTATGTTGTCCGAAAATGCTGTAAACGAGTTTGATAATTGTAAAAAATTGTAAAAAATCAGTATGCTACGATTTTCTGATGACATTGTCTTGTTAGCAGAACAGGCTGAGGATATTGAGAAGTTACTGAATGGTATGAACAAAATAGTGAAGGATGATTTTGGACTGAATATAAATCAAAGCAAGACAAAAGTGATTAAATGTAGCAGAAATGATACCAATCACAGTAGATTAAATATAAAAATAGTAACGGATTCAATTGGGGAAGTTAGTGAATTCGGTTACTTGGGAAGCAAAATTACAACCGAAGCAGGAATGATGTCAAAAGCAGAATAGCACTAGAAGAAAGAGCCTTATTAAAAAGAGATACCTTTTAGTTTTAAACATTGATCTAAGACTCAGAAAGAAGTTTTGAAAACTCTATGTGTGGAGCACAGCACGTTATGGTAGCAAAGCATGGACTTTAGGAATACCAGAAAGAAAGAAAATTGAAGCATTTGAAATGTGGTGCTAAACAAAAATGATGAAAATTAAGTGGCCAGACAAAATACGAAATGAACGAGTTTTGGAAATGATGGGTGAGGAAAGAAGTTTGTGGAAGAAGCTTACAGAAAGAAAAGACAGGCTGGTAGGTCATATTTTGAGACATGCTGGATTGGTTAATTTGTTAGTGGAGGGAACAGTCGGATGTAAGAGATTAGAATAAATGAAGTAGTAGTTCTCAGTTGACTGTCTCTGCCTCGAGGCAGAGACACAGTCCACTGAGAACAACAACGAGATACCTGATGAAGACAGCATAGTCAGCTGTCGAAACGTCGTGTTTTTACACCACCATTCGGCTGGACACCTGAGAAGATTTTGTTTCTTCTCTGGTGTTCTGCCGAATCAGTTCTTCCGTACGCGACGTTTCTACAGCAGTCTGTGTTGTCATCATCAGGCGAAATTTGACACTGCGAAATAACGACAGAAAGTTTAGCTGCACCGACTGTGCGAGCTTGTCGCAGTGTCATCTTCGATCTTTTCGCCTCATGAACACAACAGAGGCTGTTGTATGGAAGAACTGATCTGGAAGAACATCGGAGAAGAATTTCTGTCATCTGTACACCGGGAGAGATCCAAGTCTCACAACAGAGATATTGACTCTTTGGATACTTTAAATTTTATCAAGTCCTTGTAAATATTTTGGTAGTTTCGTTTGAAACTGTTTCAATGTTATTTTAAATAATTTTGAATGCGTATTTATTGTATTTGAACGATTCACAGTAATTTTCAGCGATGCAGAAAAGATCTTTAACGATAGCCTCAGCCACTATAGCGATAAAACGAATGTAGCTAATACGTTATTTGTGTGATTTAATGAGCTTCTATAATCTTCAAGTGAGGTATGCTTTATATTTTTAGATTTGATTTTGTACGAATTAAAAGCAAAGTCGATGTTTATCGACGGCCTCGTATGTTGCCGTATGTGGGAACGTGTGACGTAGGTATACTCTAGTCGGAGTTACAATTCACATGGCGACCACGCAAATTTGTAAATCTTCAAATGCTTGTGACATTACTAAAAGCAGTATATTCGCAGTTGTTTCTGCAACTCCCAGCGAATTCTTTCCGACAGAGCATCTTGACTAAATTTTTTGTCGGCAGTTCTGTGAAGTGTCAGCTATAGTTCCGGATTCAGGATTACCTACAGTATATAAATTACAAAGTAACTAAATTTACAGACAAATTATTTTTTCAAAAATGTTTTGAATAATTGAATGAAATTTTTTCTTTAAAATTAATTATTCGTTTTGAAATATTTAAAGTGGCAACAATATAGACCAATAAGTAAAACAAAAAGAAATTTTTAGTCGGAAAAAAATCTATTGAATGCTTCAAATTTTGTAAAAAATAAAATTAAAATTTTCTCACATGATATACAGGGTGTCCATAAATGAATATCGGGGTTTTAATGCTTTATAAGATTTATTACATTATCCTTACAGTTATAAATGATATGTCAAATGAAATAGCAACTCAAACAGTTTTGTTCGTTGGCACTAGTGCACATGTGCGTGAAATGTTTCCGCTGCGATCCGCTAGAATGCGGTAGTAGCAAAGATGGCGACTAGTGAAGAGAAAGCGTTTTGTGTTTTACAGTTTGCAAAGACTGAATCTGTAGTTACTGTGCAGCGTGCGTTCCGCATTAAGTTCGGGCGTGATCCTCCAAGTGACAATAACATCCGTAGATGGTATCATCAGTTTGAAGATACAGGCCGCCTTTGTAAAGGGAAGAGCGCGGGACGACCAAGAGTTAGCGAAGAGACTGTTGAGCGAGTGAGAGAGTCGTTCACTCGTAGCCCAAAGAAATCTGTTCGGAAGGCTAGTCGCGAATTAGAAATTTCTAAGTCGACTCTTTGGAAAGTTTTAAGGAAACGCTTGCAACTACGTCCTTACCGTTTACAGTTGTTACAGGCTCTAAAGCCTGCAGACCATGGTTTACGTGCCAAATTCGCTAACGAAATGTTGTTACATGACGATGAAGATTTTCTACATCATGTTGTCTTCAGTGAGGAATCGACCTTTCACCTCAGTGGACATGTTAACACTCATAATGTGCGGATCTGGGGCTCAGAAAATCCTCAAGAGATCGTACAAGTGCAACGAGACTCCCCTAAAATCAATGTTTTTTGTGCCGTATCCCGGCGGAAAGTTTACGGACCTTTTTTTTTTTGATGAACCGACTGTAACTGGTACTTCTTACGTTGATACACTAGAGCAATGGCTCTTCCCTCAGTTAGAACAATATGAACCAGAGAACTTCATTTTCCAGGAAGATGGTGCGCCACCTCACTGGCATAACGAAGTACGCGGTTGGTTGAACGTAACTGTACCCGACCGCTGGATTGGCCGCAAGGGGCCCAATGACAGAGCTTGCTATGCGTGGCCTCCACGTTCACCTGACCTAACACCATGCGATTTCTACCTTTGGGGTTTCATCAAGGATCGTGTGTATGTGCCTCCGTTACGAGCCAACCTCCTTGAATTACGACAGAGGATTGAAGCAGCTGTTGCACTGCTCAACGTTTGGGAAGAACTCGGCTACAGACTTGATGTGTGCCGTGTGACAAATGGTGCCCACATAGAACACTTGTAAGCTTGTATATAAAACTGTTTGAGTTGCTCTTTCATTTGACATATCATTTATAACTGTAAAGATAATGTAATAAATCTTATAAAGCATTAAAACCCCGATATTCATTTGTGGACACCCTGTATATTATCCGGTTGATGAAACTTTCTACCGAATGATAGATGCCATTTACTGCCGAAAATCACCATTGCTGACTTATCGAATTTGTTAAGATTACCGGATGAGCTATTTCGAAAAAAAACCAGAAATTCGGTTGCTGTTTAGCTGTATTACATAGCAGGATACGCATCGCTGGAAATCATTAAATAATTTTCCGATGCGTTCGGAAATTGAGGACAAATATTTGTTTATGGCTATTCGCACAAACTTTACACAAATCGTGAAACAAAAAGAAAACTTTAAACACCTTCTGAGGTGACGGATTTGTTGAAAATGACCAAAGTATAGGTTCTAAAACAAAGTTTCCTTCAGTCCGCCACAAAACCCCGTACATTTATTTTCATCGCTCATTAATTGTCCATATTTTAATTTGGCCATCTTTTTAAGGTTGACAGGAATCACAAATTTCGATATTAAAGGGATCAATAGTTATGAGGGTGTGAGTGACACGCTGGCAAAAGAGAGAATACAAAGGGTTCTACGTTTCCCTCAAAATGAACACAACACAAAAATATCTCAGTTGAATTATGTTAGCAGACTAGCGCCTAAAATTATGATAAATTTTATCATTTCGGAACGTGCGGTGGGTACAGGACGGAAGATGGGGCACTCTCTCAAGGGACACCTCCCACCTCGAACGCCGGAACCGCACGAAAACAAGCTTTGAATAACAAGCGATCATAAACAAAATAGTGGTGTGTGTCATTTCCATGCAGAACGTTGCATTCTTCATCAAGTAATATTTTAATAGAGAGAAACAAAGAAACTAGATATCAATACCATATCAAGGAAATTATACGTAATTCAATGACATCAGTGTATGATTACATTTTCAATCAACAGTGGCAAAAACTCTCTGCTTAAAGAACGTTAATATAGCGCAAGTACGCACATACAGCAGTACCACACACCTGATAGTGCTTATATTAGCCCTCAAAGTGCAGATGCGGGATTTCGATGAAGTGGTTAAAACAAAGCGGAAGAGAACAATGTGCACACCTCACTAAAGCCACATTATCAAATTTCAAATCACTTTCGCATTCACGCAGTCCAATATCAAAAGCCACACTAATTAAGTTTTCAAATGATGATGTTGGTATGTCAATGTCATAACCTGGCTTTCGCCAAGCATATTACAACATAGGTTTATACGAAGGTGCAGCATATTGATTATAAATCACAGAGTGAAGTTTAATGATTAAATATAGAAAATGTATGTTCATTTGTGGTTTGGCATATTGCAGTCTTACAAAATTATGTTACTTGAGGTAGAATGCAACGTTATGGATGGAAATGACACACACCACTGTTTTGTTTCTGATCGCTTGTTGTTGTAAGCGTGTTTCCGAGCGTTCCCTTGTCAGTGGTTTTTCTTCCCTCGAGGCCGGGACGGCAGCAGTTGTCCAGACGAGTCTGCGCTGGAGTAATGAGCTCTCGGTAGTGGCGACCGACAGCAGACAGGTGGCAAATCCGCTCACGGGATGCGCAGGTGTGTCGCCTGATGCATTAAACATTCCGGTTTATTAACGCGACAGGCTATCGCAAGTGTGTCCATAATTACCCGCATCAATCATCGACGGCAGCGCCACGCGAGGCACGGCGCCAAAATCGGAAATGGCATTAGCGGCGCCACTACATCGCGCAAACAGAAAGTAGCCTCAGCCCCACTCACTGCAGCCGTGTAGCATACAGCCCGCTGCGACTTAGGCACCAACGGCAGACGATCCCTCCGCAAATGATACAGCAGAAACATTATCACTACAAATAAAAAGGCTACTTCGGCCATCGTGTCAGTCGCACTGCCTTGTTTGGCGGGCTAACTGCGAGCTAACATGTTTCAACTCTCTGTCCACAGATGTGGCTGTATTTTTATTTATATTTTTTTTGTTTACTTATGGCTTTACGCCTCGTCGAAAGGACGGGGGACAAGGAACGGGAAATAATTCGGCCATGACCTTTCTAAAGGAATCATCCCGGCATTAGCCTGGAGTGATTTGGAGAAACCCCAATCTGGATGCCCAGACTGGGATTCGAAACCACGTCCTCCGGAATGCGAGGCAAGAAGCTTAATCGTCCACCCATCACGCTCGGCGTGTGACTGTAATAGCAAGCTAAGAAGTTAGCATAAACTTTTTTCGTTTCTTTACTAGTTTAAAATTAATACTGTATATCGACTATAAAGAGTAGAATGTATTTACTTTAAATCCACATACTAACTGTTAATTGCGTTTTGTTTATTTATATTCCTCTGTCCAGTGATATAGCTACTATAGTAAGTTGATAAATATGCATAACATTAGCACGTTTTTATGCTTACGAGTGTTGTGTTTAGTTAAGTAACAGCCAAGAAATGAGTCGGCAGTACGCTGCCTATATGCCGTATTTTTTCCCTGACTTAAAAGCTGGGTTTGAAACACTATACCCTGTTCACTCTCAACTGGCGGCAAGGTCATGTTCCCCTCGCCCCGGTCCTCACCTCACTACCCCCTCCCTTCCTATCACTCCCCGCCGTACGCTGTATCCAGGCGGGTGAATGGTGAATTTCCCCTTCACATGTAGGGGTGAAGGCAGTGGAGTGGGGCTCGAGCACACTGACCTTCAACCGCCTCTCTTAACTGAACGCGCTATAGTCCTCAACAATGTGACTAACTCGGAGCAGTATAACCCGGGATGCGACGTGTAATTAGTGAGGGCTTCGTCTCTAATGCCGCACTCAGCCGAGGACGCAGAGGGAACAGCGATAGCAGATGCATTGTCTAAGTGAGCTCCACGCACACTATGAGTATCAAAGACGGGAGTTAGAGGGGAGAAAGACAATCAGTAACTGATACGACGAAGCAGGTGGATTTGGAGTCATTGCGAGACAGGAGGAGGGTTAAGAGCGTCCTGGGATTCCAAATACGGGAGACGACTCCTGGATTCATATCGGTAGCACTGAGCTGGCACTCGATTTCAGATGTAAGGAAGAGGAATGTAATGTCAAAATCTTGAACATGGCAGCATCAACAGCAACGGTATTTCTTCAATTGTATAATGAAAACACAGCCAAACCTGTTGCAAATATTCAATAAATTCATTGAATATTTGCAACAGGTTTGGCTGTGTTTTCATTATACAATGGAAAGTAATGTGTTCAGAGATGTTTATTATTTCCGGCAAGTATCTTACCGATGTTGTGGCGTTGTGTGCAAGATAGATATAATTTAAAACACAAACAAACCGATAAGATA
This sequence comes from Vandiemenella viatica, assembly GCA_031002005.1. NCBI lineage: Eukaryota > Metazoa > Arthropoda > Insecta > Orthoptera > Morabidae > Vandiemenella > Vandiemenella viatica. The sequence goes on from CM061919.1 coordinate 273,857,815, forward strand.
CTTGCCGGAAATAATAAACATCTCTGAACACATTACAGTAAACAATAACAAATGCGTTTATAGATGTTACACAGAGAGAAAAGTGCAAACAATAGTATGCATTCAAAATGAAGCAAGTTTGTGCGATTAGAAGTACACCACAGTGTATATGCGAAACACATGAAATCAGCAAAACAAACACTGAAATGGAACTTCCCCAGACTTCAAAGTAAAACAAGAGACAAAAACTATGTAGAGTGTAATATTCGTAGCATTTAATAACAGTTTAGAATCATAAACATACTATAACAACGTCAAAGCATGTACATAAACTGTTCTAGCGCACCGAGGATGATTGAATAAATTATCGAAACGCATCTGCCAAAAAACTAAGTTTTTTATTTAGTTTCACTAGACGGATAAGTCACAGAAACCTTATTATTAAAGCAGTTAAGGATAATTAGGCTTGAATATTAACATGTTAAATCAAATTATCTTGCGTTCATTGTTTACGTAGCGATTACGTTAGATATATAAGATATAAATGTATAGGCACGTAAAAATAATGGAAATAAGGGCCCAGATTAAATACTAGGTGCTGCGCTCCGTTGTATATGGGAGCTTAACGCGTGTGAGGATCTGAATGTGATCGTATGGAGTCGCGAGTGCTGTCTCGAATACGGGCGGCCCCAGTGTAGCGCCGCGAGGGAGTGTCGCCTGCCAAGAGCAGAGCGGCTGAGGTTGGACGGCGCTCAAAGAACTAGGAATAGGGCGCGCGTCAACAGCTGGCGACACACACAGCCGCAGAAAAATAGGCCACACAGTGCAGCTAAACCGACTATACCTACTAGTAAACTGTCTCTCACCAGATTGGTTGAGTAATTGGTGCCGTATTCTGGAACGATGTTCTAATGACCATTGGCTCCCACAGACACCAAACACACATTTCAACTCAGCCGCGCTCCTGCTGTATCCTATTTTCCTTTAGCAAATCCGCACTGGGATTCATTCGGTTGTCGCTTAGGCCCTTTTCACACTACACGGTTTTGACCGAACGGCAGAAACTCAAACGGTGCAAATCCGAAAGGACATAGTCTACTCGTTCACTTTGTACGGTTTCTGTACTACTTTCTTCTATCACCAGGTCCGTGTTGTTGAGTGGTGTGTTCTTTAATGAATTTATTTGTTTGCTGTCATCAGTCTTTCGACTGGTTATGCAATCCTCCAGCCCTTCGTATCTTGTGCTAACCTCTTCAGCTCTGCATATCCCTTATTTGTTTACGATTCATTATAATCAATGTTATATAACCGTCGACAAAAGATATATATATATAATATTTGTGCAATCTGTACTATACTGTTCTATATTCTCGAAGTAGGTGATTAAGATAGTGGACACTGAAAGAAAATGTACGCAAATTAATTCAATATGTCTTTACTGAACAATATAACACAGCAGAATTAAATACATAGAAGACAACAAACATATTTTTATAGAAATAATCAAGTAATACATAGCCAGACACAGACTACAATGGCTCGAGGGCTCGCCGTACGATGAAAACCGTCTGTTGTGAAAGCGTGCTTTTGGCCACGTACGCCACTGAGTTTTACCTAGCGTGGTGGGTGAGCGGTTATCGCTCTGGCCTCGCGTTCGCGAGGACGCCGGGGAATCCAGATTTGGATTTTCCATGGTTTCTCAAAATCACTCCGGGCGAATGCGGGTATGCTTCCATCAAAAGGCCATGGCCGAATTCCTTCCAGTCCAATCCCGCCACTAATGACATCGACGTCGACGAGGCGTAAAGCCGTAAGGAAGAGTGTTAACTATTTACATAGAACATGTAAAGAAACTGGAATGTAAATTGATGTTAAATGAAATGTGATGAACTTGGCTGTATGGCCGAAAAGGCCGAAAGCCATAAAATAAGAAGGGGGAAAAATCAGTATGCTAAAATTGGCTGATGACATTGTCCTGTCAGCAGATATTGAGAAGTTACTAAATATCATGAACAAAATACTGTAGGATGATTTTGGACTGAATATAAACCAAAGCAAGACGAAAGTGAAGAAATGTCGCAGAAATGATACCAATCGCAGTAGGTGAAATATAAAAATAGAATCGGATGCAATAGGAATTTGGCTCCTTTTAAAGTTAAATTGCAACTGATAGTCGAAGCAAGAATGATGTTAAAAGCAGAATAGCACTATCAAAACAGCCTTCATGAAGAAGATAAATATTCTAGTTTCAAATATAGATCTATGAATAAAAAAATACTTGTTAAAAATTTGTGGAGCACAGCACTTTATCGCAGCAAAGCATGGACTTTAGGAATAACACAAAGAATTATTTTAATGTGGTGCTATTTAAGGATGCTGAAAGTTAAATTGACAGATAAAGCACGAAATGAACGAGTTAGGTGAGAAAGGAACCTGTCTTAAACAAAGGAGAGACAGGCTGGTAGGTCATATTTTGAGACATGCTGGATTGGTTAATTTGTTAGTGGAGGGAACAGTGGAAGGAAAGAACGTTAGAGGAATACAGATAATAGAATATATGAAGCAAATAATTGAGGACGTGGATTATAAGGTGTATGTTGGGATAAAGAGGTTAGCGTAAGATAGAAATGGATGCAGAATTGCATGAATCTAATCGGGAGACTAATGACTATATATATCTCAAAGCCAGTGATGATTCTAATTGGTTCGGATTATACATTTCCTTAGGCCGGTCGACCACTGGCACCGAATTCGTCCGACCGACTGTTCGGCCAATATGGCTGACTAATCCCGGGACAGGTGAAGGCATTGCCATGTGTCCACTGGACACGACCTGCTCGGCCGAATACGGCCGAATACGACCGACTAGTCCCGAGACAGGTGAAGGCATTGCCATGTGTCCACTGGACACGACCTGCTCGGCCGAATACGGCCGAATGGGATTCGTCGGACGTATTCTGCCGAATGCAAAACGCAAGTAGCGCTCTTATAACAAACAAGTCTTCATTTTTTATCTTTTAATTGATCTTGAATTGTATTTTGCAGACTCTACCATACACTGTGGTGGTACGTAGTCGCTATAAATATTTTAATAAAAATATCTGCGGAATGGACAATAATTACAAATGCGTCTGCGCAGTTATAATGATTATTTTATTAAAAATTTGTACAGCAAAGACAATTATTTGAACTTAGTATTCTAATTTTCTAACCGATTATGAGATATTCCTCTTTTCGGGATCGCATTTAGGCATAGGCTATATAGGCTGTAGCCTATGAGCCCACATCACAAAAAACAAAATTTCCTTATTTCTTATAGTTATTGTTGTTGATGTTGTATTTTTTTTTAATGTTCATTTATTTTTGAAATTGAAATACTGACTTTTGCGAGATTGGCAACATGGACATAACCCTCATCTGCACATTCCTCTTCATTTACACTTGTTCAGAGCGATGTTACTAAATTGTATTGAATAACTGAATGATTTTCAGTTGTTTTCGTTTTATCTCAACAATTCTCACAATTCCATATTCTTCTAGATATGTCATCTGACTCTGTAATATTTCTCGAGGTCACGGTAAAGTACAGGGTGTCCAGAAAAGGACTCCCTGATTTCAAAATTAAATATCTCGAGAACAAAGATCGATAGAGGAATGCAGTAAACGGTATGTTTATTGTGACAGCTGTAAGAAGTGTATACAGCAGTGTGAAATAATAGTTACAAAATCTGCTAACAGATGGCGCTGTACGCTGTACAGCTCATATCAGCATACATAAGTGAAATAATTGTATGAAAACAATCTTTGCAAACTATCACATCACAATGTTTTCAAAATGTTCACCATTGGCACTACCATGAGCTTCGGATCACTATTTAGGCATTACGTATGGCGATTACAGCGCCATCTGTTAGCAGCTTTTGTAACTATTATTTCAAACTGCTGTATACACTTCTTACAGCTGTCAAGATAAACATACCGTTTACTGCATTCCTCTATCGATCTTTGTTTTCGAGATATTTAATTTTGAAATCAGGGAGTCCTTTTCTGGACACCCTGTATATATTTAAGAAATGTAAGCCGCTATACATTTCTCCTTAAAAAAAAAATAAAAAAAAATAAATAAACACTCCGTTCGCTTGATGTCGAAGCAACAGTGACTGATCGGCAGTATGTGTGTGAGATGTTATTCGGCTGCAGTGGACGAGGTTAATCGGACGAACTGGTCGGCTGTCAAATCTGGCGTTAGTCGGACGAATGCGGTTCCAGTGGACGACTGGCCAAATGTATTGCAATGATCGGTATTAAAGCAAAACACACGCAATGTACAATATCATCTACAACATATATACTATAAATCCGCAAGCAAGGTTTAGCAAGTGCCTGACGGGTATTAACAGGTGTCACATAAAATCCACCTCATCGATTTGGATGGTGTTTTAAATTTTTTAGACCTAATGGTCCGGATCAAAATCATAGCTCAAGACTTACATGCACCGAGGGACGGAGCAAGTAAATGGAATCATTTCTACGGAAAAAAATATGAGTCATGGATCTTACTGTTGTGTCAGGAAAACTGACAAAAAATCTCACTACTTTTTTCTCGATTTTGTTTCGTTTCTTGACTTTAGCAATTTATCTAATCAGTTCAACGAAATTTAAATTATTAAAACTAACGGAATATGCGAGTCAAACATAATAAGTTTATTACGATTCGTAATAAAAACACAGTTCTGCAGTACAGTGCAGCGTTGTGATAATCACTAGTGGAATAACTATCTGCAAAATGAATCACTCTCCCAAAGAAAGCAAAAATCCCTGCTGACGAGAGTGGAGCATAAGTAAATGCAGTAGACCGAAAAATGTAAGTAGATTACAATTCAGACAGCAATTCAACTGTACAAAACACAACAATATAACCAAATTGTAACATTTGTACGTAATTACCAGGAGAACCCTCTTAAGATGCTTCTGCAAAAGCAGTGAAAAGCGTCCAGGAGTTCAATAAATACACAACCGTTCAATTGCTTTGACGTTATTTATTTATCAATATTATCAGCAATTGAGGAGAATGATCCACAACTTCCAGACATAATAAGCGTAGGTGATATATAATTTACTGTAAGCACAATCCGCGAGATTATTAAAATCTTTGACAGTTACACAATTTGTCTCTGGTACGACATATTTTGCAATCCTCGCTACATACTGTACAGAGTTAATTAAAAACGTTAATGTCTGATACTTCTTCCCTTTATGTCATATGGATGCGCAATTCATTTTTTTCTCGATGAAAGATGCCTACAAGAAACATCAACAGGTAACAAACAATTCGTATTTCCTATGTGTAAATATTCTGTGATAATATCATCCAAGGAACGTGGGTTTACATATTGCCTGCTGTTCAAACCACGGCCAGTAGAAAAATCTGTTCTTCTTATCAACTAACACTCATAACCGTAATCCTGGAATGTTTATTTGCGGCTGTAGCTTTTATCGCCATAACATTGGAACTTGTCACGTGCTATTGGGTTTATGACGACAGCAACATGCGACCAATGGAATTAAAAAGTAACCAGGAATCCTAAAACCTCATGCTACACTGCGTAAAGTATAAAACAGAACCCATAGTGCCTTGTGCTTTAACGTTTCAGATGTCATTCTGATCCAGTCTGCATTTCATCCTAACCACAAAATTTGTTAATGTTTCAGTTCGAAAATAGTAGCTTCTCTGACATGCGCATTTATACACTAATTGCAACGCGATCGAATCTTGGAACTACTTACATGTGGCTGAAACAGTGACAGTAGTAATGTGGCGTCACTGAAAACAAACGAAATTAAAAATAATTCTTGGCTGCATTTCAAACTAACCACAAACTTCCCCAATGTTTTCGTTCGAAAACTATAGCTTCTGTCACATATCCTTTAAAACATTCACTGTTTCGCAGTCGAAACTTATATGAAGCTGAAATGATGACATTCAAGCCTCTCCAAGTTAATATTAGTTAGTAGAATAAAATCGGTAAAGCGTTTCTACACGTACCAAAGAGCACGCGCGCGAAGCAGTGGACAAATGTTAGGCGGGTATATTATAGTGATTCCATAGGCAATTATGCTTAGACTTTCCAAAGTATTTCCTTTTAATATATCGTTTTCAAAATATTTTTGGCAAAAATCCACTGCAAAAAACTAATGGCTTTAAATGCATACTAAAAGACTTCTTTCTTCAGAATCCACTTTATTCTGTGAAAGAATTTTCTTCTTGGAATTTTGTGATGGAAGATGACAGAGAAAGTACTGGATGTTTGGCGTGTGGAAGAGGAACGTGACAAACTTACTCATTATCACTAGAATGGTGTACGATTCTCGTTGTGTTAAAACTGTCTACAAATGCAGCAATTACACTATCTGGAAATTGCATTCGTATACAGTAACTAACATGAGGTAATATGTAATGGCGTTTATCAGTGCAACTTGATTACAGTAACGGTACGTTAAGTAACTAACCGGTTATCAGTAGCAGGTAATATTACCAGTTCATTGTACGTATTGTTCCACACCTCCAAGAACGTTCTCAGATGGAATCAAAGCCAACATTCGTGCTGTGATCTAATCGAAATAACATCAAAACTGATTTACACAGTGTGATATTTTTTAAACAATTTAACTAATTTTCTATAAACTAGTGAACAATCCACCGGAACACTCCATTTTGTCCATTTCGAGGATACCGCCAGTACTTTGTGTGATTAGTATGAGAGGAGTTGATTGAGTGATAGCATGCGGCCAACTATCTTCGCGGCACGATTTCTTCTCTGTTCTTGTTAATATTATCCTTTCGACAGCAGAATCGCCATACAGACATTGCCACGAACTTAAAAATTTCGTTAAACACAATGTACCGATGTTTTTAAATTTTTTTTAAGAAACAGCGCAGTAAGTTTTGGTTGACATTACGATACCTTTGGCCTATTATTACTCAAATAGTTCCAGACTGGTGCAGTATTTAGAGGAGTAGTTCATTATTATTTTGACTAACTAGGCGAAACGATAAATATATTTTTGCCGTGACCTCGCGAATACCCCACGCGCAGTGTCGGTTCGAAGGTCAGGGGACTTCGATCCATTGCCAATGTTGGCACCACTGCGACCACGTGACTGCCAACAGCTGACTGGTGACACGTGCTTCAGGACCGGAGGGGAGGGGGTGGGAAGTGAACAATGCTTACTCCCACCGTAAATGTGGGTAAGAACAAAATGGAGGCATTTCATCCACTCTGCTAATGGCCTGCATGTTCATTAGTCGCTAGCGACAGCCGTGTGGTAGGAACATGAGAGACACAGTACCTGTGTGTGGAGGGCCTCCAAGCGCAGAGCACACGTGCAAATATCTCCTGCGGCTCACTCGTCACTCACTCGCGTCTTGTCTGCGTCACCACTCGCGGGGTCTTCTCTGTTTTTTATATTTTACACCGGGACTCGTATTTTTATTTTAACGGAACGGCGGCGCGACTGAAAGCTGTTTACGGACACGGACACACGGACGGCGGGAAGAAAGCAAACAATACGAGGACACAAACAGAGGAGGGAAACAAAAGAGGAGAGCCGCGAGGCGCGGCGCGACTGTGCGCTGGGCCGCGCGCGTCAGCTGTCTCGCGACGCAAGCGCCGCGGCGGCCGCGCGCCCAACCAGCGCTGGCCCGCTGCCACGGCTGGCGACCGTACAACCCTCCAGTCCCGGCTTATCGCGTGACGACAGCGACATGCAACCAATGAAATTGAAAAGTAACCGGGAATCCTAAACTATTATTATTATTACTAGCTCGTACCCGCGACTTTTTACGCGTGGATTAAGAATTTTTTTGCCAGAATTAAATATAGAAAGTTGTTGGTAACGAAGGATTGGTCCCAAACAATATCGAGTCGGAATAATATGACAGGAAAGCTAACACTATATCATTCTACCGTCGAACCTGTCTCTTGAAGAGAATCAATTTCCAACATATTTTTGTCATCATTCGATAAGGTCTCAAAATTTCGTGACTAAAACTGTTAATCATACTGGATAAAATATCCTGACTGCGAACAACACCTGAGGGATCATTATAACGTAAAAAAGTGTACACCTACAACATTGCAAGACTACCTATGATTTGCTTCGCATTGCATCCCCAACTTTGTAACATCTACAGTTTAACATTCAATCCGAATAACCTACGGCCCAGGCCTGACAATGAAATTTTTTTAAAAAAAAATCTTAGCCTCCACGGAGATTTGAACCAGATACCACGACGTTCGTAAGCAAGCGCTTTAACCACTTTTTTTTATTTTATTTAGGTGTTCTTCTTTTCTTTTTTATCATAGTGCTGTGGGCAACAATGTACTAAGGACTGGATTAAAATAAATATTTCTTCTATTCATCTTCTTCGAATAGTGATATAGGCGAAAATAATAATAATAATAAAATAATAATTTATTTCTGATCTTCAGGATGTGGAAGTGTCGATCTTGCTCTTCTGTCAATCGTTGTCTTGAATTACAGCTGGTACTTAGTAGGGCATTATGACAAGCAGGAAGCGCGCAAAGTTTTCCTTATATTTTCTCGATTTGATTATTTTGCTATGTTCATTTGTTAAATAGCTCCAGTAGTCTACGATGGTCATCTCTTCTCTTTTATGTACAACATAATGGGTGTAGTTGGCCAGCAACCAGAAGTGGGCATTTCTCTTACTAGTAGGATATATTGTAGTATCAGGGATTAGTATATCCTCTGGCGTGAAATTGTGTGGGGTGGTTCTATTTATTATTGCCAGTTTGCTTTTTGTCCATCTCCATATATCAGGAGCTTCGCATCCTAACAGTCGGTGTTGTATTGTGTCTTGCAAGTTGCAGCGTAAACACATTGGAGTAGGACAGAGGCGTAGTGCGAAAAGTTTTTCGTTGGTATGTATCTTTCTATGCACTACTCTGTGCCACGTGGAACGGGCATTACTGCTGATATATTGACTGTGAATATTCTCCCATATTTGTTTCCAATCATTTCTTTTATAGGTGAGTTCTAGTTTACTTTTAATCTCTCTTTTCATCAAGCCGTATAGTATCCTTGTTGATGGCACCTGGTCTGTGTTGTTTATTCTTATGTAGCTGTTTTCAATTTAGAAGGAGCGGAAGTGGCTTAAGGTAGCGTTTATGTGACTGACGTCAACAGGCGCTTTGTTGCTGTGCGGTTCCATTGCATTTATTATGTGTCTTGTAAGGTTTGTTTATGTTGTTCTACATTGACTGTACATATTCCTCATGAAGATTGCAGTGCATTTCGTACGTATATCAACCAGATTTAGTCCTCCTTTCTCATACGGCATCTGCAAAACTTTATGTTGAATCTTCAGTATCTGTCCCCTCTGTACATACCAGCTGATTGCCGTTTCCATTTTTTTAGCTATTTCCACAGGTATCTGAAATATGTGAGCTATGTACCATATTTGGGGAGCGCTGTGGTATTTATCAACCGTATTTTCTGTATTGGGTTTAGTTCTCTATGGGTGAAATCATGCAGTTTGCTTCGAATAACTGCCAATAGACGTCTCCAGTTTACTGCGGAAGCTTTTTGCAGGACTTTATTAAATTCTACACCAAGAATCTTTATTTTGTCACATGGCTTTATCCATGTTGTGTTGTTTAGTTCTATATCAGCGCCTATGTTTAGTATTGCAGATTTATCTAAATTCAATTTTGCGTTTGAAGCTTTTGAATACGAATTTACCAACTGTTGTGTGTTTTCTAGGTCTTCCAAGTTGGTTATGATGATATTGATATCATCTGCGTACGCACACACCACTGTTTTTGTTCCTTGGTACTTTAAGCCAGGAAGTATATTATGCACTGCCGCTAAATATGGTTCAGCTGCAAACGCATAAAGGAACATGGATAAAGGGCATCCTTGTCTAATGGATCTGGTTATTTTTATTGAATTGGTTACAGATCCGTTTATAGATATTCGCGATGTGGCTTGATGTAATAGCATGTAAAGCAAATTGCATATTTGCTGGCTGATACCCATTCTTTCCATAGTAAGTTTTAAATAAGTATGATTAATACGATCAAATGCTTTATGGAAATCTTGTGATAAAATAGCCATTTTCACGTTTGCTGCCTTCGAGACTGCAGTTACATCACGAATATTTGTTAGGGTTTGCATTATATTTCTGCCTCCACCAATGCAGGTCTGGTATTCTCCAATCATCTTTTTAGCTACAGCCCCAAGTCTAGTCGCGATAATTCTACTGAATATTTTATAATCTGAATTGAGAAGAGTTAGAGGTCTGAAATTTTCAACATTTTTCTTATCTGTTTTTTTCGGGATTAATACAACTAATCCTTCTAGCATTTCGGTTGGAGCTGACTGCATACCTAGAATCTCATTATACATTTTTATAAATTCGTATTTTAGAATATCCCAATATGATACGTAAAATTCTATTGGGAGGCCATCAAGACCAGGTGATTTCATTCTCGGACTCCGTTGAATTGCGTTTTTTATTTCTTCTTCCGAGATTTCTTCATTCAGCATTCCGTTATCTTTTTCTGTTATTACTGGGTTTATGTGACGTAACAGACTGCTGACTTCTTCATTGTCAATTGCCTCTTCAGTGTATAATTCAGAGAGATACTTTTTTATTTCTATCTCTATTCCTTTTGGTTGGTAATGATACATCCCTCTTCTGATTTTAACTCCGTCACGAGTTTCCTGTTTGCTTGATGTCTTTCTTTTATGAGATGAAATGTTGAAGTTATTTCTTCTTGTTGAAAGGATCCAGTTTTCGCTCGTATCTGGTAACCTATTAGTTTTTTTCTAGTTATATTTGTTATTCTGGCCTTGGTATGTTTTATTTTTCTCATATTTTGGATGCTATCTACGTCGTTGGTGCACAGTTCTCTTAGGACCATGAAAAGGAATTCTTTTGTTTTGTTTTCCCATTTCTTCAAGCATCTGCTGAAGTTTATCAATGTATTTCTGAGGCGTGGCTTTGCACACTGTAACCACCATTGGACAGTTGTATTGTACTTGTTTTTTTTGTTTCTTGCATTGATTCCAGGTATTATTGACTATCTGTTCCAATTCTTTCTCATTTAGGATGGAGGTGTTTAATTTCCAGTATCCTCTGTTTCTAAAGATTTCTTGGCGCCGCAATTTTATTTTGCAATGATATGCATTGTGGTCCGAAAAAGCTACTGGCCAGATCTCGACTGATGTTACTTCGCTCTATATATCCGGTGAAATATAAATTCTGTCTAATCTACTTGCTGTGCTCTCAGTTATAAATGTAAACCCGGGAATTTGCCCGTTTTTTATTTCCCAACTGTCTAACAAACTTAGTTTATTTATTAGGTACTCGAGTTCCTGGCATTTGTTAAAATTAGGGTACTGATCTTTTTGAGATAAAACGCAATTAAAATCTCCTGCAAGTATGAGACTTTCACAGGTGTTTGTCAGAAGCTGGGTTATCTCTGTTTTATAAAACTGTTTCCTACTTTCTCTATTCTGATTTCCGGAGGGAGCATAGATGTTTATTACACGTGTTCCTGCTATTGTGCAGGCTAATCCTCTTCCATTTTCTAAAATCTCAACATCTTTGATTTGAATACCCTCTTTCGTTAGAATTGCAGTCCCTAGACCATGGTCGTAACCAGGATTCTTCAGTTCATTGTACCCGGTGACATTCAGTGCACCTTCCCAGGCAACTTCCTGTAAGAGCGCTATATCAACAGATGCCGCCCATAGATATTCTTTGAGACATTGTATTTTAGTTTGGTTCTTTATTCCGTTTAGATTTAGGGTAGACACACAGTATGTCTGAGCGGGCGTTGTTCCACTACGGTCTGCCATTTAGATCAAATGTTGTCACACAAGGTTGAAAACGAGACAGTTCTTATTTTTTTTTCCTTCCCTTTCACGTTTATTTAATAACATTTATAATCTTGCTTTTGCCTCTTATTTGCTTGACTTATCTTCTTCCTCAGTGTCATCTAAGTCGTCCGACCAAAGACTTTTATTGTTCCCGCGGTCATTTCCCATTTCAACTATCTCGCTGTTCTTGTTTTCATAGTTGTTGTCTTCCTTATTGGAGTTGGCGCTTTGGGGCATTTCTTCATCAATTGTCTCCATATGTAAGGTGGTTACTTTCCTGGATTTTTCAGCTAATTCTTTCGCTATCAAATCTACTCCCCTCTTATCAAGTCTCAGTCTTTTGGTATTGGGTGTATTTTCGTGCTTGCGTTCTTCCATGGGCATAATTTCTTTTTTCTCAGATGATGGCACTGCCACAGGATGTTGTTTAGCATTTTTTATAATTTCTTTTTTCTCAGTTAGTAAATGTAGATTAGAAGTTTGGTTATTATCTTGTCCAGTTTGATAGTTTGCTTCTTTTTCCTTTTTGGGGTTCATCAGGTACTGCGTCATTATAAGGATTCTCTATTTCCATCATGATGTTGGTGGGGTCATCTGTTTCCATGCTGAGAGTAGGTTCATCATTTCTATGTACACTGGTTGATTGTTTACTGTTTGCCACTCTAGCGTATGATGCTTTTAAAAGTTCGCCTCTGAAAGCTGTATCAGGGGCCAAGCGCTCAGATGGTAGCTGCAGGGGTTTCTTCCTGGTGCATTCAGCCTTGAGGTGTTCGTTTAAGTCGCATATGACACACGTACGTGGTTGTCCGACGTAAATAACGAGTGCTTTAAATCCGGCAATATCTACATACGATGGTACGTGGCACTTCAGATCTATTTTCACAGTTCTAATACCACTATCTACGACAAATCTTTTGCTACCGTATCTTTTATCGGAGGTTACACTCAAAATTGTACCAAATTTATCCAAAGCTTTTCGTATTATGTCTGTATTAATTTCAAAGGGCACATTATGGATTTTTACATGTCTTATTCCCAGGCCTGTATGTGATATGGAAACGGTGCTTACCTCGCCATTGGTGTGTACAAATTTCCTTTCTCCGTTGGTTTCCTTCAGTATTCGCAGACACTCTTCTTCATTTCGTAGCTTGACGTATATCACATTGGCCAGGAAATCCACCTGGATACCGTGTACACTTTCTTCTCGTAATCCTATTTCACTATATAACCACTCATCGATTTCAACTGCTTTCGGACGCATATATCCATACGCAAAGGAGAACTTTAGCGTTGATTTTCGTATGAATTGATTCACTTCCATATTTGTTGGTTTTCACTATACTTTGCTTTTATTTACTCTGCAGGCACTTGTCACACGACACAGCAGGAAAAGTGTGATGCGACCGCTCGCTACGGCAGGTCGCGAGCGACAACCACTGAGCTACCAGTCCACTACACGGAAACAAGGTACGGAGACGTCCATATCCAACGTGTCTGTCTATCGCCGTATTTCAGAGTTATGAGGCAACATGTGTTATTTATACAGATAATTTTTCAACCAAATTTAGACAGTATTTTTCTCCTTGTTTCAAAGGATAAGTGTGCAAAGTTTCATCGAGATCGGATGAAAACTGTGGATTTGTATGAACAACAAACAAACAAACATTCATCTTTATATATAAAGATTACGCCGCGATTCACTAAAAGTATGTGGCGGAGGGTGCATTGTACCTATCAGAAAGGGTAATAGTTTCGAAAGGATATACGGGATATGGCAGGAGGCGACCGTGGTATATTCCGAGAAACCATCCCGGCATTACCCTCGACCGATCTGGGAAAACCAGGGAAAACTAAGATGAGGATGGTCGGAGTGATTTATCGAGAGCTACTGCTGTCGGATTTCCAGTTTACTCGTCCGGTAAATCCTTTCTATTCCATTCCCTAATCGCTCGTGGAAATCGTGAGTACAGAAATGAATTGGTTATGGCCCTGATTTCTCTTATTTTATTTTCGCGGTCATTCCGAGATATGAATGTTGCTAGTAGTAATATTTGTTTACTGTCATTCCGAAATACGTCAGTCTTTTCAATTAGCTTCTGTCGAGAGCAACGCCTTCGATGCTCCAGGTCTTCCCAACCTAACTCCTACAACATCGCACTTCCGCTTTCCCTCCAACTATATATAACTGTCACGAATGGGGCGGCTCTCCTTTGGAACTTCACCAATGTCTCCATTAAACCCTTTTGGTGTGGACCCCATACAGAGTAACAATATTTTAAGTGAGGCCGCACTAGTGATTTGTTTGCAATCGATTTAACTTCCGGAGTACATTGTTTTAATTTACGACCTAGAAATCGGAGCATACGATTTACTTTCCCAATTACCTTCTCGATATGCTCATTCCACGACAAATTATTACGAATTTTTACCCCCTGGTATTTATCGGAATCTACCGTTCTAAGTACAGTACCATTAATTGTATATTCAGAGCTAAATGGTGTCACCTTTATACTTAAACGCATGACTTGACACTTTTTATCGTTTAACTCCATCTGCAAGTCTTTACACCACGCAATTATTTTAATAATATCGTCTTGTAACAAAGCGCAGTCGTCCTGGGTTTTGATTTCACGATAAATAATAGCATCGTCGGCAAATAGTATTTTCTTCGCCCTTATTACGTCGCACAAATCATTAATGTAGGCTTTACGAGAAACAACCCTTATGCTACACCGCGTAAATTATAAATCAAATCCATGCTGCGTTATGCTTTAACCTGTCGGATCCAGGGGACGAGATACTAAGGTGACAATCACTCCGGGTGACGAATCTGTCTCGGCAATCTTCAGGCGCCAGTTTGGAAACAGTTTACCTACACAACAAAATCTTCGCACAGCGTTTCACCTGAATTCGACAGCCAGCTTGCGATCATGGTCATCTCCATGAACTTTCCACAGCAATGTGCGGGAGGTGAAGGCCTGGTGGAGGCTCTTTGAAAATTCCAACAGTGTTCACGACTGGCACGGCGGACGTTAACCAGTAAGATGCCGCACTGCTCCCCTAAAACGCCTTCTCAGTGTTGAGTAGCTTTCATTCAAGCCAACCTAGTTCCTCTCTCTGTAAGCTGGGTGTGGTTTTTATTCCTCTTTTTTGTGAGTCGGAATACATGCGTAGTAGATATAAAATTCTGCAAGTGCGAATTAGTCTCGAGTCTTGTGGGTTTCGAACATACCTTGCGTATTAAACTCAATACAGACACACGTACACAAAAAATTATTTTAAAAAGCAGTAACGAGAAACTTTCAAGCCCATTGTTTTGATGAATTGTCTCTGAAAGATTTGTAACATACTTGCTGTAATTAGTGGCTGGAATCGACCAGTTACATGTTCGGTAGCAACAACAAGTTCTGTTAGATTTCCTTTACTTGTTGGTAGAACAGAACGTCTAAATCTGACCGTGCTAGGGCTTTCCTAAGCAATTAGCTGTTCTCAAAGCCACTGGATCCCTGCCTTTACAAGTGCGTGCAGTTCGCGCAGTAAAGCTGGCGACGAGCTTGAGCTCAGCACCTGAGATCCCAGTCTGGTCCGTCCACTGTCTGGTCGTCTTCGTATAGTTTCATTAGCTTGATGAGGTCACCTACTGTCAGCTTGATGGTACTGAAACTCATGCGACAACTACACGCTACCAATGACAACGACGAAGTTGTTCACACAGTTACATGTTATTTGACCCAATCAATCACATATACATTAATTCAACTAATATCGGATTTCGTCATCAAAGGCGCAGGTTCGTAACTAGGAAGCTTCTTCACACACTAACTCGCTCGACAGTACCGTCAGCCACTGTTCCTCACTCACACGCACGTTTGTTCTGTCCCGACGCGTTCTTCCAGGCACTTAATCACAGTTTACTAACGCGTAATAACAGTTCCACATTCCCCTCACTAATGTTCCTCGTGTTATTACACTATAGCCTATCGTTAATCTGTTCCATTACTTTGCTACCGCTCACTTCGCTCGTCCATATAACTCTCTCTGCGCCATCTTGAATTCCGCGACCCTAAAATACCCGGACCCCCGTATCGATATTCAGCGATACTGTTTTTCCTGTCTCGTTACAGCATATAAGTCAGACACAAAAAAAATCTCTTCAAAAGGTTATATTGTGTATCACAAAGATATTTTTGGAAAAGTACTTCCACCATAAAACCATTATACTATTCGTGAAATCCTCAATCGAACTGGTTTTACTATCTTTTATTGAAGAAGTTTTCTGCAGAAGACTAAAACTTGATAAAAAAATCACACCTGTGTTAAGTTGCGGAAGAACGTAACCTACATGGAGATCAGTACACACTGGGCTCAGAACGGGTTTCAAAATGCTACTCTTACTGCCATTTGGGTGATGACGATATGCTGTATACCAGTGACGTGAGGAATGCGTGGCAACCCTTAGGTCAGACTATCTTGGCTGTCAGGTACAGTACGGGGACAATGAGGACGGCAGCTCGATTAGGTGCACAAAATTTTATTTTCTTATGGCTTTACGCCCCGTCGAGGTCGAGGTCATTAGAGGCGGGAAGGACGAGGGGACTGGAACGGGAAGAATTTCGGCCATGGCCTTCTGAAGGAACCACCGCGGCATTCTCATGGTGTGATTTGGGGAAACCATGCAAAACACAAATCTAGATGGTCGGAAGGGATTCAAACCCGCGCCCTTCCTAATGCGAGGCAAGAGCGTTAACCACTCACCCACCACGCCCGGATTGTGCAAATTCCCGCAGAAAAGAATCATTGGAAGACACAAGGAGGGTGAAGAGAGTCATGGGAGTGTGCAAGGCGTATATTTGAGATGGGGGGGGGGGGAATAAGTTGGTGGAGAAATTGGTGCACGGAAGGAAAATATGACCA
Source organism: Vandiemenella viatica (assembly GCA_031002005.1). Classification (NCBI taxonomy): domain Eukaryota; kingdom Metazoa; phylum Arthropoda; class Insecta; order Orthoptera; family Morabidae; genus Vandiemenella; species Vandiemenella viatica. The sequence continues at coordinate 273,874,618 of CM061919.1, forward strand.
CGACCACAAGCTGACACTCTATTCCAAGTACAACTATCTGTGTATACAGGGTGTTTATTTGGTCGTCTGGTCTGATGATTGTGGTGCCTCCACAGTCAGAATCACACAGTCTCCCGCGAGCAGTGAATACATCCCCGACGCCAGGTGGCTGCAGTGACGTTAGACGGAGCACCGCGCACTCAGGCTAATACTAACTGCCAGCCAGCACACTCACAGGTAGTGAAGACACCACTCGATCGAACCGACACCCCAGAGGACGGGCCGCTAAAATCACAATCACTCTAGGTGACGAACCCGTCTCGGCAATCTTCTACATCTACATCTATACTCTGCAATTCACAAATATTGTGGGTGGCAGAGGGTGCCAAGCACCAATCCTAATTCAGCGCATTCCAGTATCGAACAGAACGAGGATAAAAGTATCAGTACGGCATCTTGTTTCTCGAATATTAACCCTCCTGTCATTGCGAGCTAAATATGTTGGCGGAAGAAGTATTTTATTGCACTCGTAAAATAAGGATTTTCACGTATTCTCCAACAAATTCAAACGAAAACGACGTCGTCTGTCCGTCAAACAATCCCAGCCCAACCCACGTATCAGCGAGGGTACAATCGGTCCAAAAGACGCCAACCGAGCGTGGTGGGTGAGCGGTTATCGTTCTGGCCTCGCATTCGGGAGGACTCCATTTCGAATCCTCGTCCGGACATCCAGATTTGGGTTGTCCGTGGTTTCCGCAAACCACTCCAGCCGAATGCCGGGATGCTTCCTTCAGTAGGGCCTTGCCGGATTCCTTCCCATTTCTTGTCCCCCATCCTTTCCCGTCTCTAACGACCTCGATGTTGAGAGACGTAAAGCAGTTTTAAAAAAAAAATCCAACTCCTGTATCTGATAACCAAAACGTGGGCCCCCAACTACACCGCTATATTCGAACAGTGGTCTGACGAGCATTTCGAAATGTCTTCGTACCAATACCCAATGTTTTCCGTGAGCGCTAATATTTCGTTCTGTTTATAACTTATTTGCATGAGACGTACCGAGTGCCCTTCTGTAAGACGCAGAAACGAAGTATGTAAACAGACGTGGAGTCTGGGACGGGTGTGGGGAAGCCTTCGAAGGGTTTTATTTATTTTTATGGCTGCGTGGCAGCGGCTGAGAGTGCTGGTAGAGGGCAGTCGTATCGACCGAGATGGCCGCCGCTTCTGTCATTATTCAGCGTCCCACTGTCTGCGCTAATCGACCTCTGTGGCGTTATCGAAATAACTCTGTCGATATGTGACGACACAGATTAAAAAAAGAAAGAGTTCTTCACATCGTGGGACAATGTACGTATATTCGTACAACGAGAGGATATGGTGGATAAAACACATCATACTGACTTCCACTTGTATGAGGCGTGTTACTAAAATAACGGGTATTTTCATTTTTTTAAAAAGAATTTTATTTATTCGTTTACATCGATGTTATCGCCTTCAACATACTCAGCATTAGACATTATGCACTGATTCCAGAGCTTCTTTCAATCCCAAAACTCGATCATTGGGATAGCTTTGAGCTCCTTCAATGTTGCAGTTTTAATCTTGGGCTATGCTTGTAAAACGACGGCCCTTGAAGGTTCTCTTTATTTTTGGGAACAGGAAAGCGTCACATGGGGCCGTGCCTTGCGAATATATAGGTTGGTGCATCGTTACAGTATTGATGTGTTTGTTTGTTGTTGTTTTTTTGCCAAAAATGCACGATCAACCAACGATCTGAGATGCAAAAGCCATGAATTGTTTAACAACAAATCTTACTGCTTCATGCAAATGGCGTTGAACTTCAAGGTAGCATTCCTTATTGATCGTTTGACCCTGTTGCAAGAACTCGTGGTGCAAGATGTCATTAAAATAGAAGAACACAGTGAGCATAACTTACACATTTGACCTAATTTGTCGAGCATTTTTCGGTCTTTCCGATCCAGAATGCCTCCACTGCGACGATCGAGCCTTAGTTTCGACATCATAACCCCGAACCCATGTTTCATCACCGGTTACGACACGTATCAATAGTTCTGCATCGTTATTCACCTCATTTAGCGATTCCTCAACAACTTCCATTCCATTCAACATTATTTGAACAAATTTTGCTGGAACACGTTCTATACCCAATACAGATGAAAAACTTACATGGCATGACTCAATTGATATACAACATCATTAACAACGTCTCTAATTGTGATTCGGCTATCGTTCTTGATCATTTCTTTCACTTTCCTCAAGTTTTTATTGGTTATCAACACTATAGTAAACACATGGAATCTTCTGGAAACTTGGCAGTTTCTGTAGTTGACACTTGGAATCTTCTAGAAACTTATCAGTTTCTGTAGTTCATACATGGAATCTTCTAGAAACTTGGCAGTTTCTGTAGTTGACACTTGGAATCTTCTAGTAACTGGGCAGTTTCTGTAATTTAAACTTGGAATCTTCTAGAAACTTGGCAGTTTTTGTAGTTGACACACGGAATCTTCTAGAAACTTGGCAGTTTCTGTGGTCAACACATGGAATCTTCTAGAAACATAGAAGTTTCTGTAGCTGACACATGGAATCTTCTAGAAACTGGGCATTCCTTCCTATAAGTAAAACACAAATTTTGTCTTTGAAGACGTCAATGGAACTAGAGGATCAGCCTAGATTCGTGGTTCTTGGATTACGAGTATATACAAACAGGAAACGCAACGCAGAAACAAGTACAGTTGCGTTTGACCATTGCAATTTCACTAACGCCAAAGTGTCCCTAAATGATGCTGCATACCATTATGAGAATATGCACTTAGACTTTAAGAAACACAGAACCACAGTACCGTACTACAATTATGAAAGATTCCAACAATCATACTATGATCTGGATCATCCTTCGCCGCTACTAAAACGTGAAGAATTTGTCGCTACTGCACCTGTTGCCGTTATTGAGTGTTCACAACAAAATGAATCAGTTAAGACTGCACATGTAGATGTTTGTATGATCTTTGATAGCAGTGGAATATTCCAGCCTACACCTCCGCCTACTGCCTAATCCTTCACGATCGTGTTGTGGAATACATACCTCTAACGGGTGTTGTGTGGAAGCTCACATAAAACAGGATAGCCAGATCCGTCACGACGCATTATCATGACGACCATCTTCCTTGACGCACAGAGATTCAAGACGAAACACGGAGCGTTTATTTTAAAAGAAGTTGTCATGTGTGTAGTACGATCAGACAACATTATTGATACACATTACATCTCTGTATCTTCACCAAGACGTGATGATCCAAGTGTTAGGTGGTTGACACATAATTATCATTGAATATCCTGGAATGCTACCGGCGTAACCTCCAGTAAACTATGTACTATTCTACACGCAATCACCAATGAAGATGATGCAATTATACGTGTTAAAGAATGTGAGAAGACTAGATGTTTCATCTGGGAGGAAGTATGCTACAATATTGAAGATTTGGGCTGTCAACGTCTACGAGAACTCAAGAAAAATAATTTGATAAAACTTTGTAAAGTACACTTATTTTGTAATGTTATATGTGAGGTTGCAAATATATTTTTTATTCCACAATGGTGGATGAAATAAAAAGACAAATCAAATCAAATACAATGCGGTTTTATTTATACTTTACACTTAAACTAATTTTTTCATATAGATAAATCACATAGCATTTACTGTCCACAAACATCATATTCCGGATTGTAATTCTTAATTACTACATTGTTAAGATCAGGCAATAAAAGTAAAGTTTTGTAAACAATAAGTTCATGTTTTCGTAGCGTATAATCCAATGATGAACTGGGTGTCACTTGAGCCTTATAAACTTCATTAATATATATGTCAACAAGTTTTTGCACTATGGCCATATTATTATTGTCTTGTAGCACTTTACTTGATAGAATATCCATAAATTCTACGTAGTATCTTGCCACTAGGTATTCCCACCTCTTCTTTATGGTCAAGGCGCTGGACACCGCAGGTTGCGCGTAGATGAGGTTCTTCCAAGTCGAATTGCCGAAGAAGACGCTAATGTTAAGATCAGCATTTGGGTAAAAACTTAGTTTTCACCCTGGCAACTGTACGGCAGGAGACGGCGTGCTCGCCGAGTGGATCGTCGGTCTGCGAGCTGTTTGTGTTGAACAAATCGGACACTACATCCAATACTTCAATCAACACTATCTATCCATTCGTCATACGTTACTGTAACGTTGATACTGTGTCCCACATTTTCTAGCACCACTATTGGCTCAAATTCATGTTTGGAGGATAAATCGCCAAACGCCTAGAATCACGATCATTGAGCTGATACACCGACGAGAACAACAGTAGCGGACGAGCGGGCAGACTGCGTGGTACACTGGTCTATTCCGTGGTGGTGGGGGTAAACGTGTTCAGTTCTGTCCACGGAAGGATACGTGCTGTGTTCGAGGTGGTGGTGGGGGTAAGCCTGTTGTAACCTCATCACATAGTTAGTCGCACCCCAATTAGCATAATATTAGAAGCGGTCTCCTTAGTACTTGGTCACAAAACACCGACCGTACTGGGGTTCTTAGGCCACGTGCCCCATGTCAACAAGTAATTAATTACAGCTTCGAACAATGGGAGCGGTCTCCTTTGAATTAGGTCAGAAAAGGCCAACTAGAATTAGGTTACCTAGCCACATTTGCATAACAATAGAGGCGGCTTGGCCGGACAAGTCTCAGACAACCTGCCAGAAACCGCTCCAACTTACCCTACAGTCAGGCATTAAATTAACGATCTGCATCACAGATAACAAAATTGAAAAATGTAAGAACCCGTAAACATTTCGTGTCAAATTTATATCGCGATGCATGATGACAATTACATGCGATACAGGGTGTAACAGCCCTCATACCTGAATTTTGAATTGTACTGTATGAAGTATTTGTAGTGAGCTAAAGTTTGCTTTAATATGATCTGGTATGTTTGTTTTGTAATTTCTTGTAAATCAGTGTATATAGACTTTGTTTTATGAAAGAAAATTATTTAAAGTCCATTTAATATGTTTAAGAACCGAATGGTGCAAGAGAATTTCTTAAATGTTTGTAATTTCATGTATTAATGCAAGTTATGATGTCTACTAGGCAATTTTCTACAGTTTGAGATGATTTCTGCAAATAATTTTGTATTTAAGTATCTCTAATTACCATTTCTGATCATTTTGTAATGTTGTTAAGTAATTTTGTATTAATTCCGATTGTTTTTAATATGTTTGATTGTTTGAGTGATTGTTAATGATTGAGAAATATTGGGCGGATGCCTTTGTAGAATTCCAGAAACTTCGGTAGAGACTATATAAACAGATCGGCTGTACAGAGCAGTGAGTTGACTTCATTCAGTATTCAGTTTTACAGAGAGATTCATCCAGTTAGTTCACAGAGATTTTAATTGCAACGGCTCAGAAGTGCATCTCTGTATTGTATCTATGCTTGTGAATATCGCTGACTTCGTTTTGAAAACAATAAACAAATCTTCAACATAACCTTCTGGTGGACTTTTTAATTAATCAATATATATATAAATTAAACCACCGAAAAACGTAATAAGGGGATGTATTAATTCGTGTGTGATTGAAGCTTTGACATTCTATACGCAATATTAGCGGGATTGTGGTTAGGTTGAAATGCAACCTGGACCAAGCTGACAACTGAAACTTTTGCTACATCACATGGGACGAGGAATTACATTTAGCTTCATTTTATAACAATTCTATTTTGTCAACTTCAGAGAAATTAATTGCTAGAACACACCGTTAAAACCGTCATTTTTGGCGGGCTTTGAGGCTAGTGCAAATATAATAAGACAGTAAATGTCTGAAAGGATGTATATTTTAGAAAAAAAAGTTTTTTACGTCTCTAATAAGCTATAGGTCTGGTATCCCGTCCCGACATTGCGGCATGCCCGGTAGGTGGCATGGAAATCGACCTAGTATAGACGGCGCTGGCATCAGGCCAACCAGCGCCATCACTTCACAGTTTCCGCCACGGCCAATCAGAGCCGACCCGGCACAGATATAAATAAGCCAGCGCAGCTCCATTCATCCAATTCGGTGTTCGCTGCGCTTCGGTTGTGTCACCGTCAAACTGTGATTCGTCTCTTGGACTCTCGACAGTGTTCGTCTCGGCTACGTCTACGGTACTCTCTCTTGGACTCAGTGAATCGCTTCTCGGACTCGTGACTGTGCTTGTTCTCGGCGACGTTCGGTACTCTCTCTTCGGACTCTGTGAACCTCACATCGGATACAACCAGTGCTCGTCTTTGGATTACGTTCGGCCTGCTCCTTGGACTTGTTCGGGTTATTCGTGACCATCTCCTGCGGACCGCCCGTCCGCCGTTCGACGTCGGCCGCCGTACGGACATTGTAATTGGCGACGAGGAAAAGGTTATCAGCTGGCATCATGGACACCGTGACTCGTATTCTGAAGCAACAACAACAGCAGACAGCGCTGCTACAGCAAACGCTCCAAGTAATACTCGAGAAACTGTTAGCACAGGAGGCCAAGTCAGTCCAGGCCTCGGAAAATTCACACATCCGGCCTCCAGCGATTCCACCATTTAATGACGCCAAGGAAGACTGGGACACATATTTGCATCGGCTCAAACAGCATTTCTCGGCGTTCCAGGTGACGGACGATGCCTTACAGCGCTCGCTGTTTCTGTCGTGGGCATCACCCGACACGTTCTTCCTCCTGCGGAAGCTGGCCCCATTATCAGATCCGGTCGCACTCACATTCAACGAAATGTGCACTCTGCTAACAAGCTACTACTCTCAAAGATACCACGTGGTGGCCTCCCGCCTTGAGTTCCATCAGTATCACAAACAACCGGGACAATCATACCGGTCATGGGTGACGGATCTCCAAGGTCTAAGCCGCAAATGCGACTTCACTTCCTCAAACGCAAAGTGCAGGGCTTCATATGCAGACTCCCTGATCCGCGACGTCAGAGTGCAGCTAGCTCCAGACCCAGAGGTGCGCACAGCGGCACTGAAGCTGGACAACCCATCACTCGAGGACATTCTACGCATCGCGCACTCGCATGAAATTGCGCAAGCAGCCAACGAGCGCCTCATGGCACGCCCACAAGTAGCGGCGGTCAAAACATCACAACGCAACTCCTGCGCACAAGGCAAACCCATGGCGCACCCCAGACGCCAACAAAGCAGGACGCCATCACTGTCCGACGTATCTATGACGTCCGAACTCCGAACCCCACCCCGCCGACGATTCCAGAGGCCCCTGCCGTCTTGCCCACAGTGCTTCACTTCGCACTCACGGGCAGATTGCCCCGACCGTTGGGCACATTGCACACGCTGCGGTAAAGAGGGACACTTGCTGTCAGTCTGCCGAAACCGGGCACCTCGCCCCAGCCTGATTGCCCGCATGCAGCAAGAAACGGTCAACACACTGCAGACCGCAGCTCATACTGGCAATCCACTCTCACAGAAACTATTCTTAACTCTGAGAGTCGCCAACCAGGACATCCGTTTTCAAGTGGACACGGGGGTAACCGTCTCGCTGATAAATCAAGCCACCTACGCTCAACTAGGCACACCACCGTTTTTTGTGGTGGATCAGCCCTCGGCTACTAATATTTTTGGGTTAGACGCATTCAACAGATTCGGATTCTCAATCGTGGACGAAGTCCAGGTCATATCGGACTCGGTCCCATTCCAGGACCTGGATGACCTCTGTACGCAGTTCGCACCCATCTTTACGCCAGACTTAGGGTGCGCCTCAGATTTCGAGGCTCACATCACCCTCCGGCCAGGTGCAGTACCTCGCTTTTGTCGTGCCAGACCTATTCCGATCACCTTACGTGCAGCAGTAAAACAGGAACTTGACCGGCTTCAGAAGATTGGAGTAATCGAACCTGTCAAATCCAGCGCGTGGGCTACACCACTGGTCATCATCCGGAAACCCAATGGCACCCTGCGGTTATGTGGAGATTTTAAGGCTACGATCAACGCCCAGTCTCAAGTCGAGACGTATCCAATCCCACGACAAGAAGATCTTCTCACTAAACTTGCGGGCGGCGAATATTTCTCGAAGATTGACCTCGCAGATGCATACTTGCAGCTTCCACTAGATGAGGAATCACAAAACATCGTCGTCATCAACACACCGTTTGGACTCTACTAATACAAGCGCCTCCCGTTTGGCATCGCTTCTGCACCGGCAATATTTCAAAGATACTTGGAGCAGCTGTTGCGACTCATCCCGGCATGCGCAAACTACCTGGACGATATCATTGTCACAGGAACCACTCGCCAGGAGCACCTACAAAAACGCGCACGCTATTTGCAGCATTGCAAGAGGCAGAGCTGAGGTGTCGCCTCGAGAAGTGTCTGTTTTTTCAAGAGGAAGTAGAATATCTCGGCCATTGGCTCAACAAAGAGGGAATTAGGCCATCATACCGCAACGTGGCCGCCATAGACTCCCTACCCCGCCCAAAGAATCTGCCAGAACTACAAGCCTTCCTCGGGAAAATAAATTACTACTCAAAGTTTCTGCCACAAGCGGCACACATCTCACAACCCCTCAACCAGCTCCGGAAAAAGGGCGTTGCCTACAACTGGACCCCGTCTTGTCAACGGGCCTTCGACCGGCTAAAGCGCATGCTAAGGTCTGCTCCTTGTCTGACGCCGTTTTCTCCTACACGGCCCCTAGTCGTGGCAGCTGACGCCTCAGCATATAGAATCGGGGCGGTACTCGCACATAGGAATGAAGACGGCTCTGAACAACCGATAGCGTTTGCTTCTAAGACATTGACGCCAGCACAACGCAACTTCTCGCAGATCGAGAAAGAGGCATTGGCAATAGTCTTCGCTATCAAGAAATTTCATGTATATCTATTTGGAACCAAGTTCTCCCTTATGACGGACCACAAACCGTTGGTGGCAATATTTGGACCCCGCTCCAGCCTCCCAGAGCGAACGGCCCAACGCCTCCAACGATGGGCGATGTTTCTGAGCACTTATAATTACACAATCCAATATAAGCCAACAGCACAACATTCCAATGCCGACGCCCTATCACGCCTGCCTGCCGTCCCCGATCCGGAATTCGACCAACAAGAAGTACTGTGTTTTCACATCGACACAGCGAGGAAGCAGACAGTGGACGGGTTCCCCATTACAGCTGCCCGAATCGCCTCCGCCACCCAGCGGGATCCAATCTTGCGCCAGGTCCTGCGCTAAATCATCCATGGGTGGCCAACATACCTCACACGCAGAATGGACAACGAATTGAAGACATGGCGCCACATATCTGACAGACTCTCGGTCACAGACGACGTCATCCTTTTGGACGCAGAAAACGACACACATCGTGTGGTCATCCCAGCGGAATTGCGCCCACAAATTCTAAAGCTCCTGCATCGAGGACATTGGGGCATGTCCCGTATGAAAAATCTCGCAAGAAGACATGCTTATTGGCCAGGAATCAATCGAGACATTGAGAAGATGGTACGCAGCTGCATAGCCTGCGCCCAACATCAGGCAGCGCCACCGCAAGCCTTCGCTCCCTGGCCCACACCCCGCCAACCATGGGACCGCATTCATCTGGATTTTGCAGGCCCATTTTTGGGAACTATGTGGCTACTTATAATTGATGCTTATTCAAAGTATCCGTACGTGGTTGGACGGAAGGCACACTAAATGCATTAAGCCATGTTTTGGCCATCGAGGGGTTACCACGCACCCTCGTCTAAGACAATGGGCCCAAATTTACAGCAACCACATTCGAAGAATTCTGCGGGGCTAACGGCATCAAACACATCTTCAGTCCTCCATTCCATCCCGCCTCAAATGGCGAAGCAGAACGGCTCGTAAGGACGTTCAAACAACAAATGCTGAAAGAGGTACAGTCAGCTACGACGTCTTCCGCCCTCACCCTCTTTCTCAGCACATACCGGACAACACCAATTAATGGTCGCAGCCCAGCGGAACTGCTCCATGGGCGACAACCACGAACGATGCTGCACCTCCTGGTACCATCACCGGCAGAGCCCCGATCCAGACCGTCCCATCGGTAGAAGCCAGGCAGCGCGGTCTGGGCACGCGCCTACGGAGGAGACACCACTTGGATGCCAGCAACAGTAGTGGGGACACACGGACGGCGTGTCATATCAGTACAAACGCCACACAGAATAGAACGCCGTCATCAAAACCAGCTGCGTCCCCACATCACAACAGGCCCATCACCATCACAACAATATCAGGAAGAATACATTATACCACCATCAGCGCCATTAGCAGAGGTCCCAAAACCACCCTCCCCACACCGACGATACCACTTGCGCCCAAGAAAGCCAGCAGTGGCGGACGAGAGTGACGTCGAAATGGACACACCCATCAACCATCCACCAACCACATCGGCACCCACGTCACCACGTCCTCAACCATGGAGTACGTCGGCGCAAACTGAGAATGATGCGGCCGGGATACCACAACCATTCCAGCCTCATCACCCCAAGCATCGTCGAGGGCGCTTCCGTCCGTACGCGCCCACTTCAGGGGGGAGGGATCTGGTATTCCGTCCCGACATTGCGGCATGCCCGGTAGGTGGCATGGAAATCGACCTAGTATAGACGGCGCTGGCATCAGGCCAACCAGCGCCACCGCAGCACAGTTGCTGCCACGGCCAATCAGAGCCGACCCGGCTCGGATATAAATAAGCCAGCGCAGCTCCACTCATCCAGTTCGGTGTTCGCTGCGCTTCGGTTGGGTCTCCGTCAAACTGTGCTTCGTCTCTTGGACTCTCTACAGTGTTTCGTCTCGGCTACGTCTACGGTACTCTCTCTTGGACTCAGTGAATCGCTTCTCGGACTCGTGACTGTGCTTATCCTCGGCGACGTTCGGTACTCTCTCTTCGGACTCTGCGAACCTCACGTCGGATACAACCAGTGCGCGTATTTGGATTTCGTTCGGCCTGCTCCTTGGACTTGTTCGGGTTATTCGTGACCATCTCCTGCGGACCGCCCGTCCGCCGTTCGACGTCGGCCGCCGTACGGACATAGCAATAGGAAAATAATTATTTTGATTTTTGTATGTCCGTTTGGATGAACGTTATTCCCGAAATAAGATCTTCATGGATTTTCATGGAGTTTCGTAAAATGTAAATCCACAGTGCTAAGAGAAGAGTCATGTTCCATTCTGACGTAAAGTTTAAAAAATAAGAACGTACAGAAAAGGTTATTTATTATTTGTCTATTTATTTGTCTGGACATTCAGATACTTCGTTCATTAGAGTCTAACGAACGTTAATTCAAAGCAATTAATAATTTGTAATTAGCAAATTTTAAGAACAGTGCCTGGCTGACCGATCTTCGCTTGGCATCTTTCGATTTCTGTTCAATATACAAGATTTTGAGTGTTGTTTGATTAAAGTAAAAGGCTTGAAGATTTCCTAGGCATTTTGAGGTGCACATTTCCTTGTTCTAACCAAAGAGAAGCTTAACTAACATCAGTACGCTAAATGACACCTGAAACTTATTCAAGACGAGGTGAGAGCCGTCGTTTCCAAGAAACCAAATACATGAATTCCTCCCACTTTTTTTTTTTTTTTTTTTTTTTTTTTTTTTTTTTTTTTTGTTAAATCATGTTAAAACTTGAAGAGTAAAACGTTATCTATATGAAATTCCAGCGAAATCGCAAGAGCCATTTCCGATATCGTCTGGTTTACCACCTCATAAATTACTTTTAAAGGAAAATGCTATTATTATGTTAAATAAAAATCTTAATGCTGATCAGGTATTAATTAATTCTGCAAAATTTGTGGCAATTCACTTAGACGAGTACATCATCAGTGTTAAATTGATTCACTCCGATAAAACTATAATCATTCCACGCATTAACCTCACATCTTCTGATCCAACCGTGCCTTTCCAAATGATAATAAAACAATTCTCCAAAAGAAGAAACGTTTGTTATGAACATTAATAAAGCACACTGTCACACGCTTGAAATGCAGGATTGTATTTATCAGAACTTGTTTTCTCTTATGGAAATCTGTCGAGGCTTTTTCACGAGTTTCGAGATTCATTAATATTTATTTTTGTGTTAAAGACACGTACGGACATCTGAAAAAGCCAATATTTTTAAAAATCTACTTTTTAAATGTTTTATAATTAAACATGTACTATTTAATGATAACGAATGTTTACAGTAAAAGTGCTATTTATTATTACTCTTCAAAATAAAATACCTTTCATTAATATATACTTGCATTTACTTATTTCCGCTTTATTATATTACCATTCGGTGACTGACCACGATACTAGTCGCACGGGTCAGCTAGTGTACAAAAATTATTCGTTTAAAGTTATAAGAGTTCCTTGCTGTAACCAAAGAGAACCTAACTAACATCAGCCCAGCTTACTGGTACCTTAAACGTCTACGAGATGGCGTTAACGACATTTCCAAGATACCAAACACAAGAATTGATATATTTTTATATATATATATATATATATAATCGTATTTTTGCAGGGAAGATATATTTAGGTAAATTTAAAAAATAAAACGTTATCTAAATATGAAATTTCATCCAAATCGTTAGGGTGGTAATGGATTTTCCCCACCAGCACGAAACTGGTGCTGACCTGTTGAAATTTGTTTACCTGCTTCGTTATAATGTCCTCTTCATGTTTTGCACTCTCCTTAATTAAATAAAAATGCCGAAATATGACAATGACGTGGAACTATTATATGCCGCCACCGCTGCAAAATTAATGACAACTCTTATTTAAGTGTTCGTTAAATCCTTTGCTGTTATGTTTAATTACTGTTTCAGCATTCCTCCGTTGTAAAAAGTCGTACGAAATTGACAAGTAAACAATATTTGTTCGAGATGTAGTACAACAACGTTAGCTATATTAGTATCGATTCAAGAAGTCAGAGATAATCGATTGCTTCTGTTGTAAAGAAATGCGCCGTTTCTGAGATGGATGCCGCAGAATGAATTTACCGTAACTTTTTTCTCTTGGTCCAGGCCGAATTTCAACCTAGCGATAATTTTTGTGTAATTTTTGCATTGTTGCAAACACTTCGCGGTTGCGGAGCGTATCATTTTTAATTTCATTCTTTGCGACTATATCAAAAAAGGAGAGTGACCGAGCGTGGTGGTGCAACGGTTAGCGTTCTGGCCTCGCATTCAGGAGGACGGCGGTTCGAATCCCCGTCCGGGCATCCAGATTTAGGTTTTCCATGGTTTCCCAAATCACTCCAACAAATGCCGGAATGCTTCCTTCAAAAGGCCATGGTCTAATTCCTTCCCATTCCTTGCCCCCCATCCTTCCCCGTCTCTAAAGACCTTTGTGTTAATAGACGTTAAGAAGGTAAAAAAAAAAAAAGGAGAGTGCAAAACATGAAGAGGACATTTAACGAAGCAGTTAAAACAAATTTAACAGATCAGTACCAGTTTCGGGCAGGTGGAGAATGTCCCCTTTCACCCTCAGAGCCTTTTCGGATACCGAATATATATATATATATATATATGAAATTCTACAAGGTAGTCATATGTGTTCCTTCTTAAACATGATAAGATAAATAATATATATGTAAGAATTGCTCGTTTAAAGAAATAAGAAAAATCCCGTATATTACTACGTACAAGGGACAGGAGTCTGCAAATTTAATTGCTCCGTAGTACGAATTTGATGTCGCTGGGCGCTCGCCATGCAGTTGATTCGCGCCGTCGGAGTGAGTGCCGTTATTTCCTGTGGTTCGCCTCTCTCAGACTCCCCCCCCCTTTTCTATTTCCGGCCACCGTGCACAGCTCGAGGGTAGGTCGCAGCCTCCCGTTATGCGGCGCTCGAGGCTATTCACTAGGAGGGTATCTACGCGACAGCACTTAACTGATGAACGCTCAAAGGAACAGTGGAATGTATTGTTTGATTTTGTTTCTGATTTACTCGCTGCGAACACTAAACCTGTCTGTTTAGCCCTCTTGCAGGGCGCCTATAAGCACAGTGCTTCATTGATTTCCCTCCCCTATCACATCAGCACCGTCGTAATAATTTTTCATATTTACAGGCAGTTCTTGCGTTCAGTTTAATATTACAGACTTCTTAATAATTGCCTCCAATGCTTAATAGTGTTCTATTCAGTCCCAATCAGCACTTTAATGACGTGAGGTGTTTTTCCGGAATTCCCGCCCCCCCCTCTAAAATGACGTGAGATTGTGACGGAACCCCCCCCCCCCCACTTCTAATGGACCTCGTAACTTTTTGAGACTTTTTTTTAGGTCTCAAGCTTCCTAAGTCGGTTATACACCCCTCCCCCTCTAAAGTCATTTGTAGAACCCCCACCCCCTTGGTGAGGTTTCATGAGATTTGGTAGGAAAACCCCCCCCTCCCCTATTTCACGTAATAGAACTAATGACAAGAATTCATATTCCTAGCAATGCCAAATTCTTACCTAATGTAATGTCACCATCACAAGATCACTATGATTTAAATAATCTTGACATTTGTGCTGGAAAAACGAAAACTTATTTTTATCAGACTTTATTAGTGAATAGTGATCTGTTGTTTTGTGGTACTGTATCTGCTTAGAGAGTATATTTGGTGTTAGAATTGCAACCGAGCCCAACTTTCTCGGAGCGTACTTTGCTGTTCCTTATGTACAGTTTGTGTTTCTACAGTTTCTCTGCAAACAATTAGGCCGGAGGTCCACGGCAACCGTATTTCGTCCGAACCGCATTCGTCCGAGTAACGCCCGATTGAATTGCCGACCAGTTCGTCCGACTAACCTCGCCCGCTGCAGCCGAATAACATCCAACACATACTGCCGATCGGTCACTGTTGCTTCGACACCAAGCGAACGAGATGTTTTTATAAAATGTATAGTAACTTACATTTCGTAAAAACAGACTTACCTCACCCTCGCGAAATGTTACAGGGGTCAGGGCCGTATTTAGGATGTGTAGACGCTGGGCTGCGCGCCCTGCCCCGCAAATAATTTTAAAATTCTACCTCACGTTTTATATTTATTTTCTAACAAAAATTCTAAAATAAACATTTTTTTATTATTTAACTGTAGAATATTTTACTTTATCGTATCTACATGAATATAGAATGTTGAGATAAAACGAAAACAATTGAATATCATTAAGATATTCAATACAATTTATTAACATCGCTCTGAACAATTATAGAAGAAAAATAATGCGAAGTTGGGAGTTATTCCCATGTTGCCAATTTCACAAAAGTCAGTATTTCAATTTTAGAAATAAATTAACATACAAAAAGAAAAACAAGATACAATAAGAAGGAATATAACAAACAAGGATTTTTTTTTGATTTTTTTTTATTTTTTTAAATTTTTTTTATTTATTTTATTTTTATTTTTATTTTTTTGTGATGCGTGCTCATAGGCTGCAGTCTAAATGCAGTCCCGACAAGACTGAGATCTCACATCGTTTGAAAATATTCCAGTACGAAATTCGGACAAACGTCTTTACTGTTCAAATTTTTAATTAAATAATTATTACAATTGCGTAGAAGCACTCGCAATAGTTGTCCTTTCCGCAGATATTTTTATTAAAATATTTATAGTGACTGCAAACCACCACAGTGTATGGTAGAGATTGGAAAAATACAAATCAAGATCAAATAAAAATGAAAAATGAAGACTTGTTTATTAGGAGCGCAACATGCGTTAGACATTCGGCCGAATACTTCCGACTAATCCCATTTCAATGAGGTCGGTCCGTCACTCGGCCGTATTCGGCCGAGCAGTCGGTCGGACGAATTCGGTGCCAGTGGGCGACCTGCCTTAGTCGAGCTTACTCCATCGTGCTCTTATCGAAAACCCCGGGCTACTGCTCAGTCGAGTACAGCCCACGACACTCCGCCTGTCACTCCAGGCTCCGCTGTTTCCACTCCGCCTGTCACTCCGCAACCACATAGACGCCACTGCTGTGCAGGTTCACTAGCTGTCAGCGTGCAGGCCAGAGTCGTTGTGACGGACATTAATTTCGTATGCTAACAGAACTCAGTTTCCCAATTCCGTCAATGAATCGGTACTCTCCGATAGCGTTAGCAACGTCTTACAAAGTGTTTAGGGGAAGAAAGTGCTTAAAAGTGAAAAGCTCACAGTTCCCTCTATAAATTCATTGCTTTGCGGATTTTCTTTACAATTCCGTGTTTGCTAATTCCGGATCATATGCATCACAAAAAACTAGAAATATTTATGCAAATATGCATGAAAAATATGCATGAACAAAAAGTGTCAAAATATGCAACATTATATAATATAAAAGAGTAAATTTTAGAATTTTTATTTCAAAATCAGCATGCAATTATTAAGCAGTTGAATAACATAATTATAAATTCGATAATTAACAATTATTTAACTTTTTTTTACTTTTGTAAACGTAAACAATCGAGTATTGTTCCAAATATTCAATAGTAAGATTGTTTCTTCGATCTCCCTAATTATTTTTATAAGTGGATGTGGACCGTTCCACATTCTCTGATGTAACTGGGCAGTATGTGAAATGG
Source organism: Vandiemenella viatica (assembly GCA_031002005.1). Taxonomy (NCBI): domain Eukaryota; kingdom Metazoa; phylum Arthropoda; class Insecta; order Orthoptera; family Morabidae; genus Vandiemenella; species Vandiemenella viatica. Next base: position 273,891,164 of record CM061919.1, read on the forward strand.
GGTGCTGTGTTAGCAGTCATTGTTTCTGGATAAAGTTCACCCGTCCCATTACCATAACTATCAATTTGACACAGAGGTTCAAAACCTGGTTTATTGTTCAGAATATTTTCAAACTTTACTTTAAGCTTACACAGGAATACCTCTGGCAATGCGGATTTCATTCATTAACTGAATAGATTCAGTCAACGTCAAAGCTTCAGTGTCAAGATTTTTAATACTCGCAGGAATGTAGAAAAAATGAGTGCTAATCACAGCTATGGTTTTAATACTAGAATTGTTAAGCGATTCCTTGTTCTCTCAAACTGTCATAGCCTCTCCACTATCAAAGTCATTTATTATACCTTTAATGGCCTCGAAATGTTTATTGTAAAACAGTACAGCTTCAACCCACGTCGCTCATCGAGTTACCACTGGTTCCGGAGGTAAAGGCACATTTGAATTTTTTTAATATGAATTGTTACGAGAACGTGCCTTAAGAAACGCTTTCTTTGTTGATGACATCAGTTTATTTACATTCCCAGACGTGGGTCGTAGTTCTTCAGGGAGTCGTCGTAGACTAAGAGCTGTGCTGGTAGTAGGTTTAGCCGGCTACAGCGTAAGATTTTATTTATTAACTACGTACACTACCGAAAAATATTGTAAATATAGCGAAATTATGCACAATCCCTTGGTTTTATGTAAAGTATGCAGTAAACGGTGAAAATGGTTTAATATGCAAATTTATATGCAAACATGCAAATGCATATAATCCGGTCTCTAGTGATTCGAATGCTGAACGTTGTATAATTTGTTGTACCTTACAAGGACACACCCATTTCTGTTCCAAGCCAACATAGAAAAAGGCTAAAGTATTTTTCTCTGTTGGTTTCCGATTTCTTCGATTTATTAGAAGTGGTGAACTGCGACTGAATGGCCTAACCCTTTGACAGTACTTTCAAGTACTTGTGGTGGCGAGTTGTGGCATCCTCAAGCGTTACTGCCCCGCAAGTAACGTCCATCCCGGAAAATAACTTCTCTCTTTTGAAATTACAAGGGTGTAATTTTGTTCAGTAATCTACCTACAGTAGCTGTAGAAAAGCTAAAAAAATTGTACACTTAGTCAAATATTACACTACGCAGACCAACTTGAGACTAAACAAAAATCAGCTTATTGTCAGGATGAGCTAAGACCATTTCGATGACTTCCGTATGTCTGAGCGTGGTGAGTGAGTGGTAACGCTCTTGCCTCGCATTCGGGAGGACGCGGGTTCGAATCCCCATCCGGGCATCCAGATTTGGGTTTTTCATGGTTTTCCCAAATTACTACTCGCGAATGCCGGGATGGTTCCTTCAAAAATGCCATGGCCGAATTCCTTCCCGCCTTCCCCTCAGTCCTTTCCCGCCTCTAATGACCTCGACGTCGACGACGCGGAAAAATACAACAAAAAACAAACTTTGTGTGCCACTTTGTGCTAACCTTTTTATACCTACCACCCCATTTTCAAAAAAAAAGTTATCCACCATCACATTTTAGAAAAAAATTTCTCACCACCCACTTTCCAGGAAAAAAAGTAACGACTCGCCTTCTTGTAATCTAATATAAAAAAATGAATACTTCATCCAATTTTTTTGAAGCTTTGGCGAGTTATGCGCGCGTCTTCAGATGTTTCTGACTAAAAAATTCCATAAAACCACCCCTTCTCCCCTTTAACGCCCCTTAATATTTGCAGATGTTCTTTATACAACCCCACAATTTTTATCGCATTTAAATGGAACGTTGCACGCGTATACTTTAACACGAAGAGAAAAATACTGCTTAAATTTGGTTTACAAAAACCAAATCCATCTCCCCCTGTACCCACTCTTAATTTTGGCCAATGTCGTTTATACAAATCCACAGTCTCTATCTTATTCTGATGAAACTTTTCTGACATATAATTTAAAACAAACACAAAAATGCGGTGAACATTTGGTTTGCAAAAACGAAACCACTCTCCCCTTTTACGACCCATCTCTTTATTTCCAATGTTCTTTATACATACTGAAGTGTCCCTTATGTTAGGAGAGCGACTTCTCGACCTCACTGTGGCCGTTTACTACCTGTTATCGATTTCCAAATAGTATTCAATATAAAAAAAATCAGGTGGACGTCGGAGATTGCTTTCGGAGTGTTCCCTACGTTAGGAAAGTGACGTCCGGATCTCAAAGTATTATTATTGAAACAGGAATTTTTGAATTAACCAAGCAAAGTGACATATTTCGTGACTGGATGGGATATATTTAAAACAAGGTTCACAATCTGACTTTGCTATTTGCTTATGCACTTGAATTGTTTACTTAACAAAATTTTACACAGATTAATTTTCTTTTTACAACACAAGGGTACATAACCTTCTCGGTGGAGCAAGGTAGTTTGTCTCAGGGCTGACTAGGGCGAAGAATGGCTTCCTGTTTCTGACTGCTGATTACCGTGCAGGCGAATCCAGTTGTGTCGTCGGCGTGCTGACTGCCACTCCTCCCTGATGTCAGCTGCGCGGCCGATCTACCCCTCTGCGTAGGCAACCGACAAGTTCCTCTTCTCTCGTCCGCGCTGCCCGAAGCCGCGTCGCTTTCCGCCCCTCTTGATGCAGTCCGCCAATATCATGAGGGACGCTCTTCGCACTGGTTGGCTCGAGACCTGCAACAAACCGCTCTTAGTTATAAATATTATTATCCCTATTGGCTGTACTCCCTGGCTTCCCATCACCCTTCATTCTCGAATGCAGACTTCCTTTTTTATTTTTTATTTGTTTACTGAAAACAGTCCAGGCACCCAACTCCGTCTTGCGCTGTGGCCTTCGTCACGGGACTGCCATAAGTCACATATAATGGCCGCCACTCAAGGGCTGACGTGCCACAGACCCGAGGAAAGCCTTCCCCGAACCACACACACAACAACCAAAAAAAAAAAAATATCTCGCACACACGTGTTTCACTCTCTGGCTCCCGGTTCATTACAATACCCACAGTTTTTATCCCGTTGTGATGAACCATTGTACAAGTATACTTTATAACAAAGAGAAAAATACTGCCTACATGTTATGTAAATGGATACTTTCCCGGCGTATTGATTCAATGAAAGTTTCACGGCTGTCTACACGGATGGTGTCATAAAACGAAGACATTTCGACAATCTGCTCGGTTGTCTTCATCAGGTCTACAACTACATCTACATTAATACTCTGCAAATCACAAACATTGTGGGTGGCAGAGGGTGCTAAGCACCAATCCTAAACCCGCCCATTCCAATCCCGAATAGTGCGAGGAAAGAAGGAATACATAAAAGCATCAGTACGGCATCTTATTTCTCTAATCCTGTCCCTTTGGTCATTGTGACCTAAACAGGTTGGCGGAAGAAGTATTTCATTGCACTTGAAATTCAATTTTTTTCGCATATTCTCAAATAAATTCGAACGCAAGCTACGTTGTATGTCTTCCAAACTATCTCAGCCCAATCTAAGTATCAATTCTGTGACGCTTTCATAAGGGCTGTAGCAACCAGTCACGAATCTAGCGGCTCTCCTCTGCACCCTCTCCACTGAGTCAATCAGAACCTTGCGATACGGATCCCAAACCCCACAACAGTAATCCAGATGCGGACGCACTAGTTTTTTATACGTTCTCTCCTTTGTTTGAGCATTACAATTCCTCAAAATACGACCTATGAATCGTAATTTAGAATTAGCCTTGCCTACGACGGAAGTTATGTGCATGTCCCATTTCATGTTGCTTTGTACTATCACCCCCAGATACTTCACGGAATCAACCGTGTAAACAGCTGAATTGTTTATTTTGTACTCGTGAACAAACTGATTCTTCTTGTTACTTATCCGCATTGCCTTGCACTTTTTGCAATTAAATGTAAGCTGCCATTTACGGCAACAATCGAAAATAGCATCCAAATCTCGCTGAATTTCTAAGCAATCGTCGGAGCACCTTATTTCCCTATAGATAACCGCATCGTCAGCAAACAATCGCATCCAGCATTTGACGGTGTCACCTAGATCGTTTATAAATATTAAGAAAAGAAGTGGACCTATTACACTTCCTTGAGGACCGCCCGAAGTAACATTTATCTTAGAAGAGGCTTCCCCGTCAACAACGACATACTGTGATCGACCAGTTAGAAAATCACGTATCCACTCGCAAATCTGAGCCTAAATACCGTAAGCTCGAATCTTCGATAAAAGTCGGTTGTGTGGCACAGAATAAAAAACTTTCTGAAAATCCAAAAAAACTGCATCAACTTGCGAACCTGCATCGACAACTTTCATTATGTCATGGGAAAATAGGGCCAATTGTGTTTCACACGATCTCTTCTTCCGAAATCCGTGTTGACACGGTGAAAATGTGTTTACAAATACCCCAGGCCTCTCTCCTCTTTACCGCATTTATTTTTTCAAATATTCTTTAGACAGAGGTAGAATTTGTATCTGTTCTTGACGGAAATTTGTACACAGAAAAAGAGAAAAATACTGTCTACATCTGGTTTACAAAAACCCACCCACTCTCCCACATCGCCCTGATTAGCAAAGTTTACAATTAAGTTTTTTTGAAAGTATCTCTAAACCGGTAGGGAAATCTGCCAAAGTGTCTGGTGAGTGAGAATGTTTATTACAATCCGATGGAAAGAGGTTAAACATCAGGACCTTCACATCCAGCCCCGAGCAGCGCCTGCTACTCTGCTTTTACAGAAGACGGAAAGACTGAAGATATTGTATATCACAAAGAACAGCAGCAAACACTTTCAAATTTAATTTATGCACAAAAAATAATTGGCTTTCATTTATTTTGTACATGTAAATGTGTGTGCTTTACTCATGTGTACCCACTTAGAAATAAAAATAGACATCGCAACGCGTGACGGGCGAAGGTAGTGAGTAAGATAACGAATAGTGCTCCAAAGTTTTTTGCTCGTATCCTACTTTTTCAAACACTGGCTCAATGGCGACCCTGATAGGTGGAGCTTACAATATCACACACAGAAAAAACAAGGACAGGTTTCTAAACTTACGTTATCAAAAGATGTTAACAATATGGGTGTATTACTGTCTCGGTTGTCTGGGTAGAACCGCGTCAATTTATAGAAACCTAACGTTTCAGCCATCATTTTGTGACCTTCTTCAGAGGAAAAAATGATGTCTGGAACGTCAGGTTTCGATAAATTGACGCGGTTCTACCCGGACAACCGAGATGTCGTCGACAACTACCGCGGGAGTCTGCGCACCCATATTGGTGAATTGTTCACAGTTTGATTGACAAATACATCTTATAACGGCATTTTTAGAATTAGGGCTTTGTATATTTTTCTTGTAATTAACTGTGATTTTGTGTAAATGAACCTTGTTTTGCGGAGATAAATTATGTTAATGCTATGTGATATGTTCAAAAACAGTGTTATACACGAAACATTGATTAAAAGTTTGTAAGTGTAAGTATTAATGTGGGCTAATGTTTGGACGAATATTTCCGACAGATTGAACTAATTTATGTGCATAATTTTGTGTGTAAATATCTTTAATTTTCATTTCTGTGCGTTTAATAATGATTGTGAATGATTTTGTATTGTTTTTGATTGTTTTAAATGTGATTTTAATTGTTTAGCTATTGTTGGAATTCGAGAAACATCGGTCGGTAGTGTTGGAATTTTCTGTAACCCTTATATAAGCGATCGGCAGACACGAGTTAGTTAGTTGAGTTTTAGTTTTGAAGTAACTGCAAGAGCATTTGTTTAGAGTTGTATGTAGTATCGTTGTACGAAGTCCGAAGTCTTTGGAAACAAAAACAAAAAAAACTTGAAAGTGATTCTTCTTAAACTAATTATTTCATTTAAGAGAGATACCAATCAGTATTACGAAAAAATATTATTAATTAGAAGGCCGAGGTTGAGGTAACAACTCAGATTTTGGTGCCTTATTTGTCATTAATAATTTTAAATTACGACGTTCCGTTTCTTTCTTAATTAATAAACTTCTGAACACCTTAAGTCTTTTTGATGATGGTAATTCAATTTTAAACTTCTTTAATGCAGTCCTTAAAGCCGGATGGAATACTGCAAAGTAGGAGGTGATCCCTAAATTTGCGTTGGACCAGAAAAGCCCTGTATGAATTCTCCAACGCACATCGATGGCACCACTGTAGGGGTTCAGTTCTTCACCTGAGGAAGGCAGGTGAGACTGCTGTCGAAACGTCCTGACTAGGGCGGTTGGATCGTGACGTGCGTGTGTAGTGCATTTCATCCCTGGCCGCAGTGGTTGTATCGCGGTGCGGGAGTTAGGCAGGCGCTATGCCCGTGTCGGACCGGATTGGGTGGCACCTAGCGCCCTAATGGATACAGATAGCACGCCGACATTTGTGGCTGTTGCAACGGCGCGGCGGCCATGTTCACGGCAAACGACGGCACTTGCCGGTTTAACGAGGCACTGATGCCCGTAACGAGCTAATTAAAATCCTTATCTGAAACTGCACTTGATGTACAGTAATCAGCGGTGCGGCATTAATAACTCTGAGTTTAGTGCCGTCGCGTTGGCAATGCTGGTGCCACGCGCATGTTTGTTTTCGATACCGCCCTATGGTGATGGGCCAATTTTCTCGAATCACTTCAGCGCGCGCTTAACATCGACGGCAATCGCTTTCCTCTGCGCCCACTACTTGTAAACTTTGTTGAGCACCCGAGAGGTAAATTCCTATTCAGTGGGTAATTGTCTGTTGTTATTATCATTACAGGAAACTTGGCACGACGGTAAGTTTTGCTGTAACTCCAGAACGTAAGCGCAAGTTGCATTAACAGTACTGAACTGGAAGCTGCTGTTCCCTTCACATGGACCCTTGTTTTCAAGCGACCAATAGTTCTTCCGTGGACCGCGTTCAACCAAAAGTGGATACTGACCGGAGGAAAGCTATGTGTTAAGTTTCTCAGCTTTCCGACTTTTCATCAAGGCGAAACATACCCTCCTCTAATCAAGGGACACATTATTCGAAATCTCATTGAAATCTGAGCGGTAGTTTTTCAATTAATCCCGTTCAGCCAAACGCACACAGACAGATAGAATCGCATTCAGTGGAACACAAGTTACTTACCGCAGTCAAAATGTTTGTGAGCTATTATATAAACAAACCGAGTTAAGAGGAGCGTAAATTGACCCTCCTACGTAACATTCCCGTGCGGCCATCCTGACTGGGGTTTTCCTCAGTCACTCCAGGCGATTGCCGGGATGGTTCCCTACAGGACCACTGCCGATTTCCATCCACCTTCCCTACAGTTTAGGTTAGTTTGGCTGAAAAGCGTCCCCGAGATCCTCCAGCAGCCCTCCGCCCAGACGGTACCTAGAAGGAACCAGAAATGAAACCTTTAAGAAAATTAAAAAATAAGTTGGCTCGAGAGTCATAAAACTTTTTGACCTGCCTTCCGGAAGAACGAAGGTTGAAATCCTGTTCGGCCATCCTTACTGCAGTCACTCAAGGCGAATGCCGAGATGGATTCCATGAAAGACCATAGCCGAACTACTTCATTTAGGCTAAATGACAGCCCAACTTAAACAGTTGGCAGTCACTGAGGACTGCCGGCAGGAGTGAAAACATAAAACTATTAACATCATACGCGCTACACCTCATACTTACAGGTACACTAAATAATAATGATTCCGTGTGGTCGTAATGACCTGGTGACAGGGTTTCTATTGGCTGCACATTCCGCCCCTGTCTTAGGACCCGGTAGTACTATCAGGTACAAGGCACCTACAGTTTAATGTGAAATCCCAACAACGGAAGTGTTCTGGCGTACTTCACATTACACAGCAAGCTGCGCCAGAGGTGAAGGTGGGTTAAAGGTCTATGAAAATCCCAGCCGAGACACAGATTCGAACAAAGGACCTTTCGTTCGCCAGACACCTTAACCACTGAGCCATAAGACCGCAACAGATACTGTACGCTATTAACATTAGCTTGTCGGTAATACGAACTCGTAAGAGTTTACCCATTCAAAAATCGTCCAACGCGCGTAATGAAGTTTTCACTTCAAAAACTAAAAATCTAATTTAGTCCACAGCCCGACGGTTCGTCGAATCTTCGCGAAGAAGATGTAGGCCTACCAGGATATTGTTTCACGATCTAGAAGGCTAATTCCTTTCTCAAAGGGCTTGCAATTTAACTTGGAATCAGAAACACGGAACGTGTCGGATACATAGTGATATGCGATTGATAAATAATAGTTCTTCTTGCTTCAGACCCACAAATCAGTCACCTTGAAGTTTGTATATTCACACCTAATGGAAGGACTTCGTTTTACTTAATTAAATCTCGGCCGCCACCATTGGCTGGCTAAGGTACAACTAATACATATATATTGAAATGTTTCATCAAATAAACCCCATGTGTATGAGGGACACAGGTCAAAGATTTACTGCACAATGCACCCGGCCACCAATGGAAAAAAAATAATTAAAGTACATACAAGTTACTGGTAGTAACTATAATCCGTAGATGCAGGTTCTTCGGAGTGGAAAACAACATATTAATCACTTTCACGTAGCTGTTTATACCAACACAGTTCACCAACACTCCGCCACTTAATGTAATCTCGTAAATCCTTCTGATAGTGGCCGGTTTACCATCGCGGTAGCCCTAGACACTTTGACACAAACTACTTATTAATTTCCTGCCAAGACTACAGCGAACACGGCGGCATGTTGCCAACCAACGTTCTCTTTCCGCTCGACTCAACACACACTGATCGATTAATCAATCGTAAGTATCACAAGACATCCCTACACATAGCATTCGATCCTTGGCGATACATAACATAAATTTAGTATTTTAAAAAAATGTTAATTAACTGAAGAGGCTGGCGTAGCTCATATAATCAAATACAACTCCTAAAAATTCCTGCTCTCCACGGGATTTTAACCCTCGACTGAAGAGAGAACTTTCGGAAGTAAGCGGCTTACCCGCTGAACTACCAGACCGCCTTGTTTTGAAGTATACTACTAACTACTACTATCAAAATCGGATAAACACTGTGGGTTTGTATGAACAACGGCGACAGAAATTAAAGAGAGGGGGAAAGGAGGAGAGGGTTTGGGTTTCTGTAAATCAAAATTAAACAGTGTTTTCTCTAATTGTTTTAAAGTATATGAATGCAAAATTTCATCAAAATCGTATAAAAACAGCATGTTTGTATAAAGATTTTGCGAAAAGCGTCCAACGCGCGCAACAGGTGGCGTGATGGTGACGCGCGCAACAGGTGGAATCTTGCTGACGTGACGTCACGAACTCACAGATTTACCCTCGTCAAAAATTGCGTAACTCGCCTGTAGAAGGTTTTCACTTCAGGAAACCACTTGCTACTGTTACATCACAAGCCTACACTACGAAACAGTTACAAGCACTAACACGTTTATTCTTCCAATATGGGTGGAATAAGGCGGCAAAAAATTATTCGATAAAGTATGTAGTATGGGACATTGACGTTCGTAACGGGGAAATAGAGGAATACTTGGAAATGTTAAATATTATCTTGGTTCTCGGAGAGGAGCCGCGTCGATTTGTTGAAACCTAACGTTTCGGCCATCACGCTGTGGCCTTCATCAGAGGACATGTCAGTCCTCTGATGAGGGCCCATAACCCTATGCTACAGCGCGTGATATTGGTTTTATTCCTGGTCCAGATCTCATTCAGCACGATAAATACGGAACTACTTCCACCCGTATAAAAATAATTTCAGTAAATCAGAAAATATGAAAAGTTTAAATTATTTGTAACACTAAATTCATTGTGAATTATTATGGAAAAAATTTCTGAGTTGTCATTATGGTACTGTCTGTATTTCGACATAATCACAACTTCTACTGATATTTTTATTCAAAGTTCATAGATTCTATTACGTGCGTACAAATACATTCACCTTATTACGATATTAATTTAACCCACTGGAAGTATTTACATATATCTGATATAGTAACATCAGTATTAAAAGCAACTAATAATTAACATATTAATTTAAATGCAGTACATACTTTTATTTCAGTGTTTAGGCAAATAATTTCATCCAGTATATTATAACAGTCACTTAAAATATGTAAATTGAATATCTTCTAAACCCGTCTAAAACGATGTTTTGAATGCAGTATTTTATCAGTTCGTTTCTTCGCTAAATGAGTACAATTTTCATTAAATAACGCTCATAATCTTCAAACAATGTAATGTGTATATTTCTTATGTTACTGTAATAACGGTATCACTGAACAGAAGGTTAAAGAAAAATCTTTATGGAACGAATTTTAATTAAGAACAACTAATAATAATTAACATGTCGCTTTTTACGAATACATACTCTTCTTTTAGTGTGCTGTCAGCTCATTTACTCGTGGATGCTCAGCTAAATAGAACTGTTACTGCATGACGCACATGATCTCGGACATCTCCGGTCGTTGATTGTTGAGCAGCGGAGGCGAAAAGCGTGACGTCATAGTGCGACGTCATTGCGTGACAGAACAACATGACCGAGACTTGCGTTTTATAAGTTAAGATAGATTACAACTTTGAAGCAATCAGACATGGATCCTTGTGACAGGAGGAATAAGACGTGGAGTTTTGATTGTTGGTGTTGTTTTTAGTTTTATTGGAGTGATTTATTCGTGCTCCGTGGATGAATGTCGGCCGCTCGTATCTGGCGACCGCGGGACAGGACAGCCCGTTATGGAGTGTCGGGGGCGACACTTTGTAGGCGCTATCTATCGACTGGGACTGATGCCGCTCTCTCGCTCGTGATGCCGGCCACTCATCACGGCCCAGCAGCCTCCGCGCGGCCGATAAAGGGCCACAAAGAGAACCCTCCGTCACCGGCTGTCCGCCAACGCTCACCTTCCCGTCTAAACTGATCGCTAGGGTCCGGATCTCTAGGACAAGTCATATTTTCTTCCTATCTCCCTTTTGATCTGAAATGCTGAATTAAACGCCCATTCAACGTTTCTGATTGTATTTAAATGTATTTAATATAGCATATAAATGCATATTTAGACCATGTTCCTAGTTTTGGTAATATATCGATAATATTTATGGTCGTATGATAATATTTTGAGGAAAAATCTGGTAGTTTTTTTAATAGTACCGGAAATTCAAAAGATATAGATGAGAAGAAATTAACATAATTATTCACAGACCTGTACTTGTGCTATACAGGTGGCGGAGAAAAACAAAACTAATTTTTACTGTGGCCAGAATTCACCAGTCAAGAATTAAAGTTATACATTGTCGTTAAGTTCCGCCCGCCTTTTCATGCAGCAGAAGCATGCCCGTGTCGATCCTCGTCAATCAATATGTCAATGAAATATCCTCAGTCAGTGTTAAATCTGCAGTGGATCGGTGAGTAGGCCTACCGCCATGCCGAAAGTAAAATATTCTGAACGTCGAAGTTACGTAAGGAAATTTAGAGAGGAGAGTTTTAGTACAGACGAAAGAGTTGTATTCTGTAAGTTATTTTGAACAACAAAACGATTTAAAATTTAATTTCTCAATGGTGCAGTAAGTTCACGGAAGCAAATTATGTTGTCTGCATGAAAGCGACACTACTATATAAAATAAATTATCTATAATTGAGTGTTTTGATCTACAGGAAATTTAAATGTTTTGTCATATTTTGTAATTTTTGGGTCATATTTACCCATTTTTAAGGTCGTATTGGCCTACATATTCTCTATTTCTTTTTTTTGGTCCTAAAGATCCGAACCCTAGACTGATCACACTCTTATTATAGTTTCGCTCGCTTTGAGATTAATCTGCTTTCAGCACGTGGAGATTTACGTAAGCCAGACGCACGAATTTATTTTGTTGGCCTCTTTTTTCGATAAATAATAGACACCGACACACAGTCTCGCGTGTTCTCTCGGATGAGTTCTTCTGCCATACTCGACGTTTCGACAGTATCCTCCGTTGTCTTCATCAGGTGAACTGAAAGTCGGAGTCACTACTGTGACGATACGTCACCGACAGTCGCAACTTGACCTTCAGTCCACCTGATGAAGACAGTGGACGAAGCTATCGAAACGCCGTGTATGGCAGAAGAACTCATCCGAAAGAATACTAAGGACACCATGGGAAGGAAGCTGACCCAAGTAGATACATTTAGAGATCTGGGTGGAATGAAAAGTGTAAAAGGTGGCTGTGAACCAGAGGTGAAAGTCAGCGTAGAAGCTGGATGTAGCAAATGGAGAGGTGTTGCTGGAGTGATATGTGACAAAATGATGCCTAAAAACCTGAAAGTAAAAGTGTTTACGGCTAAGATGAGACCGGTTATCCTCTATGGTCAGAAACGTGGGCTCTCGTGGAGAGGACGGGAGTGAGGACGCCGAGGTGGGTGTTGGGTATTTCTCTGAGGGACAGACTTCTAAGTGAAGAGATAAGACGATTATATGGAGTGGACAGTATTATTGAAGTCACCAGAAAGGGAAGATCATGACTGTATCGTCATGACATGAGAAAAGGTGAGGAAGAGTCGACAACTTAAGACTGAAACAACTGTAGACAGGGGGAACTCGCCAAGGCAGCAAAGAGAAGAACAAGACGAAAAGTCACCCAGTCGTGCTCAAGCCTTCAACAACACTCTATCTGTATTAACAAACACTGCCAACAAGCAGAATAACAATACACTAACTGGAAACACTAATGAAAACATTTTAAAGCTTTAACTGTTACTCTCACCTAGACAGTGTGTATTGACTTGAATTCATTAAATAAATAATCCGAAATCAAATTACTTCTAAATGGATTTCATCCTGCATCTTGCCAAAAAGTCTTTCAAATGGTGGAAATGCATGAATCCAAAATTTTCATTTAAAAACATTTAGTGGGAGAAATTTTTTTAAAAATTGTTTATACAGTATATTTATTAGGCGATTCATGAAATTGTGCATCAAACGAGATGTTTGATTGTTTGGTCGAAATTAATCGCTTAGTTATATAGTGAAAACCGTGAACTCTAGCAAGTTCTTAACTTTTGCTATAAAATTTTGATACCACTGTAAATATCAAAAACGTTTTCGGATCTGGAAAGGGAATGGGGGGAGGGGGGGGTTGACATCACTTCATGATTTTTCTGCAGAAGTTTCCAGGTATGGTGGAATGCTCCCATTTGATGCCCCTGAATGTAGTCAAGAGTGAATCGCACGTTCAGCTTTCCCCGCAGTTGCACGGGGTTTGCTTCAGTTCTGCGTGGGTTCCACTGGTTCTGCTTCCACTGAATTACAAAGTGCTTTCACATCTTCACTTTAAATTTGTCACAGAACATTTCGTTCCCTGTAGTGAGCAGTGGCTTACTTCGTCCAAAAACTACAAGCTTATTCTGAACATTTCACCTCGTGTTAGATGTCACCTGAGAATCGATAAATGCGTTAACAGTCTAACTAACTACGTGGCTTAGATGCGCTACAGCAAGGCGGGGAAAGAATTGCTTGTCGAAGACTTGACATGTAAATATCTTGACATTACATTCGATAACAAGCTTAACTGGGCAAGACACATTGGACAGGTAGTAGCAAAAGGTTTCAAAATTCTTCACTTGTTGGAGAGAGTGATGAGGGAATGCACGAGAGAAGTAAAGGAATTGGGTTACGAAACATAGGGCAGGCCATTGCTTGGATATGGTACTGATGTATGGAACCTACATTTTGAGTATCAAACACAGGAGTTGAAGAGGGAGCAAAAAAGGGCTTTGTTTCTGGAAATTATCGCAGAACGAAATCAGTAACAGATATGATAAAGGAGCTGAAATGGGATTCATTGGAAGACAGGAGGAGGATGAAGAGGGTCATGGGAGTGTACAAGGTGTATTAGTGACGAGGAGTGAAAGAATTAAAACTAATGCATGAAATGGGAATAGATGACCATGACCACAAGCATGCCCTCGATTTTGGGCACAAGGGTGGGGGAAGATTATCTTTTTTAGTTAAGGGTGTCAGGGATTGTAATAAGTTACCAAGAGAAATGATGAATAATTTACCAAAACTTTCAAAGAATTTAAAGTTGAAATTTGTAGAGGGGAAATGTGGATGGATGCAGGAAAGGGGGAATGTGTAAGGAAATTGCCACCGAAACGTACGCTCCATTGGAATTTTGATTAAGTATTAAATCTATCAGCTCTGTAGTTTCAATATCATAACACGTAGACGGTGCGAAGGTTGGGTCAGACTTCTTTGAAGCTGTCTTGATGATAGATGCCAGGTCTGGCTGGAGCGATGATGCTTTAGTCCCGTGAAGGTCCGTGAGATAGTTACGCCGTAGGTCGTGGAGGGGAGTGAACACGGGTTAAGGCGGCGGGAGATAGCGCGTGCGTTTTTTATGAGCGCGGCTGTTGTCTTGTTGCCGCGTTACGACCAATATCGTCGCGATAAAACTTTTACTGCGGACGAGACCCGCGCAGCCGACTTTCGGGAAAAATGGAACTTCCCGCGAGGCGTAATGAAAAATGATTTTTTAAAGTAGCCAGAGACGGCCGCGCAGGGCTAACAATAAAGATTGCCGCCTGCATAAAGGAAATCTTCATGAACTCCGCCCTCTCTGCCTCAACGGCGGAAACGATGAACTGCCAGGCAAGTCTCCCTGTTTCTTTTATATTATTTCCTTTTGTTTTTCTGTTTTTGAAGTGAAAACTTGTCTAAGCGGGCTGTAGGCTGGGGTAAATCTGTGCCCATAATATGTGTGTTAGACGATTTTTGGTACCTTGCACACGTATCCTTTCAAACAAACGCAAAGCTACTGTTTAAGTTTGATTTACGAAAACCTAAACCCTCTCGTCCTACGCCCATACTCAGCGGCGGCCTTAGACATTGCGAGGCCCTGGGCGGCAGATCTTTGCGAGGCCCTTGTCCTTTGTACAAAATATGTTAATGGCAAGTAGGTATTTCTGATGATCAACGAAAAATGCAAACGTCATCAAAAAATAAATTTCGAGTTTTAAAATATTATATTAGAAAACTTATTCAAAGTTATCAAACATAAAGATGACAAATTTTTAAGGATAAGTTGAAGTACATTAAGGCCTCGAAAGATATACGCAGGGATTTAAAAATGATGTTTGTGACTTTTCTTGAGACTAAAATATTTAATTAAAGCACAATAATCTAACGAATGAGCTATGTCATTTTCAATTCAATAGTAGAAAGGGCCGAAAACCGATCTTGTGGCATCGAATTCCTCAAATACGTTTTAATAATTTTTAACTTTTTTCTGCTGACGCAACTGAAATACATCTGGTGACAATAATTCTCAAGGCTACTTCGATAGTAGGGTACACTTCAGTAGTTCAGTTAATGTATTTTGCTATTATTACTTCATCACCGAGATAACGCTGTCGTTTTCTTCTTTTACACGGATAAACATATTCAGTTCTTCATGCAATTCTTGTCCATCAATATCAGATGTTTCTCCTGCTGTTATACAAATGTGACATTGAATAAATCTGAATGAGAAATTTTGATTAGGTATTTATTAATATATACTATACTACACTACCGACTTTATTTTATTGTTATCACTAATATCTAAAGATAAAATATCTTTAACATAAATTTTAATCAACTCGGGTAACTGCGCGAGGCCCCTCCAGGAGCGAGGCCCTTCGCGATTGCCCTGTTCGCCACCCGCAAAGGCCGCCTCTGCCCATACTATATCTTCTGCCACCGTTGTTTATACAAAGGGTGATCAAATGAAAAGGTACGAAACGACGGAAAAACGTAACAGTTAAAAATTTGCATATTCCGCCATAGGAGAACGTAGCGAGACATCTCGGGATGCGATTGGAGTCTCTGACTGGGATCGGAGCATGCGCGGGTGCCCGCATGCGCAGTAGAGAGCAGAGGCTCTTATCAAAAGCGGCGTCCAAATGATGCGGCAGTCCGTATGAGGACAGGATGGCGTACAGGTGGGGGATGTGTACTGTGAGACACTCCGACGCCTACGCAGGTCCATCAAGAACAAAAGACCGGGGCTGCTCACGGAGGGTGTGGTTCTGCTCCATGATAACGCGCGTCCACACGTCTCCAGAGTCACACATGTGGAACTGGCCAAGTTCAAGTGGGAGACGTTGGACCATCCGCCCTACAGTCCGGACATGTCGCCCTGCGACTTCCATGTGTTTGGTCCACTGAAGAAACACCTGAAAGGGAAGCGCTTCAACTCGGACGACGTACTCGAGGACGCTGTGAAGGACTGGGTCTCGTCACGGCCACAGGAATTCTGGGAACAAGGAATCCTGTGGCTTGTTCATCAGTGGGATCGTTGTGCTCAGGCCTATGGTGTATATTTCTAATAAAGTCTACATTTGTACCCACCGTGTCGTTTCGTACCTTTTCATTTGATCACTCCTTGTACAAACCCAGTTTTTAATCAGATTTTGATAGTTCTTATCACGCGTCTGATCCAAAACAAGGCGGTCTGGTAGCTCAGCGGTTAAGGCCCTTACTTCCGGAAGTTCTCTCTCCAATCGCGGGTTGCAATCCCGTGGTGAACAACAAGTTTTGTGGGTTGTATTTGATTATATGAGCTATGCCGGGACGTTCCGTGGAGCTGATTCCACATTAAACTGCGGGCCCGCTAGGAAAGGAACTGGCCTTCCTGCCTCTCACACAACAGCTTGGTACGTCTCCTTCAGGAAGATTAGACCAAACGCTGGGTTGTGAAGTAAGTTAGATTTTTATTTTTTGAAGTGAAAACTTCTTTGGGCGCATTGGGCAATTTTTTTTTTTTTTTTGGTAAAATCTTATGACTTCGCGTCACCGACATGCTGATGTCAACAGAATATCCGCTGCGTTCTCGTGGCTCAATGTTTAAAGTGTCTGACTGGCGAACGAAAGGTCTACGGTTCGAATCTCTGTCTCGGCGGGATTTTCGACCTTCACCTCTGGTGTGCAATGTGAAGTACGCCAGAACGCTTCCATGTTTCGCATTCTACAATAAACTGTAGTTCTTCTGTATCTTGTGGCAAAATTGGGTTATGTTAAGGTGGTTAAGGCAGGGACGGAAAGCCCAGCGAATAGAAACCATGTCACTAGGTCATTACGTCCATACTGAATTATTATTATTCAGTATATCTGGAAGTACGACGCGTTGCGCATATGAATGCATAATATTAACTTTTCACTTCTGTCGACAGTAACCAATGTAGTTTTTTCTTTTTTAGTTTGGTCTCAATCTGTGTCCCCAGCGGGCCAATGACAGCACTCTAGTGCGTGCTCACATCAACATCAACGCCATTGCAAAAAATAGAAACATTGACACAGGAAAAACAACAATAAATAAGGACATAAAAACACACACACAATAACTACTAAAATCATTTACATTTGAAAAAAAAAAAAAACGCCAAATAAATGGAAGACTGAAAAAAACAAAACAACACCGCATAACTACACAAACTCGATACTTAGTAAACAAAACATAACGACCATTCGCAAGAAAAAAAAAACACACAGTGCAGTGCAATAAAGTGCAGTGTTGTGAATCTGAATAATGAAGACACTTCTCACCAAAAATGCAAAAGCACTGATGCTGAGAATGGAGATAAAAGAAATGAAATAGACCACAAAATGTAAGTAGACTATAAGTTTGATAATAATTCATTCCACTGTACTAACCACAACATAACCTGCTTACAACTTTCGTACATAATGAACAGAAAAAACCCGCTGAAGATGCTTCTGCAAAAGAAGTGAAACGCGTACGGGAGACCAATAAATACAAAAAAGGTCAATTACTTTGGCGTTATTTATTTATTAATATTGTCAGCAATTGAGGAAAATGATTCACAACATCCAGATACTTTAATGCAGTGGTTTCCCGTTGCCTTCTGTATCCCTATGCCATTGATCATTTCTGATCCATCCGCCTTCAGGGGCCATTTCCAACTCCAAGGGCAAGAGGGTGCCCGGGATCGCTCCCAGCTCTTCCGCGAGCTGGGCAAGTGCTACTTTGACGAAGACAAATAGCTGCATGAAGATCGTAATAAAATAAAAGACAGAATGATGAAATTACCAGCGAAAAAGTGTTACTATATACCACCATGAGCTGGTTGCCACTATGTGTGTAAGCATAGTGTATATGCTTACAGAAATTATTACATGTACAGTACATTTGCAGCCACTTACGATACTCCATATCACAAGATCGAAACGCGCCCCATGAATAAACATCAATCAAAATGGTCGCTGACTGACCAAAAAAAAAACACCAGAGAGGAGCTCAAAAGAGAACTGTACATGTAAATTGCATCAGTTGAATGGAGGTGCACTAACAGAGCAGCCTTGCAGCCTTGCGGCCTTGCAGCCTTGCAGCCTTTAAGAGTCAGTTCATGTAATATTTTCATTGTGTAACATCGGTTATTTATTTCTTCAGTTGTAGAATACAAGCAAAACGCTAATGAAACCACTACATCAAAGATTAACACCCCAATAGTCATAGCGGAGTTTAATTTACTTTAAAGATTACAATAGATTACGTCAGAAAGGTATATGCTTTGCTGGTGGAAGGAAAACAAAGGGGAACGGATTACTACTCGCACCAAAGTCCACGGGAGCGGAGTAGATATTTCGACGACTATCTCCGTCGTCTTCCTCAGGTGCGAAAACATCTGTACTAGAAGGGAAGACATAACCCTGACATTAAACTAGCATCATACAGTCGGAGATGAGAGAATTGGTCGCTACATTGTATTATTGACGGAGATTGGAAACAACTTATGATCAACATTCAATAGAGACATTGGGATATATCTTAGTGAGGCGTGGAAACCAGTCTTGGCGAAACTCCGCAGGTAACGTGGTACCTACGTATGTCCAGCGGCCGCCACAGACGGTTCAATATTAAGGCTTGTGGCCCGCAACGAAGACCTGCAGCTTTATATATATATATATATATATATATATATATATATATATATATATATATATGTGTGTGTGTGTGTCGTTGCCTCAGCAACTGTGTGTATAGCCCCGCTACCTTTGGTGGCTTTGCTATTTTTTGTCAGGTTTAGGATATTTTGGAGACTATTTATTTTAATCTTTTGCAGGGGAAACCAGGGCTATGGTCATCTAGGATGACCTTAATGGTGAAAAAAACCTCTATTATTCGTGTGCTAATTATTCTGGGTTGTGTATTATGCTTAGGTGCACTTTGTACTTGTGCCATGTTCTAGGAATTACTGTTCCCATGGTTGTTTGTCTTTCTGTATTGTGCCTTTTTACTTATATGTTCTCCATAAATTTACTTGTTTGTCTATATTTGCTTCCCGATGTAGGCGGCCTGTTGATGTTTATGGTGACTCATTTAGTAACATTGTGAGGCATCTATTCTGGATCCTCTGTATGTTCATTATATTTATTGAGCTTGCTATCCCCCATATTTGGCATCCATACAATTGGCACGGTTCGAGTAAAGATTTGTATATCCGAATCTTGGTGCTGGCCCCGAGGTCGTGGCTGCGGAGCACTGGGACAAGGTTTTGTGTAACTGTCAGGCCTTCTCTTCTCCTGTTCATTATGTGTTCTTTGAATAGAAACTTTAAGCTAGTTTTCACAACACAATCCTGCGGTACATCCGTGAAGCCTTTATTGCAGTTGTACGCCGGGAAAGTCTTCGTTCTCACAACGTGCAGTAACTCTTGCTTTGTGAATGGATAAAGGATTTTCTAACTGGTCGGTCACAATATGTTGTCGTTGAAGGCGAAAGTTCTTCTAATCTAGATGTTACATCGGGTGTACCTCAAGGAAGTGTAATAGGATTAATTCTTTTCTTAATTTTTATAAACGATCTCGGAGACAAAGTGAAAAGCCTTTTTAGATTGTTTGTTGATGATGCGGTTATTTATAGGGAAGTAAGAAATTTGGCCGATTGCTTACAAATTCAGCGCGATCTGGTGTTATTTTGGCTTGGTGCGCTGAGTGGCAACTTACTCTAAATTGTAAAAAGTGCAAGACAATGAGCATAACTAACAAAAAGAATCCAATTGTTCAGAAATACGAGTTAAGCAATACAGTTATTGATATGGTCGATTCTATGAAATATTTGTGAGTAATAGTACAAAGGAACATGAAATGGGACTTACACATTAATTCGTTAGTAGGTAGAGCAAATTCTAGGCTGCGATTCATAGGTCGAATCTTGAAAAATTGTAATTAACAAACAAATGAGATAGCGCACAAATTTCTTGTGCGTCCACATTTGGGTTATTGTTGTGCCATTTGGGACCCGTTTCGTAAGGGGTTGATCGAAAGTATAGAGAAAGTACAGAGAAGAGCCGCTCGATTCGTGACCGCTTGCTACAGTCCTTATGAAAGCGTCACAGAACTGATTAGTAGACTAGGCTGGGAGTCTCTGGTAGATAGACGACACACGTTTCGTTTAAACTTATTGGTAAACATGCGTACTCCCACTTTCACTTTTGAGTGTAGTAAAATACTTCTTCCACCAACCTATTTGAGTCGGAAGGACAGGAAAGATAAGATTAGAGAAATAAGGTGCAGCACTGATTCTTATATGTATTCTTTTTTCCCTCGTACCATTAGGGATTGGAATGCACAGCAAAGAGATTAGCTTTGGTGCCGAGCACCCTCTGCCACACACAATTTTGTGAATTGTAGAGTATATATGTAGATGTAGATGAACTCTGATTCGAATGCAACCGACTTAACTGGTAAGCATACAAAGATGTATCGTACAAACACACGCATTACACATACTCCTCCCTTACATGAGAGAAAATTTGTGCAACATTTGATATATCCGCGAAGTATCCCAAAATGAGATACGTCTTGGTCAGAAGCAGGCGGGTGGTATGGACTATACGGCGCCCCGGGCTGCTGCGTACAATGAGGGGCGGGCGGCGAGGCCAGGGCTGGAGACCACTTTAGCAAATTGCCGGCGCGGGTCAACAGCGCGTCTCGAGTCGATATTCGGCGACCACGCGCTATCGACTCCACTCACGTCTCCCCTCGACCTCAGCGACAACAACAGAATGCTACAATCCACACCAGGTACCTGTGTACCACACAGCCAGCGGACTATACGTTATCAAGTATTACACGTCATCCTTCGATTAATTACTGAAAAAGCTTTTGACTGAGTCCATCATGCAGCCCTTCTAGAACAAGGAGTGAATCCAAGATATATCAACATACTGTATAGTATCTACGGTACTTCCACTGCCTTCGTCAACATCTCTGAAGCCACCAAAGAGTTTCCAGTAAAAAGAGGGGTAAAACAAGAATTGTTGTTGTTGTTGTTGTTGCTTTAGGGCGCGTCGACAATGGGGTCATTAGCGCCCTATAAAACAAGGAGACTATATCCCCCAAGCTATTCACATCAGTCCTGGAGATGGCAATGTCAAAAATCCAGTGAAAAAATAGAGGGTTCAGAATTATTGGAAGAAGTCTCAACAACCTGAGATTCGCTGATGATATAGTTTTTTTTTATCTGTTTAACGTCTCTCTAACAGCGAGGTCTTTAGAGACGGGAGAGGATGGGGGGCAAGGAATTCGGCCATGACCTTTTGAAGGAATCATCCCGGCATTTGCCTGGAGTGATTTGGGAAACCATGGAAAACCCAAATCTGGATGCCCGGACGGGGATTCGAACCGCCGTCCTCCCGAATGTGAGCCCAGAACGCTGATTATATAGTTTTACTCTCAGACAGTCTTGACGAGCTAACTAACACAACTGATAATGAACTAGAGGCAACTTACAGGGACGTGGGCCTTAAAACAAACGCGTCAAAAAGCAAACTCGGGGTAGAAAAAGTCAAAGAGAAAGCAGACAAAAAGAAGCTAGTATTGAGTCCGTAGAGCAGTACATCTGTCTTGGCCACCTGATCAACGTGAATGGTAAGATCTATGCCTGTCAGACTTGGACTCTAAACAGTAACATGAAGCAAAAACTGAGAACTGCCCAGCGAAGTATCGAAAGAGCAATGCTAGGGTTTACGAGAAGAGACAGGAAAAGGCACGTCTATATTCGTTCGATAACCAAAGTGACAGACATCTTTGAAAGAGTGATGCCCCAAAAATGGTCATGGGGTGGACTTTTTAATCGAAAAATGAACGACAGATGGACTACCGCAGATATGGATTGGACACCAAGGAAAGTGAAAAGAGCAAGAGGAAGACCCCCGGATCATACGACGAGTATATATCTACATCTACAACTACATCTATACTCTGAAAATCACAAATATTGTGGGTGAGAGAGGGTGCTAAGCACCAATCCTAATTAAGTGCATTCCAATCCCGTACAGAACGAGGAAAGAAGGAATACATAAATGTATCAGTACGGCATCTTATTTCTCGAATCTTATCACTCCTGTCATTGCGACCTAAATAGGTTGGCGGAAGAAGTATTTCGTTGCACTCGTAAATTAAAGATTTTCGCATATTCTCAAACAAATTCAAACGAAAATGACGTCGTCTGTCCGCCAAACAATCCCAGCCCAAGCCACATGGACCGAGCGTGGTGGTGTAAGGGCTAGCGTTCTGGCCTCGCATTCGGGAGGACGGCGGTTCAAATCCCCGTCCCGGCATCCAGATTTGGGTTTTCCATGGTTTCCCCAAATCACTCCAGGTGAATGCCGGGATGCTTCCTTCAAAAGGCCATGGCCGAATTCCTTCCCATTCCTTGCCCCCCATCCTTTCCCGTCTCTAAAGACCTAGTTGTTATAGGAGACGTTAAGCAGTTAAAAAAAAAACACCTACCAGCTCTCAACACATGGTACAATATCTGGAATACAACATAAACAATACAGTATTTACCATACTTACTTAACTTAGTCCACAACCCGAAGGTTGGTTGGATCCTCCCGAAGGAGGCGTACTAAGCCATTGTGTCAGAGGTGGGACGGCCAGTTCCTTTCCTCTGGGACCTACAGTTTAACGTGGAATCCGAACCACGGAGTATTTACCATGCAAGATATGAAAGTGTTTAGGTGGAACCGCTCACTTTATTCCGCTGGTCAGCGTTGTTATGGGATTCGTTGCTTTATTGCGTGTCTATGGTTTTGTGTAAGGCCCGCCCGTGTAACCACTAGATTCGGCCCGTTCGGGTGTCATATTTCGATGTAGTTTCTCGATGCAAACTTGAAGAGGGTCATCAAGATTTCTGCTTTATTCCATTGCAGGAGGGTCTGTACCTTGGTAGGAAGTTCTACCCCGCGTCTGCAAAGTCAGCTATTAATCTCGATGATTCATCCAACTGAAAATTCTGGGATGGGCGATATCGATTGCTATGTGAGTTACGAAATATTTTACAACGCGCATTTCGACTCACTTTGAAGCCACCACCTCAAGACTACATCAGCCACTGTACGAAGTCCAAACGACGTGCGAAGCATTTTACTATTACAGACAATTATTTCAAATTATCGTCTGGCATCATTGGCATTAGAAGCCTGATATGGAATAAAGATGTGCCATAGAGAAGTAATAGAGTAATCTATCACACATACTATGTGCCCATCTTGACTTATGCTACTGAAACATGGACAATGAAAAAGCGGGACATCAGCAGAGTACAAGCAAGCGAAATGAAGTTTTTAAGAGGTAGAATTCGAGTTACTAAAATGGACAGAATAAGGAATGAAGTGATTAGACGCATCATGAAAGAGGAACCTCTACAGGAAAGGGTAGAGAGGACCAGACTGAGATGGTATGGACATGTAAAGAGAATGGAGGTTCAGAGAATACCAAGAAAAATCCACGAAATTAAGGTGCATGGTAAACGACCCAGAGGAAGACCAAGAGATGGATGGATGAAAGGAGTGGAGGAGTGTGTAATGAAGAGAGGAGAGGACTGGAATAAAGTGGTGACAGAGAGGTGGTGGAATGAAAGAAGGAAATGAAGAGGCTTGTGCATGAAGCAGACCCGGCCAGAGGCTGGAAACTGTCGAGGATGATGATGATCATCATTGGCCGGGAGATCAAGGTCTTGGCCAATCAGGTATCCTACCGGAAGTAGAGGGCGTGCACCTTAGCGTGAAATCCTGAGCACGGACGCGTTCACATTACACAACAAGAGGATAACACTGAAAGGGGATCCAAGAGACGCTACAAACTACCGTCCCATGTTTACATCATCTGTTTGTAGTGCAGTTATGGCGCATGTTACATGCTCGAACATTATGAACTTTCTAGACGAAAACAATTTTCTTATGCCGAAGTAAAACAAATTTCGGAAGAAAAGATCATGAGGAACACAGTTAGCCCCATTTACACATGACGTAATGAAGGTTATAGATGTAAATTCACGAGTAGATGTAATTTTTCTTTTCGATTTTCAGAAATGTTGGACTCTGTCCCACGAAACCGCGTTTTGTCGAAGATTAGAGCGTACGGTATATATATATAGCCCCTGAAATATGGGTATGAACCTCCATAAATAAATAAATAAAATATTTTAAAAAAGTAGAGCTGAAATTTGGCGCAGATGTTGTTTAGTACCTAAGAAACAATTTCTTATATATAAAAAAATATTATGTTTCGTACCACCCTTATGATAAAATGAGAGTATATTTTAACTTTTATACAATAACTAGCTGACCCGGCAATGCTTCACTATTGCTGGACTTGAGTAGGCACATAGATTAAATGAAAAAATATTTACATATAAATTTTAAACTGCTGTTTCAATCATTTTCAGTTGGAAACGGG
Source organism: Vandiemenella viatica (assembly GCA_031002005.1). Classification (NCBI taxonomy): domain Eukaryota; kingdom Metazoa; phylum Arthropoda; class Insecta; order Orthoptera; family Morabidae; genus Vandiemenella; species Vandiemenella viatica. The sequence goes on from CM061919.1 coordinate 273,915,859, forward strand.
GAGAGGGGATGAATATTCGGAAAACAATACGTAGGCAGTATTTTTCTGTTTGTTTTAAAGTATAAGTGTACAAATTCTTATCTAAATCGGATAAAAAATGTGGTTTGCCTAAATTATGAGGTAAAAACGTAATGGGGGTGGAAAGGGGGAGAGGGGATGAATATTCTGAAACCATATGTTGGCAGTATTTTTCTGTTTTAAAGTATAAGTGTACAAATTCCTATCTAAATCGGATAAAAAATGTGGTTTTGCCTAAATTATGGGGTGAAAAATTATGGGGGTGGAAAGGGGGGTGAGGGGATTAATATTCGGAAACCGTATGTATGCAGTATTTTTATGTTTGTTTTAAAGTATAAGTGTACAAATTCCTATCTAAATCGGATAAAAAATGTGGTTTTGCCTAAATTATGGGGTGTTATGGGGAATAGGGGGGGACTTTTTGGAAATTTTTTTTCACAGTAACCTTCGCAGGGGCACACTTGAAAACTCTCCAAAGTTTCATTGCAATCTGATAAATGGTATAGGAATGCATAGAAGACGAACAAACCCACAAACCCACAAACAAACATTGATTTTTATATATAAGATTGCGCCCGATACTATACTTTAATGTATCTTCCAAATGCGTGAGAGAAAGGGAATCGGTGCATTCTTTTTTCTGAAAAAGGAGTAGCGAGTAATTTTTTGTTAGAAAAGGGGGCGGTGAGTAATTTTACTTTCGAAAAGGGAGCTGTAGGCCAAAAAGGGTTGGGAACATATTGTACAGTCGTGACTACTCGCCACAGCCCTTACGAAAACGTCACAGTATTGATACGTAGGTTGGACTGGGAGTCTCTGGTAGACAGACGACGTAGGTATCGTTTGAACTTATTGGTAAACATCCGTACCCCCACTTTCACTTACGAGTGCGGTGGAATCCTTCGTCCAGCAACCTATATGGCCCGCAATGACAAGAAAGATTAGAGAAATAAGTGCCACACCGATACTTATATGAATTCTTTCTTCCCTCTGAAAGACGTCTTAACCACTTTTCTTTCGACGTTTCGAGCACAGTATTCAGTCTAACACGTTGTTCAGTTTGAATGAGCTTATAGCGAAAAATCATGAAAATTAATTTCTTCTTTTATTTCAGAAACTATTGATTCGAAGATTGTATTGAAATTTACAGTTTTTATTGCAAAACTACTCTAGCTCTCCTGGAATTTATGGTTTTCGCCAAATAATTAATGAACAATTGTAAAAAATGTATTGCTCCATCACAAAAATATTACGAGTCATTGGATGGAAACATTCATGAATAGGATTATCGTTGTGGTGACAACATAAAAAACAAACAAACAAAAAAACATAATTTTTGTATGACAAACTATATTTTTTGTGTTTGGCATGTGTATATAATTTCTGGAAAAAAAAACAATGACTTTAAAATTACTTGAAAATTTTTAAAAACTTTTGTAAACAAAACAATATTTTGTGGTTGAATTAAAAATTCAATGTGTATGGACCCTACAGCATGCGTGAGTACCACACTCTGGACTAATTATTTTTTATTTTCTTTGTAATTACGTCACGCGCTAGTAAAATAGGTACATAAAATTTCAGGCCTAGGAATTAACAATATGGCAGCTCTATTAAAACTCCTTTTGCCTTTGCATCATCTGTTAATAGACCCGGACGTTTCGGTTTCCACCTGGTGTCGTCTTCAGTTGATTGTGGAGTCACCTCTCCTACCCGGAGTCCTTCGACTTTGTGACACGCTTATGTGGTGGGGCTTAATTTAAAGTTGATGTTTCGTATTCTGTTACGTGCTACTACCAGTATAGCTGACCCAGCTTCCACACATTTGCAGACTCTATTGACACGGTCGCCAGTCCAGTGGTCTATGCCTAACGGAATGTTGAATAAGTCATACTCAGCTAGTACTACATGCTACAGGTGAAAGTCAACACACACATGTAGTTATTCACGGGTCACAACAGTTTTATTATACTCAACATACATTTGCCACCAGATACTCTTAAAGCTTCTTCAGCGAAGTTACTAGATTAGTGGAAAGGATTGATGAAAGTGAGTCGTAGCCCCAACAAAAATACACATGAACAGTCATTAAAGCAGTTTTGTTCCACCAGCATGTAGACGCAACCAATCGAAAGTTCTATTCACTTGCTATTTAGTCTTAGCTATGTCCTCTCTCTCCACAGTGTTTCTGTTGTGCGTCTCGGCCAATACGCGACGATGCTCGCGGATTACAATTCACGTTAAACTCGTGCACTACCGGTGCCATTTTGACACATCCGACCCGTACATATTCTCGCTCCAGACTCCCGATACAATTGTACATCCCGCCTGCGATATCATTCAATCAGAAGCTTGTAATTCCCACTGCGGCGTTGCAATCCGCCGAGCGAGGCGGCGTGTTCTGCGGGCTCGCTAACCAGCTCGGCTCAGGGGCCAAATTAATTCCCGGCATCATCTCGCAGTTGCAGCTCTCCTTTTAACGAACTAATGGAGAAAAATTGTAAGATAATGCGGGCGGGGGGATGGAGGGTATCGTGAAGAAGCTCCGAGGAGCTTTGTCGAGTGATTCTGGCGCATTTAACATGCGCTCGAGATAAAAGGCAGACCCGTGCTGAAAGAGCCGCGCGGAATATCATTACGGGAAAGCACGGACAACGGCATAAAGAGGAGCTCCGATAACTCCCGCTCTAAAGAAAAGGCTCCTTCTCATATTAATCAAATCTGTTTGAGTGATAATTAATAGCCATTAGCATTCGCTGTAGTCAACTGGCTTATGTCCTCAAGTGAGTCCTTCCCAACGGTGGTGTTGGATTCAAGTCACTGTCTATACACACGCGCCGGCACTCGAGAACAACTGCACAACATTTAATTATAATAAAAATAATTAGTTAAACTGCAATGGAGAACACGCTCCAGTGACAATTTCCCTACACACCCATCTTCCTCCTGTCCTACACCCTCCTGTCCTCCTGTCCAATCCCTGACACCCTTACCTAAAAATGAGAATCTTCCCACACCCTTGTGCCTGAAATCGAGTGGCCAGCTTGTGGTCATGGTCATCTTTTCCCTTCCATGCATTACTTTTCATACCTACTGCAATATCTTTCCATGCCTCATCGCCAGTATACGCCCTGTACACTCCCATGACCCTATTCACCCTCCTCCTGTCTTGCAATGAATCCCATTCCAACTCTTTTATCATTTCTATTACTGATTGTATTCTGCGATAATTTCCAGAAACAACCCTAGCAGCCCTTTTTTGCACCCTCTCCAACTCCTGCATTTGATAATCAAAATGTGGGTCCCATACTACACTACCATATTCCAGCAATAGTCTGACCAAAGTTTTGTAACACTTCCTTTATTTCTCTCGTACATCCCTCATCACTCTTTCCAACAAGTGCAGGATTTTGAAACCTTTTCCTACTACCTGTCCAATGTGTCCTGCCCTGTTAAGCTTGTTATCAAATGTAATGTCAAGATATTTACATTTTAAGTCTTCAACAAGCAATTCATTCTCCACCTTATAATCATAATCAAACTTTAGTTTTTTATTTGTGTATCTAATAAGCTGACTCTTCTTTGCATTGATCTTCATTCCATGTTTACCAACCGACCTAGATATCCTGTCCGGATCACCCTGCAGCTGTTTACAGTCCTCCATGCTTTTATATAGCAATATGTCCTCTGCAAATAATTTAATTTCTGATAGTAAAACCGAGCGTGGTGGTGTAACGGCTAGCGTTCTGGTCTCGCATTCGGGAGGACGGCGGTTCGAATCCCCGTCCGGGCATCCAGATTTGGGTTTTCCATGGTTTCCCAAATCACTCCAGGCAAATGCCGGGATGCTTCCTTCAAAAGGCCATGGCCGAATTCCTTCCCATTCCTTGTCCCCCATCCTTTCCCGTCTCTAAAGACCTCGCTGATAGAGAGACGTTAAGCAGATAAAATAAATAAATAATAAAACTGATAGTAAACGATCAACACAATTATTCATTAGAATACTGAAGAGCACTGGCCCCAGTACGCTATCCTGTGGCACACCCATTTTTACTTCCGCTTCTTTTGATACTGCATTTCCTACACCAACTTTCTGTTTTCTACCTTTTAAAAAGATACCGTTTCCACTGGTTAGTAGTACCGGTCACGGGGATGCCCGTGGGAGCTCAGCAGTAAAGATTTTCCTGAATCAAGTCGACTTCAGTGTGCTTTTATCCCAAATACCAGAGAATGTGTCGACGAATTGTTGGCCACTGCAAGTTCTGCCAAAAACTCTGCGGTGGCGTAAAACAGAGCCCTCTGCTCCATACCCCACGGTCAGTGCTGCTCTCTAGCGGGAGCATGTGCGCAATAATCCAGCTGACTACTGTCACTGCAAGCAGTCGCTTCATTGAGAACATCTATGCTGGATTGTTTTTTTTTTTTTTTTTTTTTTTTTTTTTTTGCTTACAGCTTTACGTCGTTGAGATCATTAGTGCAGGGAAGGGACTAGAGACAAGGAACGGAAACGAATTAGGCCACGGCCTTTTAGATGGTCCGCCATCAGCGTCGCGTGATTTGGGGAAACATGAAAAGCCTAAATCTCGATGCCCGGACGGGGATTCGAACCCATGTCCTACCGAATGCGAGGGCAGAACGTTATCCGTCCACCCACCACGCTAGGTATGATTGTTTCAAGAATTATTTTTATAAAATCACCTTTAAATACAGTGCCTGAAAAAAAATGTGAATCACCCAGATGTGTTCGAGCAAAGAAAATGAATTTTAACGGGTAGAGAGGGTAAGTGATGTTATCTGAGTGATTACAAAATCGAGTCAAATCTCCGAAAATTAGGCAGAAATAAGCCCACATATGGCCAAAAAATACCAAGTCATGCGTGTAAGTAAAAAGGTGACACCCACTTAGCTCTGAATATAGAATTAAGGGCACTGTCCTTAGAACGGTAGATTCCGTTAAATACCTAGGTGTAACAATTCCTAATAACTTTTCGTGGAATGAGCATATCAAAAAGGTAATTGGAAAAGCAAAACTTATGCTCCGATTTCTAGGTCGTAATTAAAACCAGTGTACACCGGAAGTTAAATCGATATAACGAGTCACTAGTGCGTGCTCACTTAGAATATTGTTGTTCTGTATGGGATCCCCATCAAAAAGGGATTAATGGAGGCATTGGAGAAGGTCTAAAGAAGAACCGCCCGATTTGTGATAGGTATATATAGTTGGAGGGAAAGCGTAAGTGCGATGTTGAAGTTTGGTTGGGAAGACCTGCAACACCGAAGGCGTTGCTCTCGACAGAAGCTAATTCAAAAATTCTTGACTGACGTATCTAACAATGACAGCAAAAAAATATTGCTACCAGCAACATTCATATCTAGGAATGGCCGAGAAAATGAGATAAGAGAAATAAGGGCCAGAACTGATTCATTTCTGCAGTCATTTTTCCCACCAGCGATTAGGGAATGGAATAGAAAGGTTTTACCGGGCAAGTAAACACAAAATCGGACAGGAGTAGCTTCCGATAAAGCACTCCGGCCATCCTGATCTGGTTTTCCATGGTTTTTTCTAGATCGCTCCTGGGGAATGCCGGTATGGTTTCTCAAAACAGCCCATGGATTCCACCTGCCATATCCCGTATATCCCTTCCAAACTATTACACTTTCGGATAGGTGCAAAGCACCCTCCGCCACACACTTTTAGTAAATCACGGAGTAATAATAATAATATGACGTTGCACCCCGTCTGGTGTGGATATATTCATCGATTCGGTTGTGAAGCCGTTGATTCGATTGAGAAGAAAGTCAAAAAGCCTCTCCTGAGGCACGCTGGCCCACGGCTCTTTTAAATGGTCCTTGATATCCTGGATACTGGCGCTGGGACGAAGCAGACGTCCAAGCTGGTGCCACACATGATCTATCGGGGACTGATGTGGGGTTGTCATGGCTACGGGAGTATCTCTACATAATACAGACCTACTGGTTATCCGAGGTAGTGCACAAAACCGACTCATCGCTGAAGATGTCCAACGTGTTCTACTGAGGCGACTTATCTCTGAACCACACATCACGATAGTCAGGTTACCAACAACTGCCCGTGCCCAGTACAATCATATAAAACTTTTATTTTTCCAGGTATACATATATTTTTTTCTTTTCGTTTCAGCCAGCTATAGGATACAATTACGCCACTTCATTTCCTCTTCTGAGTTTCCTTTCTCCGTTGCCAGTACTCTTTCATTCTCTGGCTCACTCTTCCTTTGTAAATTCCCTCCTTTTCCTGATAGGTTTTTCTTCAGTCATATCCTTTACCTCCCCAGTTTTTCCTCTGAATAATTCCCTATCTTTAATGTCTTCCATGCTTATTCCACATCTTTTCAGATCCTAATGGACCTCCTTCACACGTGAAACTTGAGTCTTCCTGTTCTCTTGAAAGTTAAGTATTTTCTTTGCCTTTCTTTCTGGTCCCATTCTTTTCATGTGACCATAGAAATCTAATATCATTTTCTTAATTGTGTTTGACACCTTTTCAGACTTGTCGTATAATTCTTGGTTCGATCTCAAATGGATTTTAAATTCTCTTTCTGTCACTTTTTTTGGTCTCAGGATCTAGCTAGTATTTCTGCTGCGTATAAACATTTTTTTTTATTTACTAATTTTTGCTTATGGGTTTTCACCTCGTCGACGACATTGGAGGTGGGAAAGGACTAAGGGCAAAGAATGGGAAGGAATTTTGCCATAGCCTTCTGAAAGAGCGATCCCGGCATTTACCTGGAATGATTTGGGGAAACCATGGAAAATCCAAATTTGGATGTCCCGACGGGGATTCGAACACACGTCCTCCCGAAAGCGAGGTCAGTGAGATACCGATCACCCACCACGCTCCGCAAGTGTGCCTAAGAGCTTGGCTCTGTAAGCAATCTGTCTTTGACCCTGTCGAACTTGATATTCTGTTCATAATGATGTCTCATTTTAACGCTGTTAAGCAGTATAATCACATTTGCAAATGACTCAGTTTTAAACTAACAACACAATCATGACTAGAATTACACAGAGTAGACCAAAGTATTTGCACTTCCCCAGCGGTGAAACATTTTCGTGGTGTTGCTGCATTATATATTAATGTTTTATACACCAAAACATAGTTACTCCGAATACAAAATTGAGATGATGCCAGTAGTAGACTTGGACGGTGCACAAGGGGATGATTAGAAGGGTGTGGGGTTCTCCTGGTATCTTTTGGCTACTATAATAGCGGCCACTAGACTCTGCTGGGAGTATCCCAAGCCCTCGCCATATGGCTGATTATACGGCTGACAGTGCCGTCTAGCGGCCAATTCGCGACTTTCAGATTGTGTGTCTAACACAGGCTCGATGAACTGTCTGCTAGAAGCAAGTTCTTCCAGAGGTAGAGTCCGCAGCGCGGCCGCCGAGTTAGGAGAATGCCTTACCTCGTTCCGTTAATACCGCGATGGAGTCTGTTTGTTCTGCTTGCGAAACACCTCGAAACAGTGTAATTGAAACGGGCTTAGCTTCCAATCAGTCCGGATCACAACGGGCGTCTTCCTTCGGAAAATATCTCTCCGCCAAAAACAGGCGTTTCGTTGAAACGATTTTTTTTTGTCCGTCGATTTAAGTCTTATGTAAAAACAGATACAACAGCTGTGATGTCTCAAACTGTGGCGGAGACAGTCAGAAGATTCACGTCGTTGAATACATCTCAGTCTATATCTCTCTGAGTTTTTTATTCGTCGTAGTAATCGATGGTGCTAGCATGAACAACTGGTTCCGGCCAGCGTGAGAGTGAGTTTGGTGTTGTCGCCACCAAGTGACCAACAGATCTCTGGCACTCAAACAATTCTGTGATTTTTATTCGTCAATATCAATTTCCTGCCACAATGCTTTTTATTTGGATTGTCGATGTGTCAATAACTAATGTAGCGCCAGGAAACAATTACAACATTAACATTACCGCGTTACCAGCTGTTTTGTGAGATAAGTCATTATTACGATGCGTATATTTCATGTGATAGACGTTAATTTTATTCGTTAAATATATGCCGGAGTTTCATGTTTAATCTTTATCATACTGAAAGTTAAGTTGGTAGTATTGTGTGTTGGCAAGCCTGTGGTGAGCGACATCAAGGAGGAGGACATCGCCGCCGCCAGCGATAGGATCAACACGCAACGGTATTTGTATTAATTTTATTAGTATTAATTTTTTAAAAAATTGCGATGGATCAAACGCTCCGGTGGCAATTCCCCTAGTCATCTTATTACCCCCTTTTTTATTTTTCAAATTATATATTTTCAGTGTTAAAATCCAGCACCACTGTACTTATACCATTTACGAAGTTTTATTCTAAACTCCTTCACCGGTTTTGGTAAATTATTCACCACTTTACTTGGTAATTTATTACAGTTCCAGATCCGCTTGCCTACAAAAGAAAATTTTGTCACTCCCATATGTGTCAAATCGAGCCTTCCATTCCATCCACTGTTCCCAATTCTTCGACCAATATCCCTCCAAGCCCCCTCACCAACATATCCCTCCTCCTGTTCTCCAATGACTCCCAACCCAGCTCCTTTATCATATCAGTTGTGTACTGCGGTAATTTCCGCAAACAAATCTAACTGCTCTTCTTTTCTCACCCTCCAACTCCTGTATTTGATAACCAAAATGTTGGTCCAAAACTACACCACCATATTCAACCAATGGTCTGATCAATGTTTTGTAACCAAATTCTTTAACTTCTCTGGTACATCCTCTCATCACCCTCTCGTGTAACTGAAGGATTTTGTAACCTTTTCCTACCACCTGCGCAATGTGCTCTGCCCAGTTGAGTTTGTTACCATACTTTATGCCAAATATTTACATTTCAAGCCTTCAATAAGCAATTCTGACCCCAGTCTATAATAATAATTAACATTTTTTTATCTGTGTAGCTAATATGCTGACTCTTCTTTGCATTTATTTATCTTCATTCCATGCTGACCTACCATTTAGATATTCTAACCATGTCTCCCTGCAGATGTTTTGTCTTCACCTGTTTTCATTATATACCATTACGTCATCTGCAAAAAATTTAAATTCTGACTGTAATCCATTAAGAAAATAGTTAATTAGAATGATGAGTAGCAAAGGTCCCAATTCATTACCCTGTCGCACTCCCATATGCACTTCCTCATCTTTTGATAGTGCATTTCCTACTCTAACACTTCGCTCTGTCTTTTAACAATTCCTCTTCCTTCCAAGTCACTTTTCATCCATTCCAATGTTATAAACTTATTTAAAACCATTTCATTGCTCACTTTGTCAAATGCCTTAGAAAGATCTAGAGCCACACTATCAACTTGGCCTCCCTTGCCCAAATAGCTGGAATAGTATGAGATATAAGTCTTTCCCGGCGTATCTTTGATATAAATTCTTCGCAGGTTTGCCGCCGGATTACATTTTCTACTGACAAGCTTTCGGCGACTTGCGACTTGCCATCATCAGGTCCGTTGTATCCTTTAGATACAACGGACCTGATGATGGCGGCAGTGCAAGTCGCCGAAAGCTTGTCAGTAGAAAAATAATTGTTTAAAAAACATAAAAACCGCCTTCAAAAAAGCGCACTAAAAATTTTAAAATAACTTATACCTTCCTTAGAAGAAGGTAAATTTAAATGGACAATATTTTACATTACTGTTATTGAAATTTTTAACATTAATTAGTTATTTTTGGAGTCGGTGCCAGCTATCAGATCGCACAGGTCGAATTACTGAACTTTGTTTGGTGTTCGAGGCGAACCGAGAGTACGAACAAAAATTCCAAATATTTTACAGTATGTCGTGAGGAAGATAGTTTTATTGCGACAGCTTAGGAAAACAAATTAACGGTATGTTATCTGTGGCACGGTCTCGTTGGTTATCCAGGCATATCTCTGGCGCTACAGTGTCAGTTGGTAGGCTGCATCATGCAGTAAAAAAGAAGTAAAGGAATTGGGTTACAAAATTTCGGTAAGACCATTGCTCGAATATGGTAGTGTAGTATGGGACCCACATTTTTAGTATCAAATACAGGAGTTGGAGAAGGTGCAAAGAAGGGCTGCTAGATTTGTTTCTGGAAATTATCGCAGAATGCAATCAGTGACAGATATGATAAAGGAGCTGGAATGGGATTCATTGCAAGACAGGAGGAGGATGAGGAGGGTAATGGGAGTATACAGGGCGTATACTGGCGATGAGGCATGGAAAGATATTGCAGTTGGTATGAAAAGTAGTTCATGGAAGGGAAAAGTTGACCATGACCATAAGCTGGCACTCGATTTCAGGCACAAGGGTGTGGGAAGATTTTCTTTTTTAGGTAAGAGTGTCAGGGATTGGAATGAGTTACTAAGGGGAATAATGAATAACCTACCGAAAACGTTAAAAGAATTTAAAATTAAAATTTGTAGATGACAAGTATATGTGAGTGTAGGATAGGGGGAAGTTGGGTGTGTAGGGAAATTGCCAGCGGAGCGTGGGCTCCATTGCAATTATAATTAAATTAATCACTTTATAGTTAGTATAAAATCGGTGTATCATCTATATGTTCCAGTTTTGTTGAAAAATGTTTCTAGAATTAATTGTAGGGAAGTAGTAACATGATTTTTATGTATTATTGTTATTTATTATTGTTTTTATCTTTTTGTTTTTCTTGCTTTGGCTGACACCGACTCCAAAAATATCTAATTAATGTAAAAATTTCAATAACAGTAATGTAAAATATTGTCCATTTAAATTTTCCTTCTTCTAAGGAAGGTATAAGTTATTTTAAAATTTTTAGTGCCCTTTTTTGAAGGCGGTTTTTATGTTTTTTAAACAATTATTTTATTTTTAAATTTTTAGTGGTATTATAGTTAATTTGTATTTAAATATGCTGCAGCAGTTCTCATTTTGCGAACTTCCTGGTAGCTCAGTGGTTAAAGCGAATGGTTTTTTAAAAAATCTGTCTTTACAACAACATTCAGAATGGGGTGAATTGGATGCTGTGTTAAGCAATGTCAGTTTACATTTTGGTCCAGGCTGTGTTTTGATCTAATCATAACATCTGTTAACGCTGCTACTCGATAATCGAAACATGTAACATCTGTACATTAATACATACCACATACACAAATCTGTCTCTGGAATATATCTCTTCGTTCCGGCATCACACAGAAAATATAGATATTTAATTGGTTTTCACAACGTAAAAACTCGGGGTCCAAGTTGAAATGTGAAGTAAATGTTGAGACATTAGGACACATACTTTTATATATCTGCAATGACTTAAAAAATAGCTTAATTGATTTTGACGGTACTTAAAACTGTGGATTTTGTAAAGAACATTGGAAATTATAAACGATGGGGGTAAAGGAGAAGAGGGATTGGGCTGTTGTATACCAAATGTAGACTGTCTTTTCTGATTGATTTAATGTATACGTTTGTAAGTTTCTTTGAAATCATATAAAAATTTTAGGTATGTATAAAAAAAATAATTAAGGGGTGTGGAGGTGAAGAGTAGTTTGGTTTTTGCTAAGGTAGTGTGGACAGTATTTTTCTATTTGTTTTAAAGTATGCATGCGCAAATATCCATCGAAACCAGATAAAAACTGTAGCTTTGTGTAAAGAACATTTACAAATATTAAATGGTGTAAGGGAGTGAGCGGTTGGATTTTGTAAACAGAATGTTTCTCTTTATTCTTAAGTATACATTTGCAGTGTTCCATCGAAATCTGATGAAAACGGTAGGTATCTATAAAGAACATTGGAAATTAGGAGGGGTGGGGCTAGAAGGGAAGAGGGGTTGGGCTTCTGCAACCTAATTTAAACACAATTGTTATGTTTTTTTTAAAGTATACGTGTGAAAATTTTCTTCAGAATCAGATAGAAACTGTGCTTTGTGTAGACTAAAGGGGTGGAAAGGGGGAGAGAGGTTTGGCTTCTCTAAACCAAATGCAGACAGTATTTTTCTGTTTGTTTTGAAGTATACATGTGCATACTTCCTTCAAAATCAGATAGAAATGGTAACTTTATATAATGAACATTGACAGTAATTAAAGGGGTAGAAAGGGGAATAGGGTTTGTGTTTGGTCAAAGTAATGTGAGTAGTATGTTTCTTTTTCTATTTGCTTTAAAGTATTCACATGCGAAGTTCCATCGAAATCGGATTAAAATGTGGGTTTGTACAAACATTAAGGATGTAAAAGAGCTAGGGTAGTTTTTTTATTTTTTGGTCAGAAATCTTCTCCATAAAAAAAAATACATAACTGTGCCAACTTTCATACAGATCGGTCAAATGGTGTCAACTGTAGCTTTTCAAAAAGAAAATTGACAAAAGTCAAGGGGCGGAAACGGGGAAAAGGGTTCAGTTTTTGCAAACCAAAAGCTGACATTATTTTTCTCTTTGTTTTACAGTAAAAGTTTGCTAAGTTCTACCTAAACTGGATAAAACTGTGGGTTTGTATAAAAATTAAACGGTTTAATGGGTAGTGGGGGTGGTTTTTTTTATTTGTTGGTCAGAAACCTTCCTCGTGAAAAAATACATATAAGCGCCAACTTTCATGGTAATAGGTCAAACGGTGGCGACTGTAGCTTCTAATTTTTAAAAATAAAGGGGTTGGTAGGAGGGAGAGGTGTTGAGCTTTGGCAGACCAAATGTTGACAAGATTTTTCTGTTTGTTTGAAAGTATACATTGGTAAAGTTCAATCAAAATCAGATATAAAATATAGGTTTCTATAAAATTAAGGGGTGTACAGGGGGGGGGGGATGGAGTGGCTTTTTTATTTTTTGATCAGAAACCTAGTCCATGAAATATTACATGTATATGACAACATAAATGGATATCACTTAAATGATGTCGACTACAGATTTGTATAAACAACATTGGCAAAAATTAAGGGGTGGATAGAGGGAGAGAGGTTCGATTTTTTCAAACCAAAAGTTGACAGTATTTTTATGTTTATTTTTTACTATACATTTCCAAAGTTCCATCAAAATCGGATAAAAAGTGTGGGTTTGTATAAAAGTTAAGGGGTGTAAAGGGAGAGAGGGGTGTTTTTTTAATTTTTTTGGGACAGAAACCTTTTCCATGCAAAATTATTTGTCTATGCCAACTTTAATGGAGATCAGTTAAATGATGTCGACTTTAGGTTTGTATAAAGTACGTTGGCAAAAATTAAGGGGTGGATAGAGGGAGAGGGGTTCGATTTTTTCAAACCAAAAGTTGACAGTATTTTTCTGTTTATTTTTTACTATACATTTCCAAAGTTCCAACAAAATCGGATAAAAAGTGTGGGTTTGTATAAAAATTAAGGGGTGTAAAGGGGTAGAAGGGGTGGTTTCTCAATGAAATTCATATGGGACCAATTTGGAGGTATACTCTATCCACCATAAACATTTCATTTAAATCGGTTCAAAATTGGAGAAGATATCGCTGAACATACATCAAAAAAAAAAAAAAATCAGACGAATTGAGAACCTCCTCCTTTTTTGAAGTCGGTTAAAAATGTAATCCGGCGGCAAACCCGCGAAGAATTTATATCAGCTGGAATGGGATTCATTGGAAGACAGGAGGAGGGTGAAGAGGGTCACGGGAGTGTACAAGTCTTATATTGGTTATGAGGCTTGGAAAGATATTGGCGTAAAAATTAAAAGTAATGCATGGAAGTGAAAAGATGACCATGACCACAAGCTGGCACTCGATTTCAGGCACAAGGGTGTAGGAAGAGTTTCTGTTTTTGGTAAGGGTGTCAGCGATTAGAATAAGTAACCAAGATAAATGATAAGTAATTTACCAAAAACGTTGAAAGAATGTAAGGCTGAAATTTGCAGAGGGCAAATGTAGGCGGGTGCAGGAAAGGGATAATATGGGTGTGTAGGGAAATTGCCAGCGCGGCGTGTGCTCTATCGCAATTTAATTAAATATTATTATTAATTCATCTGAAATATCCTGCACGTAGCCCACCATCTGAGATTGCCATGAATATCCTTCCTTAAAGCCGTGTTGTGGATTGGCAAACCAGTTTCTTCCCTCAGACATTTCTGATATCTCTCGATCACTTTGTCTATCACTTATAACTAATCGGTCAGTAATTTTCAACCCTACTTGTCATACGCCATTTATGAACAGATATCACTACCGCTCTTTTCCAGTCCTCTGGTAAGCAGCAAGACTCCAGACTAACTTCAAGGTAAGGTACAGCATGTTGTCCCACAATCTGAATCCGGTGCCGAATGTTTGTGTGTTGAAACGACATATCAGCGAGTTGTGCCGTTCACGTCTCCGAACAAGGAAGGCGAAACGGGTGTACACTACAGGGAATGTAGGGTGCACTCCACCGCAATCAAATTAAACTACCTGAAACAGGGACCGACAGTCTGGACCGACGGCTGTAGCTGATACAATCAAAAACAATACATGGCATGCTCCCTTTCGTCGTGATTCCAGTTCAGGTTATTTGCCGTTTGTTTCAACACATGTAAAAAAAAAAAAAAAAAAAAAAAAAAAAAGAAAGATAGTTGTTACTAGGATTTTATTCGTAAAAGTTTCTAAGGATAAACGATTAACAGTTAATAATAATATTTTTTGTCGATATTTTTCGTGACGTGAGTAAACTTTCTCCGATTCTCGGAGTATTTCGGCAGGATGTTCTTAAATAAGTGCACTTGATTTTCAGTGATGGGAATTTTTATTGTTAATATAATGTTTCTTAGGGAAGTATAATTTCAAAAACGAACAACATTTATTTATATATTTTATGATTACCTAGGTTTGATGTAAACTTGTTCTGAGTTTTGATGTACTTCCATGGTTATTATCTTCTGTCAAAACAGAAAAAAAAACAAAAAAATATTAGTTTGTGTTGTGACTTGTTTGTACAAGATGCTGCACAGCTTATACTTGGGCTGCTCTACTCCTTACACCAATTTCTGCGTCTCGTCTTTAAATAATCAAAAAGCGACTTGTAAGTTTAAACGAACGTCATCTTACAATTATTTTTTTTTTATATATATCTCTGTCTCGCCTTGAAGTAATTTTTATCTCTGGTAAACAACAAACAATCGCTTTTTCGCTGGCATCGCAGTTGCACATTCTTTTAACAATGTAAGTGTAAATAAAATCAAAACCGATTGTTTATTTCAAATTTACACTTTTTTTTAAGGATATAAGTGCAAATAAAGTTATTGTCGTTTGAAATTTCCTGGTCAGCCAAGCAGCGCAGTGATGGCAGCCATTGTTACTTATACTTTGGGCATCATCGAGACTTCCAGGCATTGACGCCATTCCCATTTCCAGCCACAACGCATTTTATGGAAGTGTATTGACTGAAACTATTCTTTTGTTTATGGCTTTATGCCTCGTTCATTATAGAGCGTGCATAAACCACGTAGCTTCATTTTGGCCTCCTGTGAACCCCCCATCCCCCCCCCCCCCATGTAGCCTTACGTGGCTTTTGCCTCTACCCACCCCCCCCTCTCACGCAGCACGAAGCTTTTTTCCCTTTTGATTTCAGAAGACATTTTGTACCGTTTTCTCTTGTCAGACTACTGTAAATTACATAATTCACTGAGGGAAATAAATATTCACATGCTGTTGTGAGTTCTATTCCTCATTTTAACTGTGAGAAATGTTATGAAAGGAAAGCTACGTGGCCTGGCTCGGAACCCCCCCCCCCCCAAGTAGCTCAGCGTAGCCTTCCAGCTAACCCCTCCCCGCCCCCCTGAACCGAGCCACGTAGTTTGTGCACGCTCCCTTAGAAGCGGGAGAATACTGGCAACAAGGAGTAGGAAGGAATTCGGCCATGGCCTTCTGAAGGAGCCGTCTCGGCTTTCCACTGGAGTGATTTGGGATGCCTGGACGGGGATTCGAACCCGCGTCCGGCCGAATGCGAAGGTTACTGCTCACCTATCACGCTCGGTGGCTGGAAGTGACACAAATTCGACTGAGATGACAGTAGGCAGCTTCTAGATGCCAAGCACACTCCTCGAGAGGAAGTCTCCATTTTGAATGAGAAGCAGCAGGTGTAGCAGCCACGTGCAATCCCGTGTGGTGGGTATGCCCTCGGGTCCAGATCAGTTCCCGTTTCTAAGGTTAAAGGTCATGACAGATTGACCTCACTTGTTGTGTCCACAACTTAAATTTTCACATTTACTGTACTTCAGCTCCATTAAAAAATCGCCCAGGTTTTTAACTTTCAACAGGCTTAACCTCAAGCATAATGCAACCTCAATTCTGATGAGGAGTGTAAGTACCTCAACATGAGCGAGCACCGTGCCTGCAGTGATTGAAAAATGGCGACCCCGGATAATACTTCACTGGATCGTAAAGCAGAATTTCATTACAAGTTTTCACGGCCGGAAAAGTTTTATCATATATTTTTAATAAAATGGACGTATTCAATTTTAAATGAAATGATACGAAACTGAAACGCGATGAAAGTATTTTGTAAACTAATTTCTTCGCAGCTGGTCAGCTCTTGCTCGCGAGCTTCATTCTGTTGTAAACTTGTAACATTCCTGGGCTCGGCTAGGCCGCGTGTCACGTCAGCGTTCGGTGACGTCACAGTGTTCAATAAGGTCGGTTTAGCGAAGGGTGAAACGTCTTGAACCCTTGATCAGATCTGTCTGGTTTCCGAAGTTGACCTGCATTTCACACAGGATTAGCCCTGCAAGATTAGAATGGATTCTGTTTAGTCCGAAGGGGGCTTCGCGCTTAAAGAGAGTCACCGCGCTGATTATATAAGACACTAGCCTAAAAGCCGGTCAAAAATGGCGGGTTTAACAGAGAGTTTTGGCAGTTAATTTCTCTGCAGTTGCTTAACTAAATAGAACTGTTATAAAATAAAGCTCGTTGTAATTTCTCGTCCCTTGTGTAGGAGAAAGTTGTAGTTGTCAATTTGGTCCAGGTTGCATTTCAGCCTAACCGCAATCTCCACTAATATTGCCGCTGGAAAATCAAAGCTTCAATCACACGTGAATTAACATATTCCCTGTATCGCATGTCAATGTCATCATGCGTCGCGATATAAACTTGGTCCAAAATATTCATAGGTTCTTTCATGTTCTTTTCTTATTATCGCTGATAAACATCGACGTTTTAAAGGCTGACACAGCTTACATGCGACTGAAATAATGACCGCAGTGAAAACGAAGGTTGCTAAAAATGAATCTTAACAACTTGTACCTACGTTATGCCACGTTCAGGCCGCATAAATCGGAAACTTCCTTCATTTAAACGAAGTAATGATTTCAGTAAAAAATCAAATGATGATTAATATGCCAATTTAAACGAAATACATACTTTTCATTCAGTATTCTTGCAATTCAATTCTTAGTAATTGTTTAAATAAATAGAATCGTTATAAAATAAAGCCATTGTAATTCCTGCTCTCATGCGCCTGTAGCAAAAGGTTTTCTTTGCCATCCTGTTCCAGGTTGTGTTTCAACCTAACCGCATACTACGCTAAACTTGCCGCCAGAGAAACAATACTTCAATCACACGCATATTAATATATGTACCGTATCGTATTTTAATGGCAATAATGCATTGCGATCTAAACTGAATCAAAAAACTTCTTTTGTTAACTGTGATTCAGATCGATATTATAATGGTTGAATAGCTAATGCTGTTACATACGGCTGAAACATGTCATCAGTGAAAGCAAAAATTAAATAAGTAAATAAAAAGAATCTTAACAACTTTCATCATGCTAGGTAATTTTAGATTTAATTGTAGCCTAGCCTGTATAGATTACGATCAGAGTGGAACTACTTTCGTTCAAAAGAAGTAACGATATAAGTAACAGGACACTCATGAAAACACTTTAAATTATATAAAAAATAATAATTTATTAATGCTGACAGAAAATTAAAGATTTTAACGAATACTTTTGCTTCTAACGAATATTAAATAAATATAAGCAGCTAATAATTATTATATCATTTTGAACGGAACACGTAGTTTTCTTTCAGTGTTCTGTCAATTCATTTATTCGGTGATGCTTAGCTAAATAGTATACTTTTATTCAATAACGTGCATAACCTAAAACAACATCTCTGGTCGTATATTAGGCAAAGAAGGCGAAAAGCGTGACGTCACAGCGCGACGTCATCGCGTGACAGATCAACATGGCCAAATAAGCGTTTTATAAGAATAGATCATTAATCCTCTGAGGTGATTCGGTAACGAGGGTAGTCCTGGGTGTATCTCAGTTTCCAGTTTGAACGTGTGGCAGCACTGCTGCATGGGCCCGCGCCTCGGGGATGTCGGAGCCACTGTGCGCCGTCGTAAACAGTTGGGCGTCGTAACCTCGCTAATTAAGTACACGTGTTTATGGAACTGCAGGTCGTTAAGTCGGGGGCACATAAACTAAACACGGCGGGTTCCGCGATTATCACCCTAAGGTAGCAATCAGTACAGGCAATTGCTTCAAATTGTGTTCGACGCAGCGAAGGTTGGTTCACTTGTCACGCTCATACGAGTATGCATTAGCATGGCGCAATACGAGTGTATCTTTGCGGAAACACATTCAACAGTTGGCACTGCTCGTAAATTTCTGCAGCTTGTTCGGAAACTGCTTCATTTTGAAGTATTTAGGAAAGTATTTACTATCATCATCAGTGTTTTGCCTTAAGGCAGTTTTCGCATAGCTTGTTCCTCTGTCTTCTGCCCTTCTCTTCATGTTGTGTAGCTAACGTTTTCCCAGATGTTATGTGTAATTTTGGACGTCCTCCTTCCTCTCAGTGTCCTTGGTCTACCAAGGTGTCTTTTAAAAGCGCTCCTCTCTCAGCAAGTGTCCAACCCAGTTCTTCTATGTATCTTTGATGACTTGGAGTATTTTTCTCCTTTCACTAACCCTATTTAGCACTTCAACATTACTTACTTTATCCATCCAGCTTACCCTCTCCATTCTCCTCCACATCGACATCCCAAACGCTTCTAACCGTTTATCTTCTTCTCGCCTCGGTGTCCACAACTATGCCCCATGAAGAGCCACACTCCATACAAAACATTTGCCGAGTCTTTTCCTGAGCGCTAAGTCTACTTTTCCAGTTGATAGTCGCCTCTTCCTATTAAACGCTTCCTTCGCTCCGGCAATGCGAGTTTTACCTCTTGGTGGTATCTCAAGTCTTCAGTGATTGTACTTAGAAGATATTTGAATTATCTTACTTTGCTGATTTCTTAATATTTATTAGTTTTTTTCTTCTTCTAATCACCATACTCTTAGTACTGATTTTGATTCCAAACTCTTCACTAGCTTCGTCTAGATCCTTCATCATTCTGTTTAGAGTTTGTTCGCTTTCTGCCAACAAGACCATATCATCGGCAAATCATATACAGTCTATTCTCTTGAAACCAATAAGCACTCCTCTTTTTCCATTTAAACATTTTCAATAATTTCTTCAAGGTGTAAATTGAATAACAATGGAAAAGGCAATATTAGTGGTTGCATTTACGGTAGTTAGGTACCTTCGCAAACTACGTGCCTCGGTCAAAGGGGGAGGGGGGGGAGGAGCTGGATAGAAAGCTACTCTGTGCCACGTGGGAGAGAGGGGGAGGGAGGGGGGGTTCAGAGGCAGGACACGTGGCTTTTCATTCGAATTACTTGTCACAGTTAAATGAGGTACAGAACACACAACAGCATGTGGATATTTATTTCCGTCATTTAACTTTCTAGTAATTACACTATATACGGACAGTGCGGGTAACTTGTAGTCATAGCGTTCTGGTCGCACGGGGGACGGAGCATCTGGAGAAGGGTTATAACGGAGGTCAACTTAGCGGATGTTCAGTGCTTGACAACCGCGGATGTTTAGCGGAAGCGGATGCAGAGGGGGAAAAATAAATTAATAATTATTTGGATTTTAATATTTTATCAAAAATAAACTTAAAATCAAAACAAGTAATTTTTTATGCCAAATTCTACATTTTTTCATAAGTAAAGTTTATTTCCATATAATACAGCCATATTGAATTATTTTCTGCCTCATCCTTCAACTCCAAAAAACGTGGGATGATTTCTCAAGTGAATTCAGTTATTTGCATGTCTACGCACGCGTGTAAAAAACAATATTTGTCATATGAACTTTGCGGAGTTCGCAGTTCAAACTAATTGAAGCGCCAAGCACAAGGCCACGCCACCGCACATCTCCGTGCCCGCCACCCGCCTTTCCACCGCTCTAGCGGCACATTCACAGTACAACTAGTAGGACCTACGATGCAGCTCGACTAATTGAAGCGCCAAGCACAAGGCCACGCCACCGCACATCTCCGTGCCCGACACCCGCCTTTCCACCGCTCTAGCGGCACATTCACAGTACAACTAGTAGGACCTACGATGCAGCTCGACTAATTGAAGCGCCAAGCACAAGGCCACGCCACCGCACATCTCCGTGCCCGACACCCGCCTTTCCACCGCTATAGCGGCACATTCACAGTACAACTAGTAGGACCTACGATGCAGCTCGACTAATTGAAGCGCCAAGCACAAGGCCACGCCACCGCACATCTCCGTGCCCGACACCCGCCTTTCCACCGCTCTAGCGGCACATTCACA
This sequence comes from Vandiemenella viatica, assembly GCA_031002005.1. NCBI lineage: Eukaryota > Metazoa > Arthropoda > Insecta > Orthoptera > Morabidae > Vandiemenella > Vandiemenella viatica. The sequence continues at coordinate 273,936,436 of CM061919.1, forward strand.
GTACAACTAGTAGGACCTACGATGCAGCTCGACTAATTGAAGCGCCAAGCACAAGGCCACGCCACCGCACATCTCCGTGCCCGACACCCGCCTTTCCACCGCTCTAGCGGCACATTCACAGTACAACTAGTAGGACCTACGATGCAGCTCGACTAATTGAAGCGCCAAGCACAAGGCCACGCCACCGCACATCTCCGTGCCCGCCACCCGCCTTTCCACCGCTCTAGCGGCACATTCACAGTACAACTAGTAGGACCTACGATGCAGCTCGACTAATTGAAGCGCCAAGCACAAGGCCACGCCACCGCACATCTCCGTGCCCGACACCCGCCTTTCCACCGCTCTAGCGGCACATTCACAGTACAACTAGTAGGACCTACGATGCAGCTCGACTAATTGAAGCGCCAAGCACAAGGCCACGCCACCGCACATCTCCGTGCCCGACACCCGCCTTTCCACCGCTCTAGCGGCACATTCACAGTACAACTAGTAGGACCTACGATGCAGCTCGACTAATTGAAGCGCCAAGCACAAGGCCACGCCACCGCACATCTCCGTGCCCGCCACCCGCCTTTCCACCGCTCTAGCGGCACATTCACAGTACAACTAGTAGGACCTACGATGCAGCTCGACTAATTGAAGCGCCAAGCACAAGGCCACGCCACCGCACATCTCCGTGCCCGACACCCGCCTTTCCACCGCTCTAGCGGCACATTCACAGTACAACTAGTAGGACCTACGATGCAGCTCGACTAATTGAAGCGCCAAGCACAAGGCCACGCCACCGCACATCTCCGTGCCCGCCACCCGCCTTTCCACCGCTCTAGCGGCACATTCACAGTACAACTAGTAGGACCTACGATGCAGCTCGACTAATTGAAGCGCCAAGCACAAGGCCACGCCACCGCACATCTCCGTGCCCGACACCCGCCTTTCCACCGCTCTAGCGGCACATTCACAGTACAACTAGTAGGACCTACGATGCAGCTCGACTAATTGAAGCGCCAAGCACAAGGCCACGCCACCGCACATCTCCGTGCCCGACACCCGCCTTTCCACCGCTCTAGCGGCATATTCACAGTACAACTAGTAGGACCTACGATGCAGCTCGACTAATTGAAGCGTCAAGCACAAGGCCACGCCACCGCACATCTCCGTGCCCGCCACCCGCCTTTCCACCGCTCTAGCGGCACATTCACAGTACAACTTGTAGGACGTACGGTGATCCTATTTTCGATAAAGAACACATGATGGCCGTGAAAGGGGTCAGGGAGCGCCCATAAATTACATGTGGTGAAATAGGGGAGGAGGGGAGTCCGGCGAAATCTGAGCAAGGGGGGGGGGGGTCAACGGAAATCTCAATTTTGTTGGACTGTAGCGTTAAAAAAAAAAAAAAAAAAATCTACAAAACACGCGAGGGCCTATTGTAGGGGGGTCTCAAAAAATAGCCACGGCGATTTCTAGGGCGAGGGGGGGGGAGTCTTACGGGCCAGATCTCACCAGAGGGGGGAATGGGTCCGAAAATCCGGAAAAATCCCTCACGTAATATATGGACGCCCCCTCACAGGACTACATGTAGGACGCGTTGGATGTTGTTGTCCAGCAAGCTATGCCGCTGGTTCGTGACTGGAGGAAACATCCTGCGAGTGTGCGATAAGGACACTGGTGTGCAGCGAGTGGAAAGGACTGCTTGGAACATTTTGTTGGACCCCTCCTAGTAGCGTGAATAGGTGAGCGCGTCCTATTGTTGTTTCACACGGATGTTGTAACAACCCTCATACCTGAACTTTAAATAGAATTGTATTTAACGAAGTATCTGTAGTGAGCTAAAGTTTGCTTGAATATGATCTGATGTGTTTGTTTTGCCAATTTCTTGTAAATCAGTGTATATAGACTTTGTTTTATGAAAATAAATTAATTAGAGGCCACCGAGCGGGGCGGTGTAACGGTTAGCGTTCTCGCCTCGCATTCGGGAGGACGGCGGTTGGAATCCCCGTCCGGGCATCCAGATTTGGGTTTTCCATGGTTTCCCCAAATCACTCCAGGCAAATGCCGGGATGCTTCCTTCAAAAGGCCATGGCCGAATTCCTTCCCATTCCTTGCCCCCATCCTTGCCCCCCATCCTTTCCCGTCTCTAAAAGACCTCGATGTTAAAAAGAGACGTAAAGCAGTTAAAAAAAAAAAAAAAAAAAAAAAAAAAAAATTAGAGGCCGTTTAATATGTTTAAGAACCAAATTGTGCAAGAGAATTGCTTAAATGTGTGTAATTCCAAGTATTAATATAAGTTACCATGCCTACAGGACAATTTTCTACAGTTTAAAATGAGTTCTGTAAATAATTTTGTGTTTAAGTATCTTCAATTTTCATTTATGACCATTTTGTAATGATGTTAAGTGATTATGTACGAATTCTGATTGTTTTTAATATGTTTATTGTTTGAGTAATTGTTATTGTTCGAGAAATATCTCGCGGAAGCCTTTGAAGAATTCCAGAAATTTCGATAGAGCCTATATAAAGAAATCAGCAGAAGGACAGAGTTAGTTTACAATTAGTTGATACAGATTCACTTTGGAACTGCCAAAGATTGCGTCAGTAGTATCTCTGGATATTGTATCTTTGCATGTAAACAATATCGCTGACGTTGTTTTGAAAATAAACAAAATCTTAAACTGAGTCTTATGGTGGACTATTTAATTAATTACTATATTAATTAAACCACCGAAGAACCTAACAACGTCCTGTAATGGACCGTGAATAGGCCGCTTTACTTTACATGCAAATTCCAACTTGTAAATTCGTCGCTTAGGTAATAACGCCGTTCAGTTCATTGCTTCTTTCATCGTAAGATCGTAAGAGAAAACAACCACGATGTTGTTAGGTAAGCGACGATGGCCAGAATCTCGTATAAAGAGGAAAGAATAATATATATTGCAATGTAAACAACATACGCTATTGATCTGTAATAAAAATTGCTGATTCGAAAGCGGAGGTAGGATTTCAAGCGGAAGTTTCCCACTTGCGGATACGGATCTCCGTTACATTCCTAATTTGAAGTAACCAACACGCGACAGCGCATTACAATTCGAAACCCATTGACTCGCCGCACCTATACTCAAATCCGCTTACAGAAGTCATCAGGGAGTTTTCCAAGGCAGTAGCAGTTTGGATGGTTTGAAATTAAGCTGTTTTGATTAGGATCGCTCGTTTATAAAGTAACTCTAATTTTGTTCTGTCAGGTGAATTACAGTGCATTATAGCGATCACTGAAGTGTTATTTCCAAGTGCAAAATGTAATGTAAAATGGCGCTGCAAAATAAGCTTTACTAGGCTTATCGAAAATATTTTTGCAATGAGTTTTCATTATACTACAAGTTATAAAAATCTTTTAAAAGAATCATTCTCTCGAAAGAACAGAACTGTAGCAAAACTTTTTTTTTCACGCAACAGTTATAGTTTGTTCTATTATATCAACTAATGAAAAATGATGAATGAGAGAAGGGGAGAATGTTTTTAGTAACATCTCTAAATGACTCGTGACTGTACCTGAGAAAGAGGTTTTCCGAACAACTGATCATCTGCAGGAACGACTAATGTCAACATTTCACTCACAATACATTTAGTTGTAGAAACATAAGTAATGCAAATATCAGTTGTGTTCATAATAAGCAACAATTTTAAGGATAGTCTGTTAAGAGAAAACAGTGCAAAATGTCAAATTAATGGGTAAAAAGCTACGTCACACAAGTGTTAAGGGGGGTGGGTGGGGGGGTCGGGGCAAGAGCCACGTCATCCTAGATGATGGTGGGGGGGGGGGGGGAGAAAAGGTTTAAGGGAGGCCAAAATGTAGTCACGTAGGTTATGGACTCTCCAGTATTAAACCTGGATGAGTAAAACTGGAAACAAAGGCTGTAAACGGACTGATACTTTAGTCAATCTTTCTCGGTGCAATCACTACGCTTGAAATAAATTACGACGCACAAGTTATGTAAACCAATCAGATTTATTGAACAGCTCTCATTTCACGTAAGTAACTGACAAACACGTATTGCATCGTGAGCATAGTTATCGTCTCTCTTCCTTTAAACCGTTCCTCTCTAATCTGAGCTGTTAATTCCTTCACTCCCTTGACAATCATGTCCAGAGACAGGATATATTAATCATGTCGTCTCCTTCATTAGATTAACAATTCGCCGCTAGGCTGCGCTATCCATACTGCCAACCTTTGAAAACCTAAACTCACCCAGAGCAGAGGAGATTAAAAATTATACGAATATGTTTTAAGTGGAAGCAAGCCCGTTGCCTCTCAAACACCTGAGGATGGTGTTAATTGATTTTCAGTTGGAGGGAATCTAATCGGACGCATTAAATTTGATTCTGCCGCCGAGTGAACAACGTCGATACATTCTACTGTGACATGCCAGCTTGTTTTTATTGCAGTCATTGCTTTTACAACAAAGTCATTAAACTGAACTGGTTACAACCACACACCGAGGGTGGTGGGTGAACGGTTAACGTTCTGGCCTCGCATTCTGGACGGCGGCGGTTCGAATCCCCGTCCGCGCATCCAGATTTGGGTTTCCCATCGTTCCCCCAAATCACTATAGGCGAATGCCGGGATGGTTGGGATGCACCCTTCAAAAGGCCATGGCCGAATTCCTTTCCGTTCCCTGTCTCCAGTTCTTTCCCGCGAGTGAATACGTGATTTTCTAACTGGTCGATCACAGTATGTAGTTGTTGACGGGGAAGCCTCTTCTAAGATAAATGTTACTTCGGGCGTTCTTCAAGGAAGTGTAATAGGACCACTTCTTTTCTTAATATTTATAAATGATCTAGGTGACAACGTCAAATGCTGGTTGCGATTGTTTGCCGACGATGCAGTTATCTATAGGAAAATACGGTGCTCCGACGATTGCTTAGAAATTCAGCGCGATTTGGATGCTATTTTCGATTGGTGTCGTAAATGGCAGCTTACACTTAATTGCAAAAAGTGCAAGGCAATGCGGATAAGTAACAAAAAGAATCAATTCGTTCACGAGTACAAAATAAACAATTCAGCTGTTGACACGGTTGATTCCGTGAAGTATCTGGGGGTGATAATGCAAAGTAACATGAAATGGGACTTGCACATAACTTCCGTCGTAGGCAACGCGAATTCTAAATTACGATTCATAGGTCGTATTTTGAGGAATTGTAATGCTCATAAAAATGAAATAGCGTATAAAACACTAGTGCGTCCGCATTTGGATTACTGTTGTGGAGTCTGGGATCCGTATCGCAAGGTTCTGATTGACTCAGTTGAGAGGGTGCAGAGGAGAGCCGCTAGATTCGTGACTGGTTGCTACAGCCCTTATGAAAGCGTCACAGAGTTGATACATAGATTGGGCTGGGATAGTTTGCAAGACAGACGACGTAGCTTGCGTTCGAATTTATTGGAGAATATGCGAAAAAATTTAAATTTCGAGTGCAATGAAATACTTCTTCCGCCAACCTATTTAGGTCGCAATGATCGGAGAGTTAAGATTAGAGAAATAAGATGCCATACGGATGGTTTTATGTATTCCTTCTTTCCTCGCGCTATTCGGGATTGGAATGCGCGGGTTTAGGTTGGTGCTTAGCACCCTCTGCCACCCACAATGTTTGTAATTTGAAGAGTATAGATGTAGCTGTAGATAAAAATGACCTCGACAAGAAGTAAAAGAACCACGCGGGAGTGGTCTGGTGGTTCGCTGGTTAAGACGTCTGACTGGAGATCGAGAAGTCTGCGGTTTGAATCTCTGCTGTTTCGGCGGGATTTTCATAGACCCTTAACCCGACCTCACCTCTGGCCCAGCTGGCTGTGTAATGTGAAGTACGCCAGAAACGCTTCCGTGGTTCGGATTCCACGTTAAGCTGTAGATCCCCTGTCCTCGGTAGGATTACCTCTGGCAGCCATCTTAGTATGTCTCCTTCGGGAGAGTACAAACATACTTTGGGTTGGGAGAAACGTTTAGCTTAGAACTCAGAGTGATCCAAAGTGAAACCAAAGGGTCGTTAGGAGAAATCTATGTATACACAACTCACACCACGAGTGTCCGAGAAAATGTTAAATACTCAGCTATTAACGAACTGCCTGGAACGTCGGATTCAGTGTTTGATGTGAAGCGCGCGATTTGGATCTGTGTGTGGGGCTGTCTGAAAGAGGCGGTACCAACTTTACGTCACTAGCGACATTTTCCACTTGGATAGACACAGAGGTTCCAAAGAGATCCCTCACACTTCTAACTCCACGAACAGCTGCGCAGCGCTCTCAAACCATTTGCTGGCTGATGTTTAACCCAAACTCTTTTGAATATTTATTTTAGTTCTAAACTATAACTTTCTCCTGCTCACGCTTGTCACAGACGGCTCTTTTATCTGTACTTAGCATATAACGAGAGCGTTACCTTTCTCTCCTCTTATCTCCTTTAATACTGTACTAAATCTCGATTGCAATGACGTATACTATTGTTACAATGGCAATAATGCGTAAATCCAATTATTTTCATTTATTCAATGAAATCGAAAACACGAAATCTTCACAAAGTACTTTTCGAATAACTAAGAACACTCATTCTGTCCATACACACCGACCAAGCCATCTCCTTCAGCGACCTACATGCTCTTCACATCTGCGTCCTCTTCCGACGCCTGCTATTCGATCATTTGCGAGCACTGTACTGTACTGATAAAGGAAATAAAGAAATTTGGTTACAAAACTTTAGTGTAGTATGGGACCCACATTGTGAGTATCAAATACAGGAGTTGGAAAGGGTGTAAAAAAGGGCTGCTAGATTTGTTTCTGGAAATTATCGCAGAATGGAATGAGTAACAGATGTGATAAAACAGCTGGAATGGGATTCATTGGAAGACAGGAGGGTCGTGGGAGTGTACAAGGCGTATGTTGGTGATGAGGCATGGAAAGGTATTGGTGCTAGAATTAAAAGTAATGCATGGAAGGGAAAGCAATGACATGACCACAAGCTGGCACTCGATTTCAGGCACAAGGGTATGGGAAGAATCTCATTTTTAGGAAAGTGTGTCAGGGATTCGAATAAGTTACCAAGGGAAATGATGAGTAATTTACCAAAACATTTGAATGAATTCAAAGTTAAAATTTGTAGAGGGCAAATGTTGTTGGGTGCAGGAAAGGAGGAAGATGGGTATTTAGGGAAGCTGTGGGTATAATAAACTGTTTAGTAGCTGAATTGGCCGACCTGCGCGACATCTGATGGCCTCCCACGCTCTTCGTTTGGCTGGTATTTTTTTTTTTAATGGTTTTCGGCATCTTAGACGTACAGGCAGCTTGATAGTGGTTACGTGTGATCCAGTGTTTTCAGTTTCTCCAGGATGTTGTTTTTCCAGTTAATTAGACACACCACAGGACGGACATGACATTCACAGACACAACACTTAAACACCCATGCCCGTAGCCGGACTCGAATAGGCGACCTTCGGGACGCGGAACTTCTTTTTGTGTGTCGTTGACTCAGCGGCTGTGTGAATAGCCCCACTACCTTCGGTGGCTTTGTTATTTATTATAAGGTTAGGGATGTTTTGCGACACTTTATTATGCTCTATTAGGGATAAAACCAGGGATATGGTCATCTAGGATGATCTCAATGGTGAAAACACCCCTCCATTTATCGTGTACTATATTATTCTGGGTTGTATACAATGCTAAGTGGCACCTTGTGTTTGTGCCCTGTTCTTGGCATTACTGTTTCCAGAGTTGCCAGTCTTCCTGTATTTTGTTTTTTTTGCTTCTATATTTTCTGAGTATTTAGAGGTTTGTTTGAATATTTCTGTATCTATGTTCTCTGTGTTTGCTTCTCGATGTAATCGGTCAATTGAAGTATACTGTGATTCATTTAAAATCATTCTGAGGCATCGGTTCTGTATCCTTCTGAATGTTCATTATATTTGTTGGCCTTACCATCCCACATACAATAGGAGTGGTTGTATTACTGATTTGTATATCCGTATGAGACTGATGAGAGTTTAGAATCCGTATATCGTTGAAGAGGGTTGCAAAGATATTTGTGGAAGGATTAACAGTATTGCATGGAAGGGGAAAGTAGACAGTGGCCACAAGGTGTCACTAGATTTCAGGCACAAGATGCGGACTTCTATTGGTGGGGGAGTCAAAGATTTGAATAGATTACCAAGGGAAGTTATGAATAATTTACCAAATCATTTAAAGAATGAGAAAAAAAGTCGCAGAGGAAAAAGTTAGGTGACTACGAGAAAGGAGTAACATGATTGTACAGGGATATTGCCACCAGAGTGGGATTAAGTCATGTAGGCTCCGTACTATACTACCACAATCAAGTCAATGACTGACCTACGTCAATGAACGCTACACCACTCAGTTGTCTGGTAAATCACGTAGGGAGATCTTTTGAACCTGTACTTACCACTTGAAAATGCAAGAACTGAATTCATTATAAAATAATATCCCGAGACATTTACGTTTTATCTTGACTAATCAAATCCGTCCACCCGGCTCATAATTACCATACTAAACCTTTATTTCTGCCTCAACGTACTTGGTAAGTTGATTCATTTTCACTTCATTAAATGACTAATCACCTTCTTGGATATCCTGTCCACACCCTTGCTTTGCTAACCGAAATTTTCTCCTTATTGGTCTTGAATACAACATTATGTCATCGGTACACAACGTAACTCCTAAAGTGAAAACCTACTCCGGATACATTCGTCAGGATAATGAACAATGCTGCTACCAATACAGAGCCCTGCGGAACTCTTCCTCTCGCTTCCAGCAGCTTCGATACTACATTTCGCACATTTTCTCTTTGTTTTCTACCTCTCAATGTGCTGTATAATTCCAGAGAAGCATGGTGGTGTAGTGTGGGACTCACACGCTAGGTGTCAAATGCAGGAGTTGGAGCGGGTGCGAAGGAGGCAGCTAGATGTGTCTATGCAAGTTACCGCAGAACGCAATAAGTAAGTGATAAAGGAGCTTGGTTGATATTCACAGGGAGATGGGAGGAGGGTGAAGAGAGTGTACAAGGGGTGTGCTGGGTATTGTATGGATATTGAAGGGATGACCATGACCACAAGCTGACTGTTTACGGAGGTACCTAACTGCTTAAGAAAGGCCGGCGTGCTTGTGTTTGACGTGATACTCGATTCTGCGAGCTGACTGACTGGTGTTTATTTCGCGGTGCGTGAGGGACGGATTGGCTGCAATCTGCGCGCCGCGGGTGTTGTTGGATATTAATGCGCCGCGGCGGGCCTCTTTGATGTGCCGCGCTGCTAGAGAATTCACTTTGTCTCGCGAGGCGCTGCATTCTTCATAAAGCGCCGCCCCCGCACCTACACGACGCGACGCGACGCGAAGCACACGTCGTAACCAGACACATCTAACACTACGTCCAAACTGACGTCTCCAAACCACCACCATCACTATAGTCGGTGTACTAGCCTACAAAAATATTTAGTGTTACTATGTTGGGTACGTGACGGCGGTCGCGTAGCTCAGGCGGTAGAGCGACTGACTCAGCCCGGAAGACCGGGATTCAATCCCCGAAGACGCCGAGGATTTTCCTCGAAGCTGCACGTACGGTACGTTCCCCCAGGCCCACCCAGTCTCCTGTCAAATGAGTACGGGGGGAAGGGAACACGGGACCGTGAAAAAAGGAGCCGGACCAGTGCCTACGGTCAGGAAATTGGGATTCTGAGCTCTCCCTCCGCTAATCCTACAGAAGTACGGCTTGAAAACTGTCGAAACCCGCTGCCTATGTTATAAGGAAACAGCTTGTATCTCGTGATTATCTAAATTGAACGTGAATAATTGCTGTGCAACTGGTGTCTTCTTTAAGCTTAAGACAGTTAACCGATGTATGTGGAAACAGAGATTAAGATTGGCGGTAGCAACTCGGGTGAAGGAGAATCTTTGGCAACACGTAAAAGGAATGTTACTGATACTTAACTGCAGTGGGAAAAATGGTAGCCAGACGAGCGAAGGAAACAATGTTTTACTGGCTTATAACTTAAAGGAACAATAGTATCTATTTGTTTACATGTTGATCCAACAAAAGAAAATTGATTATGTGAATTGTTAAACAGACAAATACAGATAGGATTTTTTTTTTTTACTTGTTGTTTTACGTATCGTCGACGTCGAGGTCATTAGAGGCAGGATGGGACTGGTCACAAGGAACGTGAAGGCTCAAATTCCGATTCTCGATTTTCGTAACACACAACTTCACTGACGACGCTGTCAAAAATAATGTATTGGCTGAACGGAGTTGAAACTCGGACTGTGCGTGAGGAAGGGTTGAACAAACCGGTCTAGCACAGACCGGTAGACACGACGTTACCAGATCGCTGGCAGTGTTACCAATCTCACTCACCTCGTATGTTCCTTGGTATTCTCACGGCTTTGCAAAATGCTACTTAAGTAGTAGGTCTACCAGTCACAGCTACTTCCCTGTGCCATCTGACTTTATGAATTGCGAAATAGTCTTCCTTTTTGGGTTATGAATAAACCAAGCTGTGGTGGTGCTGAGTTTACGTAGGTTTCTTAAGAAATGAAGATTACATAAGTGCGTATGGTGGGCGAGGCCCTTGCGCCGCTTGTGCTGGCCATACAGACATCCGTACGAGTACAATGGAAAGGGTTGAGAACCAATCGTCGCGTCGGGTGTATTGTGGAATTGATACATTTAAAAACGAACCTACCGGATACCGAATATCTGGCGGACGTCTAGTGACAACTTAATACAGTGACCGCACAGTTTGGAACGTGATAACTAAATATTCAGTCCCGAATAGTTATGTAACCACCAAATAGTGCGGCCAGTGACCATTACAAAATGGCAGCGTATTTGCCGCGTATCGCGCCATATTGCAAACAGCTGCCAGTTCTGTTTTACGTCAGGGGCGCGTGAAGGGCCCTTCTTCCCTTTTGACAGGGCCGAGCGGCTGGCGTTACCTAATTACCCATACTGCACCGCGGTATGGTCGCATTTCGGAAATAACTGCCGTAATGGATTGCCGCGTTGATTAATTAGAAATAGTTGATAAAATAGCGTTACTTTGACGGGTGGCTGGCTTAATGAACACGTCACGCGGCTGATGGATTGTCGAGAGCTGACAGATAGCTGTGTACTACAGCGCGGCGCGGCGGAATATATGTCAGGCAAACATCCGCGAATGAATTCGATTGATTTATCCGCTGACGCCCCTGCGCACTAAACCACCTGTACGCGTCCCTTAATTTAATGAACACCGCCCCCACTACACCGATCCAGTCATTACTACCCTCAGGTGCAGAACCCAAACAAGGGATACCAACATCTGCCGACGAAAAGACTCTCACACGCGATGCGGACCGAGCGAACACAATGAATGATTTATTTTGAAACTAATCTGCTTACCCGCTACATCTTTGATCTTTGTCATTGTTATTTTCTTCTTGGAGGTGGTAAGCGTGGTTTATTCACCACGCGTATTGACCTTGTTAGGTTGGCTCTCTGAATTTACAGACCTGTATGTCTAATATTTTTTTATAGACCATCGGTGACCAACCCAAATGATCTTGTGGACCACTTCTGAAATGCATCACAATTCCACGGGCAGCATATAAAATTATATTTCCCCATATTATATTTGGATCCACTACAGACATTTTACTGGAGTGAAAAATTGAAACATAATCAATTATCTTTATTGTGTTTACTATTACTAGATAACCCTTGCGAATGTTTCCCGGACACGATGAATAGTGAGGTTGGGGGGTATGTTACAGGATGAAAGAAGTACCGCCTCATTTGAGTCAATTGTTTATTTGTTTAGTGTAATAGGTGCGTAACATAAGTCGACGCCAGTGAAGCAGTTTATTAATATCTCTGTGGTATGTGCTGCTGCTATTTAACAGCTTGGTTCTGAACTGTCTCATACACGCGATTTTCACACTTATTCCTTTTGTCCTTTAAGGGTGAAATTTCGCTTTTAAGAAATAATGTGACCAAATCAAGAATCTTTAATATCATAGCTCATTTATTTCGGTTAGATATCACGGGAGATAAATGGCTCATGATGAACAAAAATATATTACGGAAATAATGATAATTGTGCCCTTTGGGGGTGAAATTCCGAGAAATTCCTTTCTTAAAATATGATTTGATCAAACTGCATACTTTAATCTTTAAAATAATTCATCATTTCTCGATTTCGATTAGATATCACAGGAGATAAATAGCACGTGACAAAAAAATACGTTATGGAAATAATGATAATTTTGCCGTTTGAGGGTCGAATTCCAAAAGTTCATTTCTCAAAATATGATGTGACTACAGCGGAGATCTTAATCTTTAAAATGATACCTCATTTATCTAAATCGGTTAGATATCAGGGGTGAAAAATGACGTGTGACATAAAAACGCGCTGTAGAAATATTGACGCTTTTGCCTTTTAAGGGCCGAATTCCGGAAAATTCCGTTCTTAATATATGACGTCACCAAAGCAGAGATTTTAATCGTAAAATGATACTTGATTTTTCGATTTCGGTTAGGAATGCAGGAAGATAAATGGTTTGTGATACAAAAAAAACTATGTTTTAGAAATATTGACATTTTTACTCTTTAAGGGTTGATTTACAAAAAATCCTTCCTTAAAGTATGATGTGATGGAAGTGGAGACTGTAAGCTTTAAAATGAATCATACATTCATACATTTTGGTTAGTTATCAAAGAAGATAATGGCTTGTGACAAAAAAAATACCTTATAGAAATAATATACATGCGTATTATATTTTTTTTACTTATGGCTTTACGCCTCGTCGATGGCGAGGTATTTAGAGGCGGGATGGGACTGGGGACAAGGGACGAGAAGGAATTTGGCCATGGCGTTTTGAAGGAAGCATCCGGCATTTGCCTGGAGTGATTTGGGAAACCATGGAAAACCCAAATCTGGATGCCCGGACGGGGATTCGAACCGCCGTCCTCCCGAATGCGAGGTCAGAGCGTTAAACGTTACACCACCACGCCCGGTCTTACATTCTCCTTGAGCTTTGAACTTCGAATAATCCCTATGTTTTGTTTCGTAAAGCCTCTTAACATTATATCCCTTAGATACAGTAACAACCTCTCGGCAAATTAAACACAATAATTTTGTGTTTTGAACTACGAAGAAGTACTTTTCTCCCTATTTTTCGCTATACTTTCTCTTTTCGTCCACCATTCTTCTTTTCTTTGCAAGTCATACTGAAAAAGGGAGATATTAAATATATCTATTTTTAATTGTTAAATTAAAAGGTATTTTTAATTTAGTAGCAGTTGTTACCTGGCTGTTCTTGTTTTAAATATTTTGTTAAGTACAGATATATTAAAATAATTATCCTGCAGTCACAGCACACAGAACGAAAACAAAAATCAGCAGTCACCTGTGCGACACTGAGGTCATTTAACAGGGGAACGCAGAACCTGTTGTGTTAGATGCGCGCGCATCACGAGTTCGCAGAATATAACTTACTTACTCTGCAAACTCATAAATAAAACAGGTAATATCTGTCATATATCCGCAAGAATATTATTTTAAAATCAAATGTAATTTTTTTCTCATAATTGCGACAGTTAATTTCGAATACATATATGCACAAATAATGTATATTTTTCATATATTGCTTTTCACTACTTTGGCAATTATAAAAAAAGTATAGGCTGGCCTCGGTAGCGTAGGGGCATGGATGTTTAAGTGTTGTGTGTCTGTGTGAACGTCCTGTCCGTCCTGTGGTGTTCATACTTAGGAATCACAAAACTTACTGGACAAACTAATTCACTTGATGAGATAATCATAAACACATTGAGCTGGCTAAATGGCTTAGATGCCGAAAGCCATTTAAATATATATATATATATATATATCTTAGAATAGTCTGATGAATCTCGCGCGCCGCATGTTGGCGACCCCTGTTTGAGACTATTCTCTTTATTCACTGTGAGGTTCATACTGTTGGTGCCGTATGGCTCTGTCCTGTCACGGACTCGTAGTGTGGGTCTCCTCACTGGTTTATGATGAGCTGAGGATCTTTCCGGTCTCCAGGTGGGTTACACTCAGGGTCCCTCAGACTACTCAATGATAGGTAGCGATTGCAATCCAGCAAAGCGGGATCCGGCATCATTAGACAGTCTGGCAGATCCCGCACAAAATTAAGCGGATCCGCAATCCGCAAAATCCGGTGGAAACGCGTGTCAGTCTGCGTGACTCGCTGCCCCACTCGGTCTCTGTCGGATATTTTTCACTGTTGGCTGTACCCTTCCAGTTGGCATTTGACTTATGTGAACTGTCAACCTTCGTCATTCGTCATTCGTAAGTAAATAAATACACTTTTACGTATTCATCAAAACTCACGTTTGTTTCGAGTACACATTTCTGTAATTTGAGTTATGGTGCGTATTTAGTACGATTTTCTACCTATATAATTATTTTTTAAGCATAACACACGTCATCTGAACTACACGGTTACAGCTTTTTATTCACGGTTTCATTATTCTGTATTTTCAGATAAAGTAATTGTGACAATTTCCTAAATTGCGGCTGAAAATTTGATTATTCGTTGATAGGAAACTAATGTTATCGTAATTTTAACGATCGCGTACCTATTTATTTAACAGCTATCAAAAGGAAATAGTATATCCTTTGACTTATTGTTGTTTTGGCCGCTGCCTCAATGCGTTTCTTTGACGAAAGCCACCTGCTTACATGTGCCGCTCTGGCTTTCAAGTAATCCCTCTTCTCCTTGTTATTATTTCGACTAAAGGTAAAAAAAGTTATAGTGAAATTTTCACGGGTGTATCGACGAATTGTGTTGTAGGAACACCAAACTTCGACGGCTGCCTCCGCCATCTTCCTCACGTGTGTAATTTCGTGTGTTTGCAATGAAATCCGGAGATACAACCTATGAGAACTTCACTGCAATCATTCGCCGAGAAAGTTTCCTTTCTTACTAAAAAAATAATAATTTCCACTCTTACGCCACATAAGTAAATCTGAAATACTTGACAGTTTACGTTTTGGTGAGTAGTTTCTTTTAATAAGACTGAATCAACTGTAATGTCAATTAAGGAATCAGGAGATATAATAATGAATCACTCAAAAAAAAGGCCAAGTCTCGTGCTTGTGCAGTGACAAAAAGCTATGAGATCTTGTTCCGAGCCAAGTCTACACTTTACAGAATATAGTCACTTCACTTTGTGAAATGGAATGCTTTTCTCGGTGTTATGGAACGTTTATTTAGAATTTTCTTTTTAAAAAAGTCTGGTAACTTGGCCATTAAGCAAACCATATTTTTAAAGTTATGTGATGTATTGTAAGGCCCATAATATGACCTAAGACTCAATATTTTCCATTTTTATTATTTATTTAAAAATTGGTTTAGATTAAAAAACAAAAATGTAAAACCTCGAAATACGCTTAAGACACGCTAAAAAGTTTTAATGTCATTTTGCCAATCAAAATTTTTTTAACTGTTAATTTTTATCATTTAACATTAAAAATTATTATTTAATTTATTAACGTTTTAAGTAACTATGTTTTAAATATATGCGTTAAAAACTGTTTGTACCAATCACGCACGGATCCCGCGGGATTGAAAACACTGCGGTATTGCAATCCTTAATGACAGGTAGCTTCTCCCATATTAACGACGCCATCGGTAAACATTTAACTCGATTCAGAAGAATATTCACCAGACCAAAAGTAAACCACACTGCAAGAGACAAATGACGTAGCGATCTGCTGGGAGCCACTGTCGTGTGTGACCCATGTTTTGGGTGTCAACTACAGGAGTCTGCGTGGCTGCAAAGAAGGCTGGCTGGTAGATTTGTTTCTGGAAATTATGGCAGAGTGCAACCTGTAACGGGTATGATAAAAGAGTTTGTAATGTCCAGCCTCTGGTGTCATTAATTCTTCGTCACTTATCCATATATTTCTAAGACATTTCATCCAGCCGTGTTGTGAGACAGGGAGAGGTGGCAAATTCCTGTCTGGCGACAGGTTGCCGCGTGTCTGTCTCTTTGTTTGACGCAGGTGGAAAGATGTCGCTCCCGAGGCGGGAGGGTACGAGTGGGCAAGGTGGAGAGGTCACGGGGGGTGAGATCCCGCACTGCACGCACGCGTCGTGTATCCTGCAACCCTGGAGGGCACGTGTGCGTGTGGACAACAACGTGGACGACACGTTTTGCCACGACATCATTTGTCGTGGTGCCGTCCACGAGTGAACCCTCCTCAGTTGGTGGATGGTGTTCAAAGTGTTCCTTCATAGTGAAGGAAACCTCAAGACTGCCAATGCCGACATCTTCCTGCAATTACGATAAGTGACTATTTCATATGAACATTTTTTACTCAGTATACGCCCAAACTTAAGGAGTTTTCTTGCTCTCCCTAGCCGGGAACATTTTGTTTAATATCTGTTTGCTTCCGTTCATTTTCTTTGCTAGCTGAGTTTGTTTTGTTTGTGTAATGTTAAATAAGAGCGTTCTGGTGGCTCAGTGGCTAAGGCTCTTGCTCCTGCCCCGGGCACGAATCCCGGCAGGCGCATGAATTTTGAGAGTTGTGTTTGATCATAAGAGCTATGCCAGGACACTCCGTGATTTGGATTCCACGTTAAACTCTAGGAAAGGAACTGGCCGTCCGCCGTCCTACCTCTGACACAATAGCTTATTATGCTTCCTTCGGGAGGATCCAACCAACCTTCGGGTTGTGGACTAAGTTAAGTAAGTATGTTAAATAAACATGTATTTTTTTTTATTAATTCTACACTCGAGTTTCGTTTTTTTGTAATTAGAGGGTGTAATTTAAATTTATACCTGTCCATGCAACCAAAAATAATAAGAATAAATTTTTAACAAATGAACTTTTCTATCTCATGCACACAGAATGTGAATCTTTCTGGTCGTAAAGAGCCAAGACGTTTCAAGTTGGAATGGGATTCATTGTAAGATAGGAGGAGGGTGAAGAGAGTATTGGCAGAGTGAAGTGAACTACACTTAACGGTTCCTTGAAGTTTATTACTCGGTACACAATACAACAGGTAAACCATAAACAAATGTGGGTACAGTTATCAGAAGATCGTCGAGAATTTCAGCCTGGTCCTGATCCGGGGTAGAGTGACGGCTTCTACTTCTCGCGAACTTCCGGTGGTCTTCTGTAGTTGACGCTGGTTCAGTGGTCAGGCTGGAACTGGCGGTGGAGCGGCCGGCTACGCTTATATAGGCGGCCTGGCGCAGGAATTCCGTTGTGTGGTAGTACGGCGACCTCTGTAAGAAATAGTCCCACTTAACTTCTAGATGATTCTATTTGTTTTCCTGGTTGTTTTGCGCCTGTTTGGAGTAGTATATGTATCCCGGCGTGCAGGCGCGTTGTGTGTGAGGTCTGCCTGGCAGGGGCCTTTACTGGCAGACTGAACATACCTCCCTCCCGGGGGGGGGGGTGGAAGCGATGTCTGCGACGTCTGCGAGGTCGTCTGCCGCGGCGCCATGGAGCAGACTATGAAGGCTACCTCCAGGGGAGTACGGAGCTGTTCCCCTGGCGATGCGTGCCGACCTGCGTCGTGGTGCAGGTTGTGGTGGAGGTACTTGTGGAGCTAACGGCATCGGTTCGTCGGCGTCGATGGCCGGGGGCTGTACGGGGGGCGCTGAAGATGGTCCCCGCAGGTGGTCGAGAGGCTGCGGCTGAAGGGTGTCGGAGCGACCGACAGGTTGTGGCGTCGTTGGTGGAGCTGTAACTGTCCCTGAGCAACGGTTAGACGGCAGGAGTGGTGGAGGTGGCAGGGAAGGAGAGGAAGAAGTGTATGGCCGTGCCGTGGTGGAAGAGGACGGTGCCGTGGGGTAGCGGGGACGTAGTTGGTTTCGATGGCGTCGCACTATCCGGCCATCCAGGCTGACGTCGAACAGTTGGCGGCCCCGGGGCCGCTGGATGACCCCCGGAAGCCAACCGGCCCGGGAGCCAAACCCGCGGGCCCAGACTAGGGAGCCCGGGGTGAAACGGAATGGGCCCGAAGGTACCTGTACTTTGGGCGGGGGTAAGAGGAGATGGAGGAGAGTGCGAGGTTGGCGGCCATGCAGCAATTCCGCCGGGCTTTTGGCCCCCACTGGAGTGGTTTGATAGGAACTGAGGAAGAGTGTCAATGCCTCTTCGAGTTTGTGACTTGTGGTGTATTTGGTCATTTGGGTTTTGAATGTTCTGACTAGCCGTTCCGCCTCCCCGTTGGATTGGGGGTGGAAGGGCGGGGTGAGGAGGTGTTGGATATTGTTGGCAGTACAGAAGGATAGGAATTCCCGACTTCGAAATTGCGGTCCGTTATCTGTGACGATAGCGTATGGTAATCCTTCGATGGAAAAGATCTTCGTGAGGGCTGAAATGGTGACCTCTGTGGTGATTGTGGAGCAACGGACGACATATGGGAAGTGGGAAAAGGCATCCGTCACTAGGAGCCACTGGTGGCCTAGGAATGGGCCAGCGAAGTCGAGGTGAATGCGTTCCCAGGGTCCGGACGGTGCCGGCCAGGAAAGGAACTTTTGAGGGGGGCGGGGCAGTTGTTGGGCACAGATGGTACAGCGCCGCACCATCTCCGTGACATCCGTGGTAAGGCCGATCCAGAATACATGGCGTCTGGCAAGGGATTTGGTGCGGGCAATTCCCCAGTGTCCTTGGTGGAGAGTTTGGAGGATTGTCGGTTGTAGGGATCTCGGAACGACGACCCTCGGGGTGGAATTTGGTTCTGTGCGGAGGAGCACTCCCTCTACTACAGAGAGCTGGTGGCGGATGGAGTAGTAGAACTTGAGGTCTTGATGATGGCGTGGAGGGGAACGTGTTTGCCACCCGTGTTGGATGTGGTGTCGGATGACACGGAGGAGGGGGTCCTCCCCTGTGGCTGCCGCGACTTTTGAGGCCGTGACTGGAAATGTCTTCAGTGCTTCTTGTATGTCATCGTCGATCTGGAACACCAGAAGTTCCGACTTGTCGAAGGCAAGGTCTGGTCCCTGCGGTAGTCTGGATAAGGCGTCTGCATTGGCATGCCTGGAGGTGGTACGGAAATGCATGGTATATCTGAACTGGGACAGGAATAGTGCCCAACGCTGGATGCGGTGGGATGTTTTGGTAGGCAGACGTGTGGACGGATCAAATAGTGATAGGAGTGGCTTGTGGTCGGTAATGAGATGAAAAGAAATCCCATATAAAAGGGAATAGAATTTGGAGCAGCCAAAAACAATAGCTAGCGCCTCTTTCTCGATTTGAGAATATTTAAGCTGAGCAGCCGATAGGGCTTTGGAGATGTAAGCTACGGGGCGTTCCGTGCCATCTGGTAATTTATGAGACAGAACTGCCCCCACACCGTAATCGGATGCATCTGTGGCAAGTATCAAGGGGAGGTTTGGAGTGTATGGCATGAGGCATGCTGCGGACTTGAGCTGCTGTTTAAGGGTGTGGAATGCGGTCTCGCAAGCTGGGGTCCAACGGAACGGGACATTCTTGCGACAGAGGTGGTACAGGGGTGCTGCCACTTGTGCTGCTGAGGGTATAAATTTTCTGTAGTATGAAATCTTGCCTAAAAAAGATTTCAACTGATGTAGATCCTGAGGCCGAGGTAAGTTGGAAATAGCGTCCACATAGGAAAATGCTGGGGAAATGCCTTCCTGAGCGATGATGTGACCCAGGTAGGAAATGGATTGTTGAAAAAATTGACACTTGGAAAGGTTGCATTTCAATCCTGCTGCACGGAGGCGGAGGAAGAGTAGGCGGAGGTTGGTCATGTGTTCGGCAGCGGAGGGTCCCGTGACGACTATGTCGTCGAGATAGTTGATGCATCCCGGAATATCCTGGAGAAGTTGTTCGAGATACCGTTGAAAAATCGCTGGAGCACTGGCCAAGCCGAACATGAGCCGGTTGAGTTGGAAGAGGCCAGAGGGAGTGTTGATGACTGTGTATTGTCGGGACTGGATATCCAAAGGGATTTGAAGGTATGCTTCTGCCAGGTCAATTTTTGTAAAGTAGGTACCTCCTGCTAGATTACGGAAGAGGTCGTCCGGTCTCGGAAGTGGATAATCGTCTACCAGCAGATGTGGGTTGACGGTGGTCTTAAAGTCACCACAGAGGACGTAAGCGGCGTCCTGGCTTCTGAACTATGACCAACGGCGTGGCCCAGGGGCTGAACCGCACCGGCTGGAGGATCCCTTCGTCTTGGAGACGTTGAAGTTCTTCCTGAAGTGGTTGTTGAAGCGCTAGGGGTACCTGGCGTGCCCGGAAGTATCGAGGCCGTACGTCCGGCCGGAGTTGGAGTGATGCTTCGAAGTCCTTTGCACAGCCGACGCCTGGTGAGAATAGGTCCTGAAACTCGGTGCAAAGGGCGTCCACTTCAGGAAAAGGAACATGCTGAGATACGAGGTGTATGTTATCCTCAATTGAAAATCCGAATAAGCGGAAAGCGTCCAGTCCAAATAAGTCTGCTGTGAGAGAACTGTTAACTACTAAAAAGGGGACTGAACGATGTACAGACTTATACATGACGTTTGCTGTGAACTGTCCCAGGAGTGCTATTTCCTGTTTGTTGTATGTCAGGAGGCGCTTGGGGGGGCCGGCGAGAGGGGGGGCGAGCCAATTTGCACATAAGTAGTATAATTAAGCAATGAGACTGCTGCTCCTGTGTCGACTTGTAGGCGCAGAGGTTTGCCATTGACCGTAACGTCAATAAAAAGTTTGGATGCAGTGGAAGTGTCTACCTGATTGATATCCATAGGTGCGCCGCTCAACCTGTCTTGGTAAGACCCTGGGCGGCGAGAGCCGGGATTGGCATTGGTGGTGTTGGTGCGGCAGACGGACGCCAGGTGTCCTACTTTGCCGCAACGTAAGCATTCAGCCCAACGATCCGGACAATTTTCCCTCTCATGTGCTGAATAACAGGCGGGGCAGGAGGGCAGGCGGAGCGGGCTGCGGCGTCGGCGCTGCGGGATCCGCTGCTGCTGCCGAGACTTGGTGCCCCTGCCGGAACGGGCCGGTTCGATGTCCTTCTGAGGAAGCGGTCCCCGGTTGAGGTGTCGGGAGGAGCGCGACTGGGAGCTCTGGATGGCGGCGACCGTCCTGTGTGTCTTCTACGTCGGTTCGGATTGCGGCCACATCCGCCCAGGACTCCAGGCGGCGATCTGCGGCCGTAGATATTTCGAATTTGTAGGCAAGTTCGATGACCTGCTCCAGGGATGGGTCCTCTAACTTGAGGGCGTCATGCCGGAGTGCGGCATGTGGTGCAGCCTGTATGATGTGATCACGCACCATGTCGTCGGCGTAGGATTCGTGGGAACAACGAGTTTGAAACTTACATTTTCTGCTAAGGCCTTGGAGTTCGGCCGCCCACTGGCGATACGTCTGATCGGGCTTCTTCCGGCATTGATAGAATCGACGCGGGCCGCGACGACATGGTACCGGCGTCTGTAGTATGCATTCAGTGTCGTACAGATGGTCGTGAAGGTGAGGGTGTCGGGGTCTTGTGGCTGAAGTTTGGTGAGCAAGACATACATCTTCGATTGGTTCCAGGAAAGGAAATATGCACGTTGGTCTTCTTCTTTGGTTATGTGGTGAATTGCGAAGTGTTGTCTTATGCGCTTCTCGTAGGTCTCCCATTCCTCGACGTCGTCGTTGAATGCTGGGAAACGAGAGGCGGGGCCGTGGGTTGGCGGAGATTCCTGACCTTCCGCATCAGTTGTCTCTGAGATTCGAAGAACTGATGTAGAAGTCCTTGGAGGAACTGTTGGCCATTCCGTAGGTGCGGCTGGCGTAGCCATGATGGTCGAGAGTTTCTTATCCCAACCTTGTCGCCACTGAAGTGAACTACACTTAACGGTTCCTTGAAGTTTATTACTCGGTACACAATACAACAGGTAAACCATAAACAAATGTGGGTACAGTTATCAGAAGACCGTCGAGAATTTCAGCCTGGTCCTGATCCGGGGTAGAGTGACGGCTTCTACTTCTCGCGAACTTCCGGTGGTCTTCTGTAGTTGACGCTGGTTCAGCGGTCAGGCTGGAACTGGCGGTGGAGCGGCCGGCTACGCTTATATAGGCGGCCTGGCGCAGGAATTCCGTTGTGTGGTAGTACGGCGACCTCTGTAAGAAATAGTCCCACTTAGCTTCTAGATGATTCTATTTGTTTTCCTGGTTTGTTTTGCGCCTGTTTGGAGTCGTATATGTATCCCGGCGTGCAGGCGCGTTGTGTGTGAGGTCTGCCTGGCAGGGGCCTTTACTGGCAGACTGAACACAGAGTACAAGGCGTATAGTGGTGATGAAGAGTCGAAGATATTGGTCTAAGAATTAGGACTAGTCCATGAAGGAAAAAGATGACCATGACCACAAGCTGGCACTCGATTTCAGGCACAAGGGTGTGGCAAGATTTTCTTTCGCACTAAGGGGGCAGGTATTGAATAAATTATCAAGAGATATAATGAATTATTTATAAAAACACTGAACAATTTAATGCCGCATTTGAAGATGGTATAAGTAGGTAGTACACGAAGGGGGAAGAATTGGTGTGTAGGGAAATTGCACCCGAGCATGCACACCACCGCAATAAAATTAAATTAAATAACTACATCATGGAATGTTTCTGGAGAACAATAAACCGACCACACTTTCTTTTTCGTGTGCCATGGTATTTCTCTGCAATTCCTGACTCTCTCGGCGGATACGAAACATAATTTTTCCAAATCCTTTTATACCTTTGTCCGCCAAAGTCTGTGCAATTTCGATAGAAAGTCGCTGCTTAATATTAAAGAATTAACAACTTTCGGTTCAGAGTTTGTTCGCTGCTGATTATTCCGTAAGCGCATTTAGCACTCAGGTCTCATCATTTATTAAGAATCAAAATCTGTTTAATACTTTGATGCACAAGATTACAAAGTTCTGAAAGTTTTTGTACTTAAGGTTTTATCGAATCCTTCTTTTTGTACTTGTTATCGCAGCGCACAGTACACATTTCTCTGGCAACCAGCTGCTTCGTTCGCCAAGTCATGTTTCCTCTCACAAGCCTCTGCCTGCTTCGGAC
>CM061919.1:273960512-274065472 GCA_031002005.1 Vandiemenella viatica
GGCTGGCCCGGCGTCACCTTGTCGCCTCGCCTGCTCCATTGTTCCACCCTCAACGGTCGAAATGGCAGTCTCTAGCCTTCAATATTTAAGCGTTCTGAGCCATGCGTTTACAGAAAAAATTAATTTACAATAAACTATACCTTGGCCGCCCTGGTTTACACATACATTTAACCTACTCAGACAAACCTCATTATTTACAATTTATTTACACGTTCCAAGATTAAATAATTAATAAACTTGAATATAATAAAAAAGAAAAAAAAAAGAAATATGAATATAATTAATAATGATTTGATTATATTCATTGTGGTGACGCTGTCACACCACACAGTAGAATGTATCGACGTTGTTCACTCGGCGGCAGAATCAAATTTAATGCGTCGGATTAGATTCCCTCCAACTGAAAATCAATTAACACCATCCTCAGGTGTTTGAGAGGCAACGGGCTTGCTTCCGCTTAAAACATATTCGTATAATTTTAATCTCCTCTGCTCTGGGTAAGTTTAGGTTTTCAAAGGTTGGCAGTATGGATAGCGCAGCCTAGCGGCGAATTGTTAATCTAATGAAGGAGACGACATGATTAATATATACTGTCTCTGGACATGATTGTCAAGGGAGTGAAGGAATTAACAGCACAGATTAGAGAGGAACGGTTTAAAGGCAGAGAGACGATAACTATGCTCACGATGCATACGTGTTTGTCAGTTACTTACGTGAAATGAGAGCTGTTTAATAAATCTGATTGGTTTACATAACTTGTGCGTCGTAATTTATTTCAAGCGTAGTGATTGCACCGAGAAAGATTGACTAAGTATCAGTCCGTTTACAGCCTTTGTTTCCAGTTTTACTCATCCAGGTTTAATACTGGAGAGTCCATAACCTACGTGACTCCATTTTGGCCTCCCTTAAAACTTTCCCCCCCCCACCCCCATCTAGGATGACGTGGCTCTTGCCCCGACCCCCCCCCCCTTCACACTTGTGTCACGTAGCTTTTTACCCATTAATTTGACATTTTGCACTGTTTTCTCTTAACAGACTATCCTTAAAATTGTTGCTTATTATGAACACAACTGATATTTGAATTACGTATGTTTCTACAACTAAATATACTGTGAGTGAAATGTTGACATTAGTCATTCCTGCAGATGATCAGTTGTTCGGAAAACCTCTTTCTCATGTACAGTCACGAGTCATTTAGAGATGTTACTAAAAACATTCTCTCTTTCTCTCATTCATCATTTTTCATTAGTTGATATAATAGAACAAACTATAACTGTTGCGTGAAAAAACATGTTTTGCTACAGTTCTGTTCCTTCGAGAGAATGATTCTTTGATCCGCTTAAAAGATTTTTATAACTTGCAGTATAATTAAAACTCATTGCAAAAATACTTTCGATAAGCCTAGTAAAGCTTATTTTGCAGCGCCATTTTACATTACATTTTGCACTTGGAAATAACACTTCAGTGATCGCTATAATGCACTGTAATTCACCTGACAGTGCAAAATTAGAGTTACTTTATGAACGAGCGATCCTAATCAAAACAGCTTAATTTCAAACCATCCAAACTGCTACTGCCTTGGAAAATCCCTGATGACTTCTGTAAGCGGATTTGAGTATAGGTGCGGCGAGTCAATGGGTTTCGAATTGTAATGCGCTGTCGCGTGTTGGTTACTTCAAATTAGGAATGTAACGGAGATCCGTATCCGCAAGTGGGAAACTTCCGCTTGAAATACTACCTCCGCTTTCGAATCAGCAATTTTTATTACAGATCTACAACGGATGTTTTGTTTACATTGCAATATATATTATTCTTTCCTCTTTATACGAGATACTGGCCATCGTCGCTTACCTAACAACATCGTGGTTGTTTTTTTCTTACGATCTTGCGATGAAAGAAACAATGAACTGAACGGCGTTATTAGCTAAGCGACGAATTTACAAGTTGGAATTTACAAGTTGGAAAGTAAAGCGGCCTACTCACGGTCCATTAGGTTCTTCGGTGGTTTAATTAATATAGTAATTAATTAAATAGTCCACCATAAGACTCAGTTTAAGATTTTGTTTATTTTCAAAACAACGTCAGCGATATTGTTTACATGCAAAGATACAATATCCAAAGATACTACTGACGCAATCTTTAGCAGTTCCAAAGTGAATCTGTATCAACGAACTGTAAACTAACTCTGTCCTTCTGCAGATTTCTTTATATAGGCTCTATCGAAATTTCTGGAATTCTTCAAAGGCTTTCGCGAAATATTTCTCGAACAATAACAATTACTCAAACAATAAACATATTAAAAACAATCAGAATTAATACATAATCACTTAACATCATTACAAAATGGTCATAAATGAAAATTGAAGATACTTAAACACAAAATTATTTACAGAACTGTAGAAAATTGTCCTGTAGGCATGGTAACTTGCATTAATACTTGGAATTACACACATTTAAGCAATTCTCTTTCACAATTCGGTTCTTAAACATATCAAACGGCCTCTAATTTTTTTTTAACTGCTTTAGGTCTCTTTTTAACATCGAGGTCTTTTAGAGACGGGAAAGGATGGGGGGCAAGGATGGGGGCAAGGAATGGGAAGGAATTCGGCCATGGCCTTTTGAAGGAAGCATCCCGGCATTTGCCTGGAGTGATTTGGGGAAACCATGGAAAACCCAAATCTGGATGCCCGGACGGGGATTCCAACCGCCGTCCTCCCAAATGCGAGGCGAGAACGCTAACCGTTACACCGCCCCACGCGGTGGCCTCTAAATAATTTATTTTCATAAAACAAAGTCTATATACACTGATTTACAAGAAATTGGCAAAACAAACATACCAGATCATATTCAAGCAAACTTTAGCTCACTACAAATACTTCATTAAATACAATTCTATTTACAGTTCAGGTATGAGGGCTGTTACAACCTCCGTGTGAAACAACAATAGGTTGCGCTCACCTATTCACGCTACTAGAAACGGTCCAACAAAGTGTTCCAAGCAGTCCTATCCACTCGCTGCACACCATGTGTCCTTATCGCACACTCGCAGGATGTTTCCTCCAGTCACGATCCAGCGGCATGGCTTGCTGGACAACAACATCAAACACGTCCTACATGTAGTCCTGTGAGGGGGCGTCCATATATTACGTGAGGGATTTTTCCGGATTTCCGGACCCCTCCCCCCCGCTGGTGAGATCTGGTCCGTAAGACTCCCCCCCCCCCACTCGCCCTAGAAATCGCCGTGGATACTTTTTGAGACCCCCCTACAATAGGCCCTCGCGTGTTTTGTAGACTTTTTTTTTTTTTTTTAGCGCTACAGTCCAACAAAATTGAGATTTCCGTTGACCCCCCTCCCCCTTGCTCAGATTTCGCCGGACTCCCCTCCTCCCCTATTTCACCACATGTAATTTATGGGTGCTCCCTCACCCCTTTCACGGCCATCATGTGTTCTTTATCGAAAATAGGATCATCGTACGTCCTACTAGTTGTACTGTGAATGGGCCGCTAGAGCGGTGGAAAGGCGGGTGGCGGGCACGGAGATGTGCGGTGGCGTGGCCTTGTGCTTGACGCTTCAATTAGTCGAGCTGCATCGTAGGTCCTACTAGTTGTACTGTGAATGTGCCGCTAGAGCGGTGGAAAGGCGGGTGGCGGGCACGGAGATGTGCGGTGGCGTGGCCTTGTGCTTGACGCTTCAATTAGTCGAGCTGCATCGTAGGTCCTACTAGTTGTACTGTGAATGTGCCGCTAGAGCGGTGGAAAGGCGGGTGGCGGGCACGGAGATGTGCGGTGGCGTGGCCTTGTGCTTGACGCTTCAATTAGTCGAGCTGCATCGTAGGTCCTACTAGTTGTACTGTGAATGTGCCGCTAGAGCGGTGGAAAGGCGGGTGGCGGGCACGGAGATGTGCGGTGGCGTGGCCTTGTGCTTGACGCTTCAATAAGTCGAGCCGCGAACTCCGCAAAGTTCATATGACAAATATTGTTTTTTACACGCGTGCGTAGACATGCAAATAATTTAATTCACTTGAGAAATCATCCCACGTTTTTTGGAGTTGAAGGATGAGGCAGAAAATAATTCAGTATGGCTGTATTATATGGAAATAAACTTTACTTATGAAGAAATGTAGAATTTGGCATAAAAAATTACTTGTTTTGATTTTAAGATTATTTTTGATAAAATATTAAAATCCAAAAATTATTAATTTATTTTTCCCCCTCTGCATCCGCTTCCGCTAAACATCCGCCTCCGCGGTTGCCAAGCACTGAACATCCGCTAAGTTGACCTCCGTTATAACCCTTCTCCAGATGCTCCGTCCCCCGTGCGACCAGAACGCTATGACTACAAGTTACCCGCACTGTCTGTATATAGTGTAATTACTAGAAAGTTAAATGACGGAAATAAATATCCACATGCTGTTGTGTGTTCTGTAACTCATTTAACTGTGACAAGTAATACGAATGAAAAGCCACGTGTCCTGCCTCTGAACCCCCCCTCCCTCCCCCTTTCTCCCACGTGGCACATAGTAGCTTTCTATCCAGCTCCTCCCACCCCCTCCCCCTTAGACCGAGGCACGTAGTTTGCGGAGGTACCTAACTACCGTAAATGCAACCACTAATATTGCCTTTCCCATTGTTATTCAATTTACACCTTGAAGAAATTATTGAAAATGTTTAAATGGAAAAAGAGGAGTGCTTATTGGTTTCAAGAGAATAGACTATATATGATTTGCCGATGATATGGTCTTGTTGGCAGAAAGCGAACAAACTCTAAACAGAATGATGAAGGATCTAGACGAAGCTAGTGAAGAGTTTGGAATCAAAATCAGTACTAAGAGTATGGTGATTAGAAGAAAAAAAAACTAATAAATATTAAGATATCAGCAAAGTAAGATAATTCAAATATCTTCTAAGTACAATCACTGAAGACTTGAGATACCACCAAGAGGTAAAACTCGCATTGCCGGAGCGAAGGAAGCGTTTAATAGGAAGAGGCGACTATCAACTGGAAAAGTGGACAAAGCGCTCAGGAAAATACGCGGCAAATGTTTTGTATGGAGTGTTACCCTTTATGGGGCATAATGTGGACACCGAGGCGAGAAGAAGATAAACGGTTAGAAGCGTTTGGGATGTCGATGTGGAGGAGAATGGAGAGGGTAAGCTGGATGGATAAAGTAAGTAATGTTGAAGTGCTAAATAGGGTTAGTGAAAGGAGAAAAATACTCCAAGTCATCAAAGATACATAGAAGAACTGGGTTGGACACTTGCTGAGAGAGGAGCGCTTTTAAAAGACACCTTGGTAGACCAAGGACACTGAGAGGAAGGAAGACGTCCAAAATTACACATAACATCTGGGAAAACGTTAGATACACAACATGATGAGAAGGGCAGAAGACAGAGGAACAAGCTATGCGAAAACTGCCTTAAGGCAAAACACTGATGATGATAGTAAATACTTTCCTAAATACTTCAAAATGAAGCAGTTTCCAAACAAGTTGCAAAAATTTACGAGCAGTGCGAACTGTTGAGTGTGTTTCCGCAAAGATACACTCGTATTGCGCCATGCTAATGCATACTCGTATGAGCGTGACAAGTGAACCAACCTTCGCTGCGTCGAACACAATTTGAAGCAATTGCCTGTACTGATTGCTACCTTAGGGTGATAATCGCGGAACCCGCCGTGTTTAGTTTATGTGCCCCCGACTTAACGACCTGCAGTTCCATAAACACGTGTACTTAATTAGCGAGGTTACGACGCCCAACTGTTTACGACGGCGCACAGTGGCTCCGACATCCCCGAGGCGCGGGCCCATGCAACAGTGCTACCACACGTTCAAACTGGAAACTGAGATACACCCAGGACTACCCTCGTTACCGAATCACCTCAGAGGGTTAGTAATCTATTCTTATAAAACGCTTATTTGGCCATGTTGATCTGTCACGCGATGACGTCACATTATGACGTTGCGCTGTGACGTCACGCTTTTCGCCTTCTTTGCCTAATATACGACCAGAGATGTTGTTTTAGGTTATGCACGTTATTGAATAAAAGTACTATTTAGCTAAGCATCAGCGAATAAATGAATTGACAGAACAGTGAAAGAAAACTACGTGTTCCGTTCAAAATGATATAATAATTATTAGCTGCTTATATTTATTTAATATTCGTTAGAAGCAAAAGTATTCGTTAAAATCTTTAATTTTCTGTCAGCATTAATAAATTATTATTTTTTATATAATTTAAAGTGTTTTCATGAGTGTCCTGTTACTTATATCGTTACTTCTTTTGAACGAAAGTAGTTCCACTCTGATCGTAATCTATACAGGCTAGGCTACAATTAAATCTAAAATTACCTAGCATGATGAAAGTTGTTAAGATTCTTTTTATTTACTTATTTAATTTTTGCTTTCACTGATGACATGTTTCAGCCGTATGTAACAGCATTAGCTATTCAACCATTATAATATCGATCTGAATCACAGTTAACAAAAGAAGTTTTTTGATTCAGTTTAGATCGCAATGCATTATTGCCATTAAAATACGATACGGTACATATATTAATATGCGTGTGATTGAAGTATTGTTTCTCTGGCGGCAAGTTTAGCGTAGTATGCGGTTAGGTTGAAACACAACCTGGAACAGGATGGCAAAGAAAACCTTTTGCTACAGCGCATGAGAGCAGGAATTACAATGGCTTTATTTTATAACGATTCTATTTATTTAAACAATTACTAAGACATTAATTGCAAGAATACTGAATGAAAAGTATGTATTTCGTTTAAATTGGCATATTAATCATCACTTTTTTTTTCTGAAATCATTACTTCGTTTAAATGAAGGAAGTTTCCGATTTATGCGGCCTGAACGTGGCATAAGGTACAAGTGAGCTGTTAAGATTCATTTTTAGCAACCTTCGTTTTCACTGCGGTCATTATTTCAGTCGCATGTAAGCTGTGTCAGCCTTTAAAACGTCGATGTTTATCAGCGATAATAAGAAAAGAACATGAAAGAACCTATGAATATTTTGGACCAAGTTTATATCGCGACGCATGATGACATTGACATGCGATACAGGGAATATGTTAATTCACGTGTGATTGAAGCTTTGATTTTCCAGCGGCAATATTAGTGGAGATTGCGGTTAGGCTGAAATGCAACCTGGACCAAATTGACAACTACAACTTTCTCCTACACAAGGGACGAGAAATTACAACGAGCTTTATTTTATAACAGTTCTATTTAGTTAAGCAACTGCAGAGAAATTAACTGCCAAAACTCTCTGTTAAACCCGCCATTTTTGACCGGCTTTTAGGCTAGTGTCTTATATAATCAGCGCGGTGACTCTCTTTAAGCGCGAAGCCCCCTTCGGACTAAACAGAATCCATTCTAATCTTGCAGGGCTAATCCTGTGTGAAATGCAGGTCAACTTCGGAAACCAGACAGATCTGATCAAGGGTTCAAGACGTTTCACCCTTCGCTAAACCGACCTTATTGAACACTGTGACGTCACCGAACGCTGACGTGACACGCGGCCTAGCCGAGCCCAGGAATGTTACAACAGAATGAAGCTCGCGAGCAAGAGCTGACCAACTGCGAAGAAATTAGTTTACAAAATACTTTCATCGCGTTTCAGTTTCGTATCATTTCATTTAAAATTGAATACGTCCATTTTATTAAAAATATATGATAAAACTTTTCCGGCCGTGAAAACTTGTAATGAAATTCTGCTTTACGATCCAGTGAAGTATTATCCGGGGTCGCCATTTTTCAATCACTGCAGGCACGGTGCTCGCTCATGTTGAGGTACTTACACTCCTCATCAGAATTGAGGTTGCATTATGCTTGAGGTTAAGCCTGTTGAAAGTTAAAAACCTGGGCGATTTTTTAATGGAGCTGAAGTAAATGTGAAAATTTAAGTTGTGGACGCAACAGGTCAGGTCAATCTGTCATGACCTTTAACCTTAAAAACGGGAACTGATCTGGACCCGAGGGCATACCCACCACACGGGATTGCACGCGGCTGCTACACCTGCTGCTTCTCATTCAAAATGGAGACTTCCTCTCGAGGAGTGTGCTTGGCATCTAGAAGCTGCCTACTGTCATCTCAGTCGAATTTGTGTCACTTCCAGCCACCGAGCGTGATAGGTGAGCAGTAACCTTCGCATTCGGCCGGACGCGGGTTCGAATCCCCGTCCAGGCATCCCAAATCACTCCAGTGGAAAGCCGAGACGGCTCCTTCAAAAGGCCATGGCCGAATTCCTTCCTACTCCTTGTTGCCAGTATTCTCCCGCTTCTAAGGTAGCGTGCACAAACTACGTGGCTCGGTCCAGGGGCGGCGGGGAGGGGTTAGCTGGAAGGCTACGCTGGGCTACGTGGGGGGAGGGGGGTTCCGAGCCAGGCCACGTAGCTTTGCTTTCATAACATTTCTCACAGTTAAAATGTGGAACAGAACTCACAACAACTTGTGAATATTTATTTCCCTCAGTAAATTATGTAATTTACAATAGTCTGACAAGAGAAAACGGTACAAAATGTCTTCTGAAATCAAAAGGGAAAAAAGCTTCGTGCTGCGTGAGAGGGGGGGGGGGGTAGAGGCAAAAGCCACGTAAGGCTACATGGGGGGGGATGGGGGGTTCACAGGAGGCCAAAATGAAGCTACGTGGTTTATGCACGCTCCCTAATGAACGAGGCATAAAGCCATAAACAAAAGAATAGTTCCAGCCAATACACTTCCATAAAATGCGTTGTGGCTGGAAATGGGAATGGCGTCAATGCCTGGAAGTCTCGATGATGCCCAAAGTATAAGTAACAATGGCTGCCATCACTGCGCTGCTTGGCTGACCAGGAAATTTCAAACGACAATGACTTTATTTGCACTTATATCCTTAAAAAAAGTGTAAATTTGAAATAAACAATCGGTTTTGATTTTATTTACACTTACATTGTTAAAAGAATGTGCAACTGCGATGCCAGCGAAAAAGCGATTGTTTGTTGTTTACCAGAGATAAAAATTACTTCAAGGCGAGACAGAGATATATATAAAAAAATAATTGTAAGATGACGTTCGTTTAAACTTACAAGTCGCTTTTTGATTATTTAAAGACGAGACGCAGAAATTGGTGTAAGGAGTAGAGCAGCCCAAGTATAAACTGTGCAGCATCTTCTACAAACAAGTCACAACACAAACTAATATTTTTTTGTTTTTTTTCTGTTTTGACAGAAGATAATAACCATGGAAGTACATCAAAACTCAGAACAAGTTTACATCAAACCTAGGTAATCATAAAATATATAAATAAATGTTCGTTTTTGAAATTATACTTCCCTAAGAAACATTATATTAACAATAAAAATTCCCATCACTGAAAATCAAGTGCACTTATTTAAGAACATCCTGCCGAAATACTCCGAGAATCGGAGAAAGTTTACTCACATCACGAAAAATATCGACAAAAAATATTATTATTAACTGTTAATCGTTTATCCTTAGAAACTTTTACGAATAAAATCCTAGTAACATCTATCTTTCTTTTTTTTTTTTTTTTACATGTGTTGAAACAAACGGCAAATAACCTGAACTGGAATCACGACGAAAGGGAGCATGCCATGTATTGTTTTTGATTGTATCAGCCACAGCCGTCGGTCCCTGTTTCAGGTACTTTAATTTGATGCGGTGGAACGCACCCTCCATTCCCTGTAGTGTAAACCCGTTTCGCCATCCTTGTTCGGAGACGTGAACGGCACAACTCGCTGATATGTCGTTTCAACACACAAACACTCGGCACCGGATTCAGATTGTGGGACAACATGCTGTACCTTACCTTGAAGTTAGTCTGGAGTCTTGCTGCTTACCAGAGGACTGGAAAAGAGCGGTAGTGATATCTGTTCATAAATGGCGTATAACAAGTAGGGTTGAAAATTACAGACCGATTAGTTATAAGTGATAGACAAAGTGATGGAGAGATATCAGAAATGTCTGAGGGAAGAAACTGGTTTGCCAATCCACAATACCACTTTATGGAAGGATATTCATGGCAATCTCAGATGGTGGGCTACGTGCAGGATATTTCAGATGAATTAATAATAATATTTAATTAAATTGCGATAGAGCACACGCCGCGCTGGCAATTTCCCCTACACACCCATATTATCCCTTTCCTGCACCCGCCTACATTTGCCCTCTGCAAATTTCAGCCTTACATTCTTTCAACGTTTTTGGTAAATTACTTATCATTTATCTTGGTTACTTATTCTAATCGCTGACACCCTTACCATAAACAGAAAACTCTTCCTACACCCTTGTGCCTGAAATCGAGTGTCAGCTTGTGGTCATGGTCATCTTTCCACTTCCATGCATTACTTTTAATTTTTACGCCAATATCTTCCCAAGCCTCATAACCAATATAAGACTTGTACACTCCCGTGACCCTCTTCACCCTCCTCCTGTCTTCCAATGAATCCCATTCCAGCTGATATAAATTCTTCGCGGGTTTGCCGCCGGATTACATTTTTAACCGACTTCAAAAAAGAAGGAGGTTCTCAATTCGTCTGAATTTTTTTTTTTTTTTTTTTTTTGGATGTATGTTCAGCGATATCTTCTCCAATTTTGAACCGATTTAAATGAAATGTTTATGGTGGATAGAGTATACCTCCAAATTGGTCCCATATGAATTTCATTGAGAAACCACCCCTTCTACCCCTTTACACCCCTTAACTTTTATACAAACCCACACTTTTTATCCGATTTTGTTGGAACTTTGGAAATGTATAGTAAAAATAAACAGAAAAATACTGTCAACTTTTGGTTTGAAAAAATCGAACCTCTCTCCCTCTATCCACCCCTTAATTTTTGCCAATGTTGTTTATACAAATCTGTAGTCGACATCATTTAAGTGATATCCATTTATGTTGTCATATACATGTAATATTTCATGGACTAGGTTTCTGATCAAAAAATAAAAAAGCCACTCCATCCCCCCCCCCTGTACACCCCTTAATTTTATAGAAACCTATATTTTATATCTGATTTTGATTGAACTTTACCAATGTATACTTTCAAACAAACAGAAAATCTTGTCAACATTTGGCCTGCAAAGCTCAACACCTCTTCCTCCTACCAACCCTTTATTTTTGTCATTTTTTTTTTTTTTTTAATAAGAAGCTAGAGTCGCCACCGTTTGACCTATTACCATGAAAGTTGCGTTTATATGTATTTTTTTCACAAGGAAGGTTTCTGACCAAAAAATAAAAAAACCACCCCCACTACCCATTTAAACTGTTTAATTTTTATACAAACCCACAGTTTTTATCCAGTTTAGGTAGAACTTAGCAAAACTTTTACTGTAAAACAAAGAGAAAAATAATGTCAGCTTTTGGTTTGCAAAAACTGAACCCTTTTCCCCGTTTCCGCCCCTTGACTTTTGCAATTTTCTTTTTGAAAAGCTACAGTTGACACCATTTGAACGATCTGTATGAAAGTTGGCACAATTATGTATTTTTTTTATGGAGAAGATTTCTGACCAAAAAATAAAAAAAACTACCCTAGCTCCCCTTTTACATCCTTAATGTTTGTACAAACCCACATTTTAATCTGATTTCGGTGGAACTTCGCATGTGAATACTTTAAAGCAAAATAGAAAAAAGAAACCTACTGCTCACATTAGTTTGACAAAAACACAATCCCTATTGCCCTTTCTACCCCCTTTAATTACTGTCCAATGTTCATTATATAAAAGTTACCATTTCTATCTGATTTTGAAGGAAGTATGCACATGTATACTTCAAAACAAACAGAAAAATACTGTCTGCATTTGGTTTAGAGAAGCCAAACCTCTCTCCCCCTTTCCACCCCTTTAGTCTACACAAAGCACAGTTTCTATCTGATTCTGAAGAAAATTTTCACACGTATACTTTAAAAAATACATAACAATTGTGTTAAATTAGGTTGCAGAAGCCCAACCCCTTTCCCTTCTAGCCCCACCCCTCCTAATTTCCAATGTTCTTTATAGATACCTACCGTTTTCATCAGATTTCGATGGAACACTGCAAATGTATACTTAAGAACAAAGAGAAACATTCTGTTTACAAAACCCAACCGCTCACTCCCTTACCCCATTTAATATTTGTAAATGGTCTTTACACAAAGCTACAGTTTTTATCTGGTTTCGATGGATATTTGCACATGCATACTTTAAAACAAATAGAAAAATACTGTCCACACTACCTTAACAAAAACCAAACTACTCTTCACCTCCACACCCCTTAATTATTTTTTTTTATACATACCTAAAAATTTATATGATTTCAAAGAAACTTACAAACGTATACTTTAAATCAATCAGAAAAGACAGTCTACATTTGGTATACAAAAGCCCAATCCCTCTTCTCCTTTACCCCTATCGTTTATAATTTCCAATGTTCTTTACAAAATCCACAGTTTTAAGTACCGTCAAAATCAATTAAGCTATTATTTTTAAGTCATTGCAGAATATAGGTATATAAAATGTATGTGTCCTAATGTCTCAACATTTACTTCAGATTTCAACTTGGACCCCGAGCTTTTACGTTGTGAAAACCAATTAAATATCTATATTTTCTGTGTGATGCCGGAACGAAGAGATATATTCCAGAGACAGATTTGTGTATGTGGTATGTATTAATGTCCAGATGTTACATGTTTCGATTATCGAGTAGCAGCATTAACAGATGTTATGATTAGATCGAAACACAGCCTGGACCAAAATGTAAACTGACATTCCTTAACACAGCATCCAATTCACCCCATTCTGAATGTTGTTGTAAAGACAGATTTTTTTTTAAAAAAAACATTCACTTTAACAACTGAGCTACCAGGAAGTTCGCAAAATGAGAACTACTGTTGCATATTTAAATACAAATTAACTATAATACCACTAAAAATTTAAAAATAAAATAATTGTTTAAAAAACATAAAAACCGCCTTCAAAAAAGGGCACTAAACATTTTAAAATAACTTATACCTTCCTTAGAAGAAGGTAAATTTAAATGGACAATATTTTACATTACTGTAATTGAAATTTTTACATTAATTAGTTATTTTTGGAGTCGGTGCCAGCCAAAGTAAGAAAAACAAAAAGATAAAAACAATAATACATAAAAATCATTTTACTACTTCCCTACAATTAATTCTAGAAACATTTTTCAACAAAACTGAAACATATAGATGATACACCGATTTTATACTAACTATAAAGTGTTTAATTTAATTTTAATTGCAATGGACCACACGCTCCGCTGGCAATTTCCCTACACACCCAACTTCCCCCTAACCTACACTCACCTATATTTGCCCTCTACAAATTTTAACTTTAAATTCTTTTAACGTTTTCGGTAGGTTATTCATCATTCCCCTTGGTAACTCATTCCAATCCCTGACACCCTTACCTAAAAAAGAAAATCTTCCTACACCCTTGTGCCTGAAATCGAGTGCCAGCTTATGGTCATGGTCATCTTTTCCCTTCCATGAACTACTTTTCATACCAACTGCAATATCTTTCCATGCCTCATCGCCAGTATACGCCCTGTACACTCCCATTACCCTCCTCATCCTCCTCCTGTCTTGCAATGAATCCCATTCCAGCTCCTTTATCATATCTGTCCACTGATTGCATTCTGCGATAATTTCCAGAAACAAATCTAGCAGCCCTTCTTTGCACCTTTTCCAACTCCTGTATTTGATACTCAAAATGTGGGTCCCATACTACACTACAATATTCGAGCAATGGTCTTACGAAGTTTTGTAACCCAATTCCTTTACTTCTTTTTTACTGCATGATGCAGCCTACCAACTGACACTGTAGCGCCAGAGATATGCCTGGATAACCAACGAGACCGAGCCACAGATAACATACCGTTAATTTGTTTTCCTAAGCTGTTGTAATAAAACTATCTTCCTCACGACATACTGTAAAATATTTGGAATTTTTGTTCGTACTCTCGGTTCGCCTCGAACACCAAATAAAGTTCAGTAATTCGACCTGCGCGATCTGACAGCTTGCACCGACTCGCAAAAATAACTAATTAATGTAAAAATTTCAATAACAGTAATGTAAAATATTGTCCATTTAAATTTACCTTCTTCTAAGGAAGGTATAAAGTTATTTTAAAATTTTTAGTGCCACTTTTTTGAAGGTGGTTTTTATGTTTTTTAAACAATTATTTTTTTACTGACAAGCTTTCGGCGACTTGCACTGCCGCCGTCATCAGGTCCGTTGTATCTAAAGGATACAACCGACCTGATGATGGCAAGTCGCCGAAAGCTTGTCAGTAGAAAATGTAATCCGGCGGCAAACCCGCGAAGAATTTATATCAAAGATACGCAGGGAAAGACTTATATCTCATACCATTCCAGCTATTTGGGCAAGGGAGGCCAAGTTGATAGTGTGGCTCTAGATCTTTCTAAGGCATTTGACAAAGTGAGCAATGAAATGGTTTTAAATAAGTTTATAACATTGGAATGGATGAAAAGTGACCTGGAAGGAAGAGGAATTGTTAAAAGACAGAGCGAAGTGTTAGAGAAGGAAATGCACTATCGAAAGATGCGGAAGTGCATATGGGAGTGCCACAGGATAATGAATTGGGACCTTTGCTACTCATCATTCTAATTAACTATTTTCTTAATGGATTACAGTCAGAATTTAAATTGTTTGCAGATGACGTAATGGTATATAATGAAAACAGGTGAAGACTAAACATCTGCAGGGAGACATGGTTAGAATATCTAAATGGTAGGTCAGCATGGAATGAAGATAAATAAATGCCAAGAAGAGTCAGCATATTAGCTACACAGATAAAAAAAATGTTAATTATGATTATATACTGGGGTCAGCATTGCTGTTGAAGGCTTGAAATGTAAATAGTTGGCATAAAGTATGGTAACAAACTCAACTGGGCAGAGCACATTGCGCAGGTGGTAGAAAAAAGGTTACAAAATCCTTCAGTTACTCGAGAGGGTGATGAGAGGATGTACCAGAGAAGTTAAAGAATTGGGTTACAAAACATTGGTCAGACCATTAGTTGAATATGGTGGTGTAGTTTGGGAGCTACAGTTGGTTATCAAATACAGGAGTTGGAGGGTGTGAAAAGAAGAGCAGTTAGATTTGTTTGCGGAAATTACCGCAGTACTCAACTGATATGATAAAGGAGCTGGGTTGGGAGTCATTGGAGAACAGGAGGAGGGTGCTGGGAGGATACCAGGGGTATGTTGGTGATGGGGCTTGGAGGGAAATTGGTCGAAGAATTAGGAAACAGTGGATGGAATGGAAGGCTCGATTTGGACACATATGGAAGTGATAAAATTTTCTTTTGTAGGCAAGCGGATCTGGAACTGTAATTAATTACCAAGTAAAGTGGTGAATAATTTACCAAAACCGGTGAAGGAGTTAAGAATAAAACTTCGTAAATGGTATAAGTACAGTGGTGCTGGATTTTAACACTGAAAATATATAATTTGAAAAATAAAAAAGGGGGTAATAAGATGACACGGGGAATTGCCACCGGAGCGTTTGCTCCATCGCAATTTTTTTTTTTTAAATTAATACTAAGAAAATTAATACTAAATACCGTTGCGTGTTGATCCTATCGCTGGCGGCGGCGATATCCTCCTCGTTGATGTTCTCACCACAGGCTTGCCAACACACAATACTACCAACTTAACTTTCAGTATGATAAAGATTAAACATGAAACTCCGGCATATATTTAACGAATAAAATTAACGTCTATCACATGAAATATACGCATCGTAATAATGACTTATCTCACAAAACAGCGGGTAACCCGGTAATGTCAATGTTCTAATTGTTTCCTGGCGCTACATTAATTATTGACACATCGACAATCCAAAT
The DNA here is from genome assembly GCA_031002005.1 of Vandiemenella viatica. Taxonomy (NCBI): domain Eukaryota; kingdom Metazoa; phylum Arthropoda; class Insecta; order Orthoptera; family Morabidae; genus Vandiemenella; species Vandiemenella viatica. The sequence goes on from CM061919.1 coordinate 273,976,390, forward strand.
AAAAAGCATTGTGGCAGGAAATTGATATTGACGAATAAAAATCACAGAATTGTTTGAGTGCCAGATATCTGTTGGTCACTTGGTGGCGACAACACCAATCTTTCTCTCACGCTGGCCGGAACCAGTTGTTACCGAATGCTAGCACCATCGTTTACTACGACGAATAAAAAACTCAGAGAGATATAGACTGTAATGTATTGAGCGACGTGAATCTTCTGACTGTCTCCACCACAGTTTGAGACATCACAGCTGTTGTATCTGTTTTTACATAAGACTTAAATCGACGGACAAGAAAAAATCGTTTCACCGAAACGCCTGTTTTTAGCGGAGTGATATTTTCCGAAGGAAGACGCCCGTTATGATCCGGGCTGATTGGAAGCTAAGCCCGTTTCAATAACACTGTTCCGAGGTGTTTTGCAAGCTGAACCAACAGACTCCATCGCGGTATTAACGGAACGAGATAAGGCATTCTCCTAACTCGGCGGCCGCGCTGTGGGCTCTACCTCTGGAAGAACTTGGTTCATCGAGCCTCACAGGCTCACCACTGTGGTAGACACACAATCTGAAAGTCACGAACTGGCCGTATGATCAGCCATATAGCGAGGGCTTGGGATACTCCCAGCGGAGTCTACTTGCCCCGATTATAGTACGCCAAAAGATACCATGAGGACCCGACACCCTTCTAATCATCCCCTTGTGCACCGTGTCGGAGAACAAATTGAAAGTGCGTGATATGGGATTGATCACAGTTCCTTCCGACTCACAAATTAGTCCTCTTTTAAAGTTTATTTCGACCACCTAAGGTAAGGTCCATCAGAATTCGTTAATTAATTAATCTCGGCCGCCACCATTAGCTGGCTAGGGTACAAATCAATACGTATATAACAAAAATTTTCTTTAAATAAATCCACGTGTATGCAGAACACAAGACAAAGATTTATTCACAGTTTTGTACTGCACCAATGTACCCGGCCACCAATGGAAAAAAAGTAATTAAAGCACATACAAGTAGTGACTATGTAATCCGAAGATGCAAGTTCTTAAGAGTGAAAAGCAACACATTCAATCACTTTCACGTAGCTGTTCATACCAACACAGTTCACCAACACTCCACCACGTAATTTCGTAGTTTCCTTCTGTCAGTGAAACGTTTTTCCGACGCGGTAACCCGTAATTAGTAACTCACGGGGACCTATACACTTCAATACAAATCATTTGTTAATTATTTTCGGCCACGACTTACACCGAGCTACAACAAGACCCAGAGGCATGATAACCACACGACGTTCTCTACCAGACTCCACACTCTCTCTGATCTACTAATCGATTGTCAGTCTCGCAAGTCACCGATGCACATAACATTCGATACTCGGCATAGAATAAATATAGTTATTAAAATAAGTTAATTACTGAAGGAGGCAAGCCTGCTGTAATGTGACAACCGACCCAGTCTACTACTGGCATCATCTCAATTTTGTATTCGGAGTAACTATGTTTCCGTGTATAAAACATTAATATATAATGCAGCAACACCACGAAAATGTTTCACCGCTGGGGAAGTGCTAATACTTTGGTACTCTGTGTAATTCTAGTCATGATTGTGTTGTTAGGATAAAACTGAGTCATTTGCAAATGTGATTATACTGCTTAACAGCGTTAAAATGAGACATCATTGTGAACAGAATATCAAGTTCGGTAGGGTCAAAGACAGTTTGCTTACAGAGCCAAGCTCTTAGGCACACCTTCGGAGCGTGGTGGGTGATCGGTATCTCACTGACCTCGCTTTCGGGAGGACGTGAGTTCGAATCCCCGTCCGGACATCCAACTTTGGATTTTCCATGGTTTCCCCAAATCATTCCAGGCAAATGCCGGTATCGCTCTTTCAGAAGGCTATGACAAAATTCCTTCCCATTCTTTGCCCTTAGTCCTTTCCCACCTCCAATGACGTCGACGAGGCGAAAACCCACAAGCAAAAATTAGTAAATAAAAAAAAATGTTTATACGCAGCAGAAATACTAGCTAGATCCTGAGACCAAAAAAAGTGACAGAAAGAGAATTTAAAATCCATTTGAGATCGAACCAAGAATTATACGACAAGTCTGAAAAGGTGTCAAACACAATTAAGAAAATGATATTAGATTTCTATGGTCACATGAAAAGAATGGGACCAGAAAGAAAGGTAAAGAAAATACTTAACTTTCAATAGAACAGGAAGACTCAAGTTCCACGTGTGAAGGATGTCCGTCAGGATCTGAAAAGATATGGAATAAGCATGGAAGACATTAAAGATAGGGAATTATTCAGAGGAAAAACTGGGGAGGTAAAGGATATGACTGAAGAAAACCAATCAGGAAAAGGAGGGAATTTACAAAGGAAGAAAAAGCAAGAGTGAGGCAGAGAATGAAAGAGTACTGGCAACGGAGAAAGGAAACTCAGAAGAGGAAATGAAGTGGCGTAATTGTATCCCATAGCTGGCTGAAACGAAAAGAAAAAAATATATGTATACCTGGAAAAATAAAAGTTTTATATGATTGTACTGGGCACGGGCAGTTGTTGGAAACCTGGCTATCGTGATGTGTGGTTCAGAGATAAGTCCCCTCAGTAGAACACGTTGGACATCTTCAGCGATGAGTCGGTTTTGTGCACTACCTCGGATAACCAGTCGGTCTGTATTATGTAGAGATACTCCCGTAGCCATGACAACCCCACATCAGTCCCCGATAGATCATGTGTGGCACCAGCTTGGACGTCTGCTTCGTCCCAGCGTCAGTATCCAGGAAACCAAGGACCAGTTAAAAGAGCCGTGGGCCAGCGTGCCTCAGGAGAGGCTTCTTGACTTTCTTCTCAATCGAATCAACGGCTTCACAACCGAATCGGTGCAAGTATCCATTCCAGAGAGAGCGCAACTACATATTATTATTATTACTCCGTGGTTTAATAAAAGTGTGTGGCGGAGGGTGCTTTGCACCTATTCGAAAGTGTAATAGTTTGGAAGGGATATACGGGATATGGCAGGTGGAATCCATGGGCTGTTTTGAGAAACCATCCCGGCATTCGCCAGGAGCGATCTAGAAAAAACCATGGAAAACCAGATCAGGATGGCCGGAGTGCTTTATCGGAAGCTACTCCTGTCCGATTTTGTGTTTACTTGCCCGGTAAAACCTTTCTATTCCATTCCCTAATCGCTGGTGGGAAAATTGACTGCAGAAATGAATCAGTTCTGGCCCTTATTTCTCTTATCTTATTTTCTCGGCCATTCCTAGATATGAATGTTGCTGGTAGCAATATTTGTTTGCTGTCATTTTTAAATACGTCAGTCAAGAATTTTTGAATTAGCTTCTGTCGAGAGCAACGCCTTCGGTGTTGCAGGTCTTCCCAACCAAACTTCAACATCGCACTTACGCTTTCCCTCCAACTATCTATGCCTGTCACGAATCTGGCGGTTCTTCTTCAGACCTTCTCCAATGCCTCCATTAATCCCTTTTTGATGGGGATCCCATACAGAACAACAATATTCTAAGTGAGCATGCACTAGTGACTTTTCATGGTTTCCCCAAATCACGCCACGCTGATGGCGGACCCTCTAAAAGGCCGCGGCCTAATTCCTTTCCGTTCCTTGTACCTAGTCCCTTCCCTGCACTAATGATCTCAACGACGTAAAGCTGTAAGCAAAAAAAAAAAAAAAAAAAAAAAAAAAAAAAAATCCAGCATAGATGTTCTCAATGAAGCGACTACTTGCAGTGACAGTAGTCAGCTGGATTGTTGTGCACATGCTCCCGCTAGAGAGCAGCACTGACCGTGCGGTACGGAGCAGAGGGCTCTGTTTTAAGCCACCGCAGAGTTTTTGGCAGAACTTGCAGTGGCCAACAATTCGTCGACTCATTCTCTTGTATTTGGGTTAAAAGTGCACTGAAGTCGACTTGATTCAGGTAAATCGTTACTGCTGATCTCCCAAGGGCATCCCCGTCACCGGTACTACTAACCAGTGGAAACAGTATCTTTTTAAAAAGTAGAAAACAGAAAGTTGGGGTAGGAAATGCAGTATCAAAAGAAGCGGAAGTAAAAATGAGAGTGCCACAGGATAGCGTACTGGGGCCATTGGTCTTCAGTATTCTAATGAATATTTGTGTTGATTGTTTACTGTCAGAAATTAAATTATTTGCAGATGACATAGTGCTATATAAGAGGATAGAGGACTGTAAACAGCTGCAGGGTGATCCGGACAGGATATCTCGCTGGGTTGGCAAACATGGGATGAAGATAAATGCAAAGAGTAAGCTTATTAGGTCTTCTTCTTCTGCGGTAGTCAATCCTGGGATTGGTGTGCAGCAGTCTTCCATTAAGCTCTATTCTCTGCCCTCCTCTTCATATCTACTTATCTCCTGCAGCCAACATCTTCCATTATCTGTATTTTAAACGTGGTCTTCCCCGATATCTCTTTCCTTCTACCATTCCCTCCAGTATTGTTTTTAATAAGCTCTCATGTCTTAAGATATGTCCAATTAATGTTGTCCTCCGCGTTTTTATACTTTTCCATAAAGAGTTATACTCTCCCGCTTTGTCAAAAATTTCCTCATTAGTAATCAACTAAAGGTTGATTATAATTAGAAGGTGGAGAACGAATTGCTTGTTGAAGACTTAAAATGTAAATATCTTCGCGTTACATTTGATAACAAGCTTAACTGGGCAGGACACATTGGACAGGTAGTAGGAAAAGGTTTCAAAATCCTGCACTTGTTGGAAAGAGTGATGAGGGATGTACGAGAGAAATAAAGGAAGTGTTACAAAACTTTGGTCAGACCATTGCTCGAATATGGTAGTGTAGTATGGGACCAACATTATGGGTATCAAATACAGGAGTTGGAGAGGGTGCAAAAAAGGGCTGCTAGGGTTGTTTCTGAAAATTACCGCAGAATGCAATCAGTAACTGATATGATAAAAGAGGTGGAATGGGATTCATTGGAAGACAGGAGGAGGGTGAAGAGGATCATGGAAGTGTACAGGGCGTATACTGGCGATGAGGCATGGATCATATTGGTGTAAGAATGCATGGATGATGACCATGACCACAAGCTGGTACTCGATTTTAGGCACAAGTGTGTAGGAAGATTCTCTTTTTTAGGTAAGGGTGTCAGGGATTGGAATGAGTTACCAAGGGAAATAATGAATAACTTACCAAAAACGTTGAAAGAATTTAAAGTGAAAATTTGTAGAGGGTAATTGTAGGTGGGTGCAGGAAAGGAGGAAGATGGGTGTGTAGGGAAATTGCCACCGGAGCGTGTTCTCCATTGCAGTTTAACTAATTATTATTATTAAATCCCGTGCAGTTGGTATCGAGTACCAACGCGTGTGTATAGACAGTGACTTCAATCATGCAGGACTCACTTCAGGACATAAGCCAGTTGACTACAGCGAATGCTAATGGCTATTAATTATCACTCAAACAGATTTGATTAATATGAGAAGGAGTCTTTTCTTTAGAGCGGGAGCTATCGGAGCTCCTCTTTATGCCGTTGTCCGTGCTTTCCGGTAATGATATTCCGCGCGGCTCTTTCAGCACGGGTCTGCCTTTTATCTCGAGCGCATGTTAAATGCGCCAGAATCACTCGACAAAGCTCCTCGGAGCTTCTTCACGATACCCTCCATCCCCCCGGCCCGCATTATCTTACAATTTTTTCTCCATTAGTTCGTTAAAAGGAGAGCTGCAACTGCGAGATGATGCCGGGAATTAATTTGGCCCCTCAGCCGAGCTGGTTAGCGAGCCCGCAGAACACGCCGCCTCGCTCGGCGGATTGCAACGCCGCAGTGGGAATTATAAGCTTCTGATTGAATGATATCGCAGGCGGGATGTACAATTGTATCGGGAGTCTGGAGCGAGAATATGTACGGGTCGGATGTGTCAAAATGGCACCGGTAGTGCACGAGTTTAATGTGAATTGTAATCCGCGAGCATCGTCGCGTAATGACCGAAACGCTCAACAGAGACACCGTGGAGAGAGAGGGCATAACTAGGACTGAGCAGCGAGTGAATATAACTTTCGATTGGTTGCATTTACACGCTGGTGTAACATAACTGTTCATGTGAATTTTTGTTGGGGCTGCGACTCACTTTCATCAATCCTTTCCACAAACCTAGTAACTTCGCTGAAGAAGCTTTACGAGTATCTGGTGGCAAATGTACGTTGAGTATAATAAAACTGTTGTGACCCGTGAATAACTACACGTGTGTGTCGACTTCCGCCTGTAGCATGTAGTAGCATCTGAATATGACTTATTCAACATTCCGTTAGGCATAGACCACTGGACTGGCGACCGTGTCAATAGTCTGCAAATGTGTGGAAGCTGGGTCAGCTATACAAGTAGTAGCACGTAATAGAATACGAAACATCAATTTTAAATTAAGCCCCACCACATAAGCGTGTCACAAAGTCTAAGGACTCCGGGTGGGAGAGGTGAGTCCACAATCAACTGAAGACGACACCAGGTGGAAACCGAAACGTCCGGGTCTATTAACAGATGATGCAAAGGCAAAAACCGCGAAGGAGTTTTAATAGAGCTGCCGTATTGTTAATTCCTAGGCCTGAAATTTTATGTACCTATTTTACGAGCGCGTGACGTAATTACAAAGAAAATAAAAAATAATTAGTCCAGAGTGTGGTACTGACGCATGCTGTAGGGTCCATACACATTGAATTTTTAATTCAACCACAAAATATTGTTTTGTTTACAAAAGTTTTTAAAAATTTTCAAGTCATTTTAAAGTCATTGTTTTTTCAGAAATTTTATACACATGCCAAACAAAAAATATAGTTTGTCAGACAATTTTTTTTTTTTTTTTAAATGTTGTCACCACAACGATAATCCTATTCATGAAAGTCTCTATCCAATGACTCGTAATATTTTTGTGATGGAGCATTACATTTTTTACAATTGTTCATTAATTATGTGGCGAAAACCATAAATTCCAGGATAGCTAGAATAGTTTTGCAATAAAAACTATAAATTTCGATACAATCTTCGAATCAATAGTTTCTGAAATAAAGAAGCAATTAATTTTCATGATTTTTTCGCTATAAGCTCATTCAAACTGAACAACGTGTTAGACTGAATACTGTGCTCGAAACGTCGAAAGAAAAGTGGTTAAGCCGTCTTTCAGAGGGAAGAAAGAATTCGTATAAGTATCGGTGCGGCACTTATTTCTCTGATCTTTCTTGTCATTGCGCGCCAAATAAGTTGGTGGGCGAAGGATTTCACTGCACTCGTCAGTGAAAGTGGGAGTACGGATGTTTACCAATAAGTTTCAAACGGTCCGTACGTCGTCTATCTACCAGAGACTCCCAGTCCAACCTACGAGTCAATTCTGTGACGCTTTCGTAAGGACCGTCGCGAGTAGTCACGACTGTACAATATGTTCCTAGTGTCGCAAATAAAAAAAAAAAAAATGTTTTTTTTTCAGATTTGTGAAAAAACATGAAAAAAAGAATACTTAGCACCCTTGTTTTTTTTTCTAATTTTTTTTTTCAGAAAACAATGAATTTAATAACTTATAGTTTTATGTACGGAACTTACATTTACATTTATGTTTTAAATCGTACTAAATCATATAACGTTTTACATAATGAATCATAAATGTATCTCTATAGGTAACAATTTTTTATTCATCCTCTATCTCAGTACCACATTCACTAGTATCAGTACTACCAACACTAGTTCGGCCGGAGTCGGAATCTTCTATTTCTTATTCTGTCTGCTCTAGATCCGTAACTTCAGAAATAATTACATTTTCTTTTACTGGATGTATTGTACGCAAAAGCTTTTGAGATTACAATTTTAAATTGTGAGCAAAGTACACACTGTGCATAAAGACTACGCCGATAGTTCTGTATTAAGGTCTTTCAAGTTTGAATTTATATCTATTTTCACACAAAATAGGAGCTTGATTCATAATTACTGACAATTTAATGACTCAGTATCACTATATGCTGCGAGTTTTACAAGTATCGAATATAAGAAAAGCACAATAAGTAATAAAAAAGAGGCAAAAAACCGTACATAAATATAAAATTCCAAATTATTTGAAAAGATCCGTAGGTTTACAGATAAATTCGCAGCGTTGGCAGCACTAGTTCAAATAGCGAGTATCAACCCAAACAACGAGGAACGGGGTTTCCTTCTCACGCAACCTAGCCTTTTCGGGAACTCCCCGTTCGTAAAAGAAAACTTCAGTCAATGTTGCCAATATTTTAGTTTCTCTAGTGAACCAGAAAAATATAGTAGATTTAAAAATTAAGATAAGTACTTAGTATAAACTCTAAGACAGTCATATTAAACGATAAATGGCTAAAAAAATTAAATTTAGTAGTTATGAAAAAAAAACATGTCCCAGAAAAAAACATGTTTTTTTTTTTCAAGTAAAAAAACGGTTTTTTTACAACGCTATATGTTCCCAACCCTTTTTGGCCTACCGCTCCCTTTGCGAAAAAAAAAATTACTCACCGCCCCCCTTTTCTAACAAAAATTTACTCGCTACTCCTTTTTCAGAAAAAAGAACGCACCGACTCCCTTTCTCTCACGCATTTGGAAGATGCATTAAAGTGCAGTATCGCGCGTAATTATTGTATAAAAGTAAAAATATACTCACATTTTATCATTCGTGTGGAACGACACAAAACCTTTTTTTTATAATAAATTGTTTCTTAGGTACTAAATAACATCTGTATCAAATTTCAGCTCTACATTTTTTTAAATATTTTATTTATTTTTGGAGTTTTATAACTATATTTCCTATATATATATATATATACAGTACGCTCTCATCTTCGACCAAAACGCGGTTTCGTGGGACTGAGTCCAATGCTTTCTGAAAATCGAAAAGAAAAAAATACATCGACTCGTGAATTTACATCTCTAACCTTCATTACGTCATGTGTAAATGTGGCCAACTGTGTTCCTCATGATCTTTTTCTTCCGAAATTTGTTTTACTTCGGCGTAAGTAAATTGTTTTCGTCTAGAATGTTCATAATGTTCGAGCATGTAACATGCGCCATAACTACACTACAAACGGATGTTGTATACATAGGGCGGTAGTTTGTAGCGTCTCTTGGATCCCCTTTCAGTGTTATCCGCTTGTGTAATGTGAACGCGTCCGTGCTCAGGATTTCACGCTAAGGTGCACGCCCTCTACTTCCGGTAGGATACCTGATTGGCCAAGACCTTGATCTCCCGGCCAATGATGATCATCATCATCCTCGACAGTTTCCAGCCTCTGGCCGGGTCTGCTTCGTGCACAAGCCTCTCCATTTCCTTCTTTCTTCCCACCACCTCTCTGTCGCCACTTTGTTCCAGTCCTCTCCTCTCTTCCATACACACTCCTCCACTCCTTTCATCCATCCATCTCTTGGTCTTCCTCTGGGTCGTTTACCATGCACCTTAATTTTGTGGAATTTTCTTGGGATTCTCTGGGCCTCCATTCTCTTTACATGTCCATACCATCTCAATCTGGTCCTCTCTATCCTTTCCTGTAGAGGTTCCTCTTTCATGGTGCGTCTAATCACTTCATTCCTTATTCTGTCAATTTTAGTGACTCCCATTCTACCTCTTAAAAACTTCATTTCACTTGCTTGTACTCTGCTGATGTCCCGCTTCTTCATGTTTCAGCAGCATAAGTCAAGATAGACAGGTGTATGTATGATAGATTACTCTCTTGCTTCTCTATGGCACATCTTTATCCATATCAGGCTTCTAATGCCAATGGTGCCATACGATAATTTGAAATAATTTTCTGTAATAGTAAAATGCTTCGCACGTCGTTTGGACTTCATCCAGTGGCTACTGTAGTCTTGAGGTGGTGGCTTCAAAGTGAGTCGAAATGCGCGTTGTAAAATATTTCGTAACTCACATAGCAATCGATATCGCCCATCCGAGAATTTTTCTGCTGGATGAATCATCGAGATAAATAGCTGATTTTTGCAGACGCGGGGTAGAACTTCCTACCAAGGTACAGACCCTCCTGCAATGGAATAAAGCAGAAATCTGCATGACCCTCTTCAAGTTTGCATCGAGAAACAACATCGAAATATGACACCCGAACGAGCAGAATCTAGTGGTTACATGGGCGGACCTTACACAAAACCATAGACACGCAACAAAGCAACAAATCCCATAACAACGTTGACCAGCGGAATAAAGTGAGCGGTTCCACCTAAAAATTTTCATATCTTGCATGGTAAATACTCCGTGGTTCGGATTCCACGTTAAACTGTAGGTCCCAGAGGAAAGGAACTGGCCGTCCTACCTCTGACACAATGGCTTAGTATGCCTCCTTCGGCAGGATCCAACCAACCTTCGGGTTGTGGACTAAGTTAAGTAAGTATGGTAAATACTGTATTGTTTATGTTGTATGCCATATATTGTACCATGTGTTTAGAGCATGTATGTGGGTTGGGCTGGGATTGTTTGGCGGGCAGACGTCGTCGTTTTCGTTTGAATTTGTTTGAGAATATGCTAAAATCTTTAATTTACGAGTGCAACGAAATACTTCTTCCGCCAACCTATTTAGGTCGCAATGACAGGATGGATAAGATTCGAGGAATAAGATGCCTTACTGATACATTTAGGTACTCCTTCTTTCCACGTTCTGTTCGGGATTGGAATGCACTGAATTAGGATTGGTGCTTAGTACCCTCTGCCACCCACAATATTTGTAATTTGCAGAGTAGAGAATTAGATGTAGATATATCGTATGACATATATCATATATCTGTCTTTGTAATTAATATTTATTATTTTTACAGCTTTATCAATCCTTGTTTCAGGATGCAGCCTGTTTAGACCAGATGTGCAATATTTTACAATTCAGTGCTACATAATTTTGTTCTAGTTCCTTCCAGGCTGATGGATCTTGAGCAACTCTCTTCCAGTTCACTCCCGTTACTCGTTGTATCATCCGGGGGGCTTCCTCATGTGTTTTCAGTTGCGGCAGTCCATCTGTCGTTCTCTTTTTCGAGTAAAAAGTCCAGCCCATGACCATTTTTGGGTCGTCACTCTTTCCAAGATGTCTGTCACTTTGGTTATCGAACGAATATAGACGCACCTTTTCCTGTCTCTTCTTGTAAACCCTAGCATTGCTGTTTCGATACTTCGCCGGGCAGTTCTCAGTTTTTGCTTCATGTGACTGTTTAGAGTCCAAGTCTGACAGGCATAGATGTCAGACTTTGAGTCGCCATTCTTGTTGATCAGGTGGCCAAGACAGATGTACTGCTCTACGACTCAATACCAGCTTCTTCCTGTCTGCTTTCTCTTTGACTTTTTCTACCCCGAGTTTGCTTTTTGACCCACGTCTCTGCAAGTTGCCTCTAGTTCATTATCAGTTGTGTTAGTTAGCTCTTCAAGACTGTTTGAGAGTAAAACTATATCATCAGCGTTCTGGCCTCGCATTCGGGAGGACAGCGGTTCGAATCCCCGTCCGGGCATCCAGATTTGGGTTTTCCATGGTTTCCCAAATCACTCCAGGCAAATGCCGGGATGCTTCCTTCAAAACGTCATGGCCGAATTCCTTGCCCCCATCCTTTCCCGTCTCTAAAGATCTCGCTGTTAGAGAGACGTTAAGCAGATAAAAAAAGACTATATCATCAGCGAATCTCAGGCTGTTGAGACTTCTTCCAATAATTCTCAACCGTCTATTTTGCCATTGGATTTTTGACAATGCCATCTCCAAGACTGATTTGAATAGCTTGGGGGATGTAGTCTCCTTGTTTTTCCCCTCTTTCTACTGGTAACTCTTTGGTGGCTTCAGAGATGTTGACGGAGGCAGTGGAAGTACTGTAGATGCTATACAGTGTGTTGATATAGCCTGGATTCACTCCTTGTTCTCGAAGGGCTGCATGATTACTGGGTGGCGGACTCAGTCAAAAGCTTTTTCAGTAATTAACCAAAGGATGACGTGTAATCCTTGATAACGTATAGTCCGCTGGCTGCATGGTACACAGGTACCTCGTGTGGATTCTTGCATTCTGTTGTTGTCGCTGAGGTCGAGGGGAGACGTGAGTGGAGTCGATAGCGCGTGGTCGCCGAATATCGACTCGAGACGCGCTGTTGACCCGCGCCGGCAATTTGCTAAAGTGGTCTCCAGCCCTGGCCTCGCCGCCCGCCCCTCATTGTACGCAGCAGCCCGGGGCGCCGTATAGTCCATACCACCCGCCTGCTTCTGACCAAGACGTCTCTCATTTTGGGATACCTCGCGGATATATCAAATGGTGCACTAATTTTCTCTCATGTAAGGGAGGAGTAGTTGTAATACGTGTGTTTGTACGACACATCTTTGTATGCTTACCAGTTAAGTCGGTTGCATTCGAATCAGAGTTACTGCACGTTGTGAGAACGAAGACTTTCCCGGCGTACAACTGCAATAAAGTCTTCACGAATGTACTGCAAGATTGTGTTGTAGTTTCTATTCAAAGAACACATAATGAACAGGAGAAGAGAAGGCCTGACAGTTACACAAAACCTTGTCCCAGTGCTCCGCAGCCACGACCTCGGGGCCAGCACCAAGATTCGGATCTACAAATCTGTACTCGAACCGTTCCTATTGTATGAATGCCAAATATGGGGGATAGCAAGCCCAACAAATATAATAAACAAAAAGAGGATCCAGAATAGATGCCTGAGAATGTTACTAAATGAGTCACCATAAACATCAACACACCGCCTACATCGGGAAGCAAATATAGAAAACATTAATACGGAAATATTCAAACAAACAAGTAAATTTATGGGGAACATATAAGCAAAAAGGCACAATACAGAAAGACTAACAACCATGGGAACAGTAATGCCTAGAACATGGAACAAGTACAAAGTGCACCTAAGCATAATATACAACCAAGAATAATTAGCACACGAATAATAGAGGTTTTTTTTCACCATTAAGGTCATCCTAGATGACCATAGCCCTGGTTTCCCCCCTTTCCTCGCACTATTCGGGATTGGAATGGGCGGGTTTAGGATTGGTGCTTAGCACCCTCTGCCACCCACAATGTTTGTGATTTGCAGAGTATGGATGTAGATGTAGAAAATAAATATTGTCTCCAAAATATTCTAAACCTGACAAAATATAGCAAAACCACCGAAGGTAGCTGAGCTATAAACACAGCCGCTGAGGGAACGACACACACACACACACACACACACACACACACACATACACATAAAGCTGCAGATCTTCATTGCGGGCCACAAACCTTAATATGGAACCGTCTGTGGCGGCCGCAGGACATAGGTACCACGTTATCTGCGGAGTTTCGCCAAGGCTGGTTTCCACGCCTAAAGGCGGATTCCCACGATCCCTTGTAACGAAGGCGAGACGGGACGGGACGGGATGGCATGCCATGGGAATAGGGCCGCCTCTGTTACCGGAGGCGAGACTCAGCTACCCACTCTGAGTCGGTAAACATCACAGGCGTGTGTAGCGGTGCGCTGTTGCCATCGGTTTACAGCAGCGGTGCGCACCCCTTCTGTTGCTGTAAAGTGCTCTGTGCCAAACGACACTAGGCAACGTGGTGCGGAGGGGGCGGCATGTTAAGCTAGGACTAACCTGCGGCCTGCGGTAGTCCCTACACTTCGGCTAATGAGGTGCCGTCTCGTCTCGCCTCTTCTACAAGGGATCGTGGGAATGCGCCTTGAGACATATCCCAATGTTTCTATTGAATGTTGAACATTAGTTGTTTTCCATCTCCGTCAATAATACACTGAAGCGACCAATTCTCTCATCTCCGACTGTATGATGCTAGTTTAATGTCAGGGTCATGTCTTCCCTTCCAGTACAGATGTTTTCGCACCTGAGGAAGACGACGGAGATAGTCGTCGAAACATCTACTCCGCTCCCGTGGACTTTGGTGTGAGTAGTAATCCGTTTGTCTTTGTTTTCCTTCCACCAGAAGCATTGAAGCGTATACCTTTCTGACGTAATCTATTGTAATCTTTACCGTAAATTAAATCCCGCTATGACTATTGGGGTGTTAGTCTTTCATGTAGTGGTGTCATTAGCGTTTCGCTTGTATTCTACAACTGAAGAAATAAATAACCAAGGTTACACACTGGAAATATTACATGAACTGACTCTTAAGGATGCTCTGTTAGTGCACCTCCACTCAACTGATGCAATTTACATGTACAGTTCTCTTTTGAGCTCCTTTCAGCTATTTTTTTTTTTTTTTGGTCAGTCAGCGACCATTTAGATTGATGTTTATTCATGGGACGCGTTTCGATCTTGTGATATGGGATATCGTCAGTGGCTGCAAATGTACTGTTCCTGGAATAATATCTGTAAACATATGCACTATGCTTACACACATGGTAGCAATCAGCTCATGGTTGTATAGAGTATGTTTCGCTGGTAATTTCATCAGTCTGTCTTTTATTTTATTACGATCTTCACGCAGCTATTTGTCTTCGTCAAAGTAGCACTTTTCCAGCTCGCGGAAGAGCTGGGAGCGATCCTGGGCACCCTATTGCCCTTGGAGTTGGAAACGGCCCCTGAAGGCGGATGGATCAGAAATGATCAACGGCATGGGGATGCAGAAGGCAACGGAAAACCACTTCATTAAAGTATCTGGATGTTGTGGATCATTTTACTCAATCGCTGATAATATTAATAAATAAATTACGCCAAAGCAATTGGCTTTTTTGTGTTTATTGGTCTCCCGTACGCGTTTCACTTCTTTTGCAGAAGCATCTTCAGCGGGTTTTTTCTGTTAATTACGTACGAAAGTTGTAAGCAGGTTATGTTGTGTTTAGTACAGTGGAATGAATTATTATCTAACTTATAGTCTACTTACAATTTTTGGTCTATTGCATTTCTTTTATCTCCATTCTCAGCATCAGTGCTTTTTCATTTTTGGTGAGAAGTGTCTTCATTATTCAGATTCACAACACTACACTTTATTGCACTGCACTATGTGTTTTTTCTTGCGAATGGTCGTTATGTTTTGTTTACTAAGTATCGAGTTTGTGTAGTTATGCGGTGTTGTTTTGTTTTTTCAGTCTTCCATTTATTTGGCTTTTTTTTTCAAATGTAAATGATTTTAGTAGTTATTGTGTGTGTTTTTTATGTCCTTATTTATTGTTGTTTTTCCTGTGTCAATGTTTCTATTTTTTGCAATGGCGTTGATGTTGATGTGAGCACGCACTAGGGTGCTGTCATTGGCCCGCTGGGGACCACCAGATAGGGAAACCCATGACACAGATTGAGACCAAACTAAAAATGAAAAAAACTACATTGGTTACGGTCAACAGAAGTGAAAAGTTAATATTATGCATTCATATGCGCAACGCGTCGTACTTCCAGATATACTAAATAATAATAATTCAGTATGGACGTAATGAGCTAGTGACATGGTTTTTATTCGCTGGGCTTTCCGTCCCTGCTTTAACCACCTTAACATAACCCAATTTTGCTACAAGATACAGAAGAACTACAGTTTATCGTGGAATGCGAAACATGGAAGCGTTCTGGCATACTTCACATTTCACACCAGAGGTGAAGGTCGAAAATCCCCGCCGACACAGAGATTCGAACCGGGGACCATTCGTTCACCAGTCAGACACATTAAACATTGAGCCACGAGAACGCAACGGATATACTGTTGACATCATCATGTCGGTGACGCGGAGTCATAAGATTTTACCAAAAAAAAAATCCCAATGCGCCCAAAGAAGTTTTCACTTCAAAAAATAAAAATCTAACTTACTTCACAACCCGACGTTTGGTCTAATCTTCCTGAAGGAGACGTACCAAGC
Organism: Vandiemenella viatica; assembly: GCA_031002005.1. NCBI lineage: Eukaryota > Metazoa > Arthropoda > Insecta > Orthoptera > Morabidae > Vandiemenella > Vandiemenella viatica. The sequence goes on from CM061919.1 coordinate 273,992,186, forward strand.
TGTTGTGTCAGAGGCAGGAAGGCCAGTTCCTTTCCTAGCGGGCCCGCAGTTCAACGTGGAATCAGCTCCACGGAACGTCCCGGCATAGCTCATATAATCAAATACAACCCACAAAACTTGTTGTTCACCACGGGATTGCAACCCGCGATTGGAGAGAGAACTTTCGGAATTAGGCGCTTTAACCGCTGAGCTACCAGACCGCCTTGTTTTGGATCAGACGCGTGATAAGAACTATCAAAATCTGATTAAAAACTGGGTTTGTACAAGGGGTGATCAAATGAAAAGGTACGAAACGACACGGTGGGTACAATTGTAGACTTTATTCAAAATATACACCATAGGCCTGAGCACAACGATCCCACTGATGAACAAGCCTCAGGATTCCTTGTTCCCAGAATTCCTGTGGCCGTGACGATACCCAGTCCTTCACAGCGTCCTCGAGTACGTCGTCCGAGTTGAAGCGCTTCCCTTTCAGGTGTTTCTTCAGTGGACCAAACACATGGAAATCGCAGGGCGACATGTCCGGACTATAGGGCGGATGGTCCAACGTCTCCCACTTGAACTTGGCCAGTTCCATGTGTGTGACTCTGGAGACGTGTGGACCACACCCTCCGTGAGCAGCCCCGGTCTTTTGTTCTCGATGGACCTGCGTAGGCGTCGGAGTGTCTCACAGTACACATCCCCCACCTGTACGCCATCCTGTCCTCATACGGACTGCCGCATCATTTGGACGCCGCTTTTGATAAGAGCCTCTGCTCTCTACTGCGCATGCGGGCGCCCGCGCATGCTCCGATCCCAGTCAGAGACTCCAATAGCATCCCGAGATGTCTCGCTACGTTCTCCCATGGTGCAATATGCAAATTTTTAACTGTTATGCTTTCCGTCGTTTCGTACCTTTTCATTTGATCACCCTTTGTATAAACAACGGTGGCAGAAGATATAGTATGGGCAGAGGCGGCCTTTGCGGGTGGCGAACAAGGCAATCGCGAAGGGCCTCGCTCCTGGAGGGGCCTCGCGCAGTTACCCGAGTTGATTAAAATTTATGTTAAAAAAATATTTTATCTTTTGATATTAGTGATAATAATAAAATAAAGTCGGTAGTGTAGTATAGTATGTATTAATAACTACCTAATCAAAATTTCTCATTCAGATTTATTCAATGTCACATTTGTATAACAGCAGGAGAAACATCTAATATTGATGGACAAGAATTGCTTGAAGAACTGAATATGTTTATCCGTGTAAAAGAAGAAAACGACAGCGTTATCTCAGTGATGAAGTATAATAGAAAATACATTAACTGAACTACTGAAGTGTACCCTACTATCGAAGTAGCCTTCAGAATTATTGTCACCAGATGTATTTCAGTTGCAACAGCAGAAAAAAGTTAAAAATTATTAAAACGTATTTGAGGAATTCGATGCCACAAGATCGGTTTTCGGCCCTTTCTACTATTGAATTGAAAATGACATAGCTCATTCGTTAGATTCTTGTGCTTTAATTAAATATTTTAGTCTCAAGAAAAGTCACAAACATCATTTTTAAATCCCTGCGTATATCTTTCGAGGCCTTAATGTACTTCAAGTTATCCTTAAAAATTTGTCATCTTTATGTTTGATAACTTTGAATAAGTTTTCTAATATAATATTTTAAAACTCGAAATTTATTTTTTGATGACGTTTGCATTTTTCGTCGATCATCAGAAATACCTACTTGCCATTAACATATTTTGTACAAAGGACAAGGGCCTCGCAAAGATCTGCCGCCCAGGGCCTCGCAATGTCTAAGGCCGCCGCTGAGTATGGGCATAGGAGGAGAGGGTTTAGGTTTTCATAAATCAAACTTAAACAGTAGTTTTGCGTTTGTTTGAAAGGATACGTGTGCAAGGTACCAAAAATCGTCTAACACACATATTATGGGCACAGATTTACCCCAGCCTACAGCCCGCTTAGACAAGTTTTCACTTCAAAAACAGAAAAACAAAAGGAAATAATATAAAAGAAACAGGGAGACTTGCCTGGCAGTTCATCGTTTCCGCCGTTGAGGCAGAGAGGGCGGAGTTCATGAAGATTTCCTTTATGCAGGCGGCAATCTTTATTGTTAGCCCTGCGCGGCCGTCTCTGGCTACTTTAAAAAATCATTTTTCATTACGCCTCGCGGGAAGTTCCATTTTTCCCGAAAGTCGGCTGCGCGGGTCTCGTCCGCAGTAAAAGTTTTATCGCGACGATATTGGTCGTAACGCAGCAACAAGACAACAGCCGCGCTCATAAAAAACGCACGCGCTATCTCCCGCCGCCTTAACCCGTGTTCACTCCCCTCCACGACCTACGGCGTAACTATCTCACGGACCTTCACTCGTAGAGTATCATCGCTCCAGCCAGGCCTAGCACGAATCATCAAGACAGCTTCAAAGAAGTCTGACCCAAACTTCGCACCGTCTACGTATTATGATATTGAAACTACAGAGGTGACAGATTTAATACTTAATTAAAATACCAATTTCGGTGGCAATTTCCTTACACATTCCCCCTTTCCTGCATCCATCCACATTTGCCCTCTACAAATTTAAACTTTAAATTCTTTGAAAGTTTTTGGTAAATTATTCATCATTTCTCTTGGTACTTATTCCAATCCGTGACACCCTTAACTAAAAAAGATAATCTTCCCACACTCTTGTGCCCAATATCGAGAGCTTGCTTATGGTCATGGTCATCCATTCCCATTTCATACATTAGTTTTAATTCTTACACCAATATCTTTCCATTCGTCGTCACTAATATACGCCTTGTACACTCCCATGACCCTCTTCACCCTCCTCCCGTCTTCCAATGAATCTCATTCCAGCTCCTTTATCTTATCTGTTACTGATTTCGTTCTGCGGTAATTTCCAGAAACAAATCTAGCAGTCCCTTTTTGCTCCCTCTCCAACTCCTGTGTTTGATACTCAAAATGTGGGTCCCATACAACACTACCATATTCAAGCAATGGTCTGACCAAAGTTTCGTAACCCAATTCCTTTACTTCTCTCGTGCGTCCCCTCATTACTCTCTCCAACAAGTGAACGATTTCTAAATCTTTTCCTACTACCTGTCCAATGTGTCCTGCCCAGTTAAGCTTGTTATCGAATGTAATGTCAAGATATTTACATGTCAAGTCTTCAACAAGCAGTTCTTTCCCCGCCTTGCTGTAGCGCATCTAAGCCGGCGAGTTAGACTGTTAACGCATTTATCGATTCTCAGGTGAAATCTAACACGAGGCGAAATGTTCAGAATAAGCTTGTAGTTTTTCGACGAAGTAATCCACTGCTCACTACAGGCAACGAAATGTTCTGTGACAAATTGAAAGTGAAGATGTGAAAGCACTCTGTAATTCAGTGGAAGCAGAACCTTTGGAACCCACGCAGAATTGAAGCAAACCCCATGCAACTGCGGGGAAAGCTGAACGTGCGATTCACTGTTGACTGCATTCAGGAGCATCAAAAGAGAGCTCCGAATCCAGCCCACACCCTGCGTGCATTCCACCATACCTGGAAACTTCTGCAGAACAATCATGAAGTGATGTAAACCCCCCTCCCCCCCTTCCCCTCCGTTTTCAAAATACTGATCCGAAAACGTTTTCGATCTATACAGTGCTAACAAAATATTATAGCAAAACTGTTACGAACTTGCTAGAGTTTACGGTTTTCACGAGATAACTAAGCAATTAATCTCGACCAAACAATCAAACATCTGATGCACAATTTCTTGAATCTCCTAATAAATATAAAGTAAAAGCAATTTTTAGAAAATAATTTCTCGCAGTAAATTCTTTTAAATGAAAATTTTGGATTCATGCATTTCCACCATTTAAAAGACTTTTTGACAAGATGCAGAATGAAATCCATTTAGAAGTAATTTGATTTTGGATTATTTATTTAGTGAATTCAAGTCAATAAACACTGTCTACGTGAGAGTAACTCTCAACTGACAGTGAAAGCTTTAAAATGTTTTCATTAGTGTTTCCAGTTAGTGTATTGTTATTCTGCTTGTTGGCAGTGTTTGTTAATACAGACAGAGTGTTGTTGAAGGCTTGAGCACGACTGGGTGACTTTTCGTCTTGTTCTTCTCTTTGCTGCCTTGGCGAGTTCCCCCTGTCTACAGTTGTTTCAGTCTTAAGTTGTCGACTCTTCCTCACATTTTCTCATTTCATGACAATACAATCATGATCTTCCCTTTCTGGTGGCTTCACTAATACTGTCCACTCCAGATATTTTTCTTACCTCTTCACTTCTAAGTCTGTCCCTCAGAGAAATACCCAACACCCACCTCAGCGTCCTCACTCCCGTCCTCCCCACGAGACCCCACGTTTCTGACCATAGAGGATAACCGGTCTCACCCTAGCTGTATACACCTTTACTGTCAGGTTTTTAGGCATCAGCAACACCTCTCCATTTCCTGTGTCCAGCTTTTACGCTGGCTTCACAGCCACGTTTTGCACTTTTCATTCCATCCAGATCTCTAAATGTATCTACTTGGGTCAGCTTCCTTACCATTGTGTTCTTAGTGTTAATTTCATACGTTTGTATGCTGCTTACCAGTACTTCATCCTTCTTCGTGTTGATCTTAAGATCCCTCTGCTCTAACTTTTCTTACCACAGGCAGACTCTATGTAGTAGGTCTTCTTCAGTGTCTGCTATGATTACAAAGTCGTCAGCAAGCAGGAGCTCCCGTCTGCCATCATCCCTGATTGATTCACTAATCACATCCATTACCTACACAAGTAGAAAGGCTGAGTCCTGCTGTAAGCCTACTTTGATGTTATATGTTGTAGAGTTTCCTTACTGTCTACTCACCGATGATAAAATGCCAACATACATACCGCCTCGTCTCTCCAGCCAACGTATTCCACTGAGGTTAAGTCGAGTCATACCCTCTTTGCAGACCAGATAGTGTAATCTTCAACTAGATTAAATAAAGTTTCCAGTTCTGCTGAATGTTTTGTGTTGAATGCAGTTTAGTTTTACCAGCTGCGCCACTTTCTAAGATGTATGTCGCAGTGAGAATTAATTCTTTCCCGGCGCACTGCTGATTAACATTCTTCCCTGGTGTTCTGTAGGATGAGTTGTTCTGCCATACACACCATTTCGACAGCTTCCTCCACTGTCTTCATCAGGTGGACTGAAGGTCAACTTTCGACTGTCATTGAGGTATCGTCACAGTAGCGACTCCGACTTTTAGTTCACCTGATGAAGACAGTGGAGGAAACTGTCGAAACGTCGAGTATGGCAGAAAAATTCATCCGACAGAACACGCGGGAATCATTTCTATCCTGTGTGTTGGTGTCTATTATTTATCGAAAAAGAGGCCAACCAAAGAAATTCGTGCAGTCTGGCTTACGTAAATCTCCACGTGCTGAAAGGAGATTAATCTCAGAGCGAGCGAAACTATAGTGGGAGTGTGATCAGTCTAGGGTTCGGTTCCTTAGGACCAAAAAAAATAGAGAATATGCAGGCCAATACCACCTTAAAACTGGGTAAATATGACCTAAAATGACAAAATATGACAAAACATTTAAATTTCCTATGCATCAAGACACTCAATTATAGATCATTTATTTTATATATCAGTGTCGCTTTCATGTAGACAATTTGCTTCCGTGAACTTACTGCACCATTGAGAAATTAAATTTTAAATCGTTTTGTTGAAATCACTTTAATTTCAGATAATTTACAGAATACAACTCTTTCGTCTGTACTAAAACTCTCCTCTCTAAATTCCCTTACGTAACTTCGCAATTTCAGAAAATTTTATTTTCGGCATGGCGATAGGTCTACTCACTGATACACTACAGATTTAGCGATGACTGAGGATATTTCATTGAGATATTGATGCACGAGGATCGACACAGGCATGCTTCTGCTGCATTGTCGAGATGAAAATGCGGGCGGAACATTACGTTTAGACAGTGACCGGTGAATTCTGACCACAGTGAAAATTAGTTTAGTTTTTCTCCGCCACCTGTATAGCAGAAGTACAGTTCAGTGAATAATTATGTTAATTTCTTCTCATTTATACCTTGTGAATTCCCGGCACTATTAAAAAAACTACCAGATTTTTCCTCAAAATATTATCATACGACCATAAATTTTATCGATATATGACCAAAACTGGGAAAATGGTCTAACGTTGAATCGGTGTTTGATTCAGCATTTCAGATCAAAAGGGAGATAGGAAAAAAATATGACTTTTCCTGAAGATCCGGACCCTGGCGATCAGTTTAGACGGGAAGGTGAGCGTTGGCGGACAGCCGGTGACAGAGGGTTCTCTTTGTGGCCCTTTATCGACCGTGCGGAGGCTGCTGAGCTGTGATGAGTGGCCGGCATCACGAGCGAGAGAGCGGCATCAGTCCCAGTCGATAGATAGCGCCTACAAAGTGTCGCCCCCGACACTCCATAACGGCCTGTCCTGTCCCGCGGTCGCCAGATACGAGCGGCCGACATTCATCCACGGACCACGAATAAATCACTCCAATAAAACTAAAAACAACACCGACAGTCAAAACTACACGTCTTATTCCTCCTGTCACAAGGATCCATGTCTCATTGCTTCAAAGTTGTAATCTATCTTAACTTATAAAACTCAAGTCTTGGTCATGTTGTTCCGTCACGCCACGACGTCGCACTATGACGTCACGCTTTTCGCCTCCGCTGCTCAACAATCAACGACAGGAGATGTTCGACATCATGTGCGTCATACAATAAAAGTTCTGTTTTGTTGAGCATTCACGAGTAAATGAGCTGACAGCACACTAAAAGATAAGTATGTATTCGTAATAACCGACATATTAATTATTATTAGTTGCTTTTTCTTAATTAAAATTCGTTCGATGAAGATTTTTCTTATACCTTCAGTACAGCGATACCGTTGTTACAGTAACCTGAGAAATACATACGGTACTTTACTTTGTTTAAAGAATATGAGAGCTATTTAATGAAAATTGTACTTACTTAGCGAAGAAACGAACTGCTAAAACACTGCATTCCACACATCATTTTAGACGGGTTTACAGGATATTTAATCCTTATACATATTTTAAGTGACTGTTATATTATACTGGATGAAACTATTTACCGAAACACTGAAATAAAAGTATGTACTGCATTTAAATTAATATGTTAATTATTAGTTGCTTTTCATATATCAGACATATGTAAATACTTCCAGTGAGTTAAATGTATATCGCATTACGGTGAATGTATTCGTACGCGGGAAATAGAGTATATGAATAACAATATTACAGACAGGACCAGAATGACAACTGAGACATTTTTTACAGACTAATTTACAATGAATTTAGCGTTACAAATAATTTAAGCTCTTTTCATATGCTCTGAGTTACTGAAGTTATTTTTATATGGATGGAAGTAGTTCCGTGTTTATCGTGCTGAATGAGATCTGGAACAGGAATAAAACCAATATCAGACACTGTAGCATAGTCTTATGGGCCCTCATCAGAGGACTCAAATGTCCTCTGATGAAGGCCACAGCATGATGGCCGAAACGTTAGGTTTCAACAAATCGACGCGGCTCCACCCGGAGAACCAACACAATATTTTAACATTTCCAAGTATTCCTCTATTTCCCATACTACATACGTTATCGAATAAACGTGTTAGTGCTTGTAACTGTCTCGTAATCTATGCTTATGATGTAACAGTAGCAAGTGGTTTCTTGAACTGAAAACCTTCTACAAGCGAGTAACGCAATTTTTGACGAGGGTAAATCTGTGATTTCGTGACGTCACGTCAGCAAGATTCCACCTGTTGCGCGCGTCACCGTCACGCCACCTGTTGAGCGTGTGATATTCGCGTCGGACGCTTTTCGCAAAATCTTTGTACAAACATGCTGCTTTCATACGATTTTGATGAAATTTTGCATTCGTATACTTTAAAACAATTAGAAAAACACTGTTTACGTTTGATTTACAGAAACCCAAACCCTCTCCTCCTTTCCCCCTCTCTTTAATTTCTGTCGCCGTTGTTCATATGAACCCACAGTTTTTATCCGATTTTGATAGTAGTTACCGAACATATAATTACTTTAAAACAAGGCGGTCTGGTAGTTCAGCGGTTAAGCCGCTTACTTCCAAAAGTTCTCTCTTCAGTCGCTGGTTCAAATCCCGTGGAGAGCAGGAATTTTTAGGAGTTGTATTTGATTGTATGAGCTACGCAGGGACGTTTGTCACCTTACAGTAGGCTAGCCCCTTCAGTTAATTAACATTTTTTCAATATTAAATTTATGTTATGTATAGCCAAGGATCGAATGCTGTGTGTATCGGTGTCTTGCGATACTTACGATCGATTAATCGATCAGTGTGTGTTGAGTCGAGCGGGAGGAGAACGTTGGTTGGCAACATGCCGCCGTGTTCGCTGTTGCTCGATGTAAGTCTTGGCAGGAATTTAATAAGTGGTTTGTGTCAAAGTGTCTAGGGCTACCGCGACGGTAAACCGACCACTAATAGAAGAATCTACGAGATTACATTAAGTGGCGGAGTGTTGGTGAACTGTGTTGGTATAAACAGCTACGTGAAAGTGATTAATGTGTTGCTTTCCACTCCGAAGAACCTGCATCTACGGATTATAGTTACTACCAGTAACTTTACTTGTATGTACTTTAATTATTTTTTTCCATTGGTGGCCGGGTGCATTGTGCAGTAAATCTTTGACCCGTGTCCCTCATACACATGGGGTTTATTTGATGAAACATTTCAATATATATGTATTAGTTGTACCTTAGCCAGCCAATGGTGGCGGCCGAGATTTAATTAAGTAAAACGAAGTCCTTCCATTAGGTGGTCAATATACAAACTTCAAGGTGACTGATTTGTGGGTCGGAAGCAAGAAGAACTATTATTTATCACTCGCATATCAATATGTATCCGACACGTTCCGTGGTTCTGATTCCAAGTTAAACTGCAAGCCCCTGGAGAAAGGAATTAGCCTTCTAGCCCGTGACACAATATCCTGGTAGGCCTACATCTTCTTCGGGAAGATTCGACGAACCGTCGGGCTGTGGACTAAGTTAGGTTTTTAGTTTTTGAAGTGAAAACTTCATTAGGTGCGTTGGGCGATTTTCGAATGGGTAAAATCTTATGAGTTCGTATTTCCGACAAGCTAATGTTAATAGCGTACAGTATCTGTTGCGGTCTTATGGCTCAGTGGTTAAGGTGTCTGGCGAACGAAAGGTCCTTTGTTCGAATCTGTGTCTCGTCTAGGATTTTCATAGACCATTAACCCGACCTTCACCTCTGGCGCAGCTTGCTCTGTAATGTGAAGTACGCCAGAACACTTCCTTTGCTCGGATTCCACATTAAACTGTAGGTGCCTTGTACCTGATAGTACTACCTGGTCCTAAGACAGGGGCGGAATGCGCAGCCAATAGAAACCCTGTCACCAGGTCATTACGACCATACCCAATTATTATTATTTAGTGTACCTGTAAGTATGAGGTGTTGCGCGTAATAGTTTTATGTTTTCACTCCTGTCGGGAGTCCTCAGTGACTGCCAATTGTTTAAGTTGGGCTGTCATTTAGCCTAAATGAAGTAGTTCGGCTATGGTCTTTCATGGAATCCATGTCGGCATTCGCCTTGAGTGACTGCAGTAAGGATGGCCGAACAGGGTTTCAACCTTCAATCTTCCGGAAGGCAGGTCAAAAAGTTTTATCACTCTTGAGCCAACTTATTTTTATTATTTTCTCAAAGGTTTCATTTCTGATTCCTCCTAGGTACCGTCTGGGCGGAGGGCTGCTGGAGGATCTCGGGGACGCTTTTCAGCCAAACTAACCTAAACTGTAGGGAAGGTGGATGGAAATCGGCAGTGGTCCTGTAGGTAACCATCCCGGCATTCGCCTGGAGTGACTGAGGAAAACCACGGAAAACCCCAGTCAGGATGGCCGCACGGGAATGTTACGTAGGAGGGTCAATTTACGCTCCTCTTAACTCGGTTTGTTTATATAATAGCTCACAAACATTTTGACTGCGGTAAGTAACTTGTGATCCACTGACTGCGAATCTATCTGTCTGTGTGCGTTTGGCTGAACGGGATTAATTGAAAAACTACCGCTCAGATTTCAATGAGATTTCGAATAATGTGTCCCTTGATTAGAGGAGGGTATGTTTCGCCTTGATGAAAAGTCGGAAAGCTGAGAAACTTAACACATAGCTTTCCTCCGGTCAGTATCCACTTTTGGTTGAACGCGGTCCACGGAAGAACTATTGGTCGCTTGAAAACAGGGGTCTATGTGATTGGAACAGCAGCTCTTAGTTCAGTACTGTTAATACAACTTGCGCTTACGTTCTGGAGTTACAGCAAAACTTACCGTCGTGCCAAGTTTCCTGTAATGATAATAACAACAGACAATTACCCACTGAATAGGAATTTACCTCTCGGGTGCTCAACAAAGTTTACAAGTAGTGGGCGCAGAGGAAAGCGATTGCCGTCGATATTAAGCGGGCGCTGAAGTGATTCGAGAAAATTGGCCCATCACCATAGGGCGGTATCGAAAACAAACTTGCGCGTGGCACCAGCATTGCCAACGCGACGGCACTAAACTCAGAGTTATTAATGCCGCACCGCTGATTACTGTACATCAAGTGCAGTTTCAGATAAGGATTTTAATTAGCTCGTTACGGGCATCAGTGCCTCGTTAAACCGGCAAGTGCCGTCGTTTGCCGTGAACATGGCCGCCGCGCCGTTGCAACAGCCACAAATGTCGGCGTGCTATCTGTATCCATTAGGACCCTAGGTGCCACCCAATCCGGCCCGACATGGGCATAGCGCCTGCCTAACTCCCGCACCGCGATACAACCACTGCGGCCAGGGATGAAATGCACTACACACGCACGTCATGACCCAACCGCCCTGGTAAGGACGTTTCGACAGCAGTCTCGCCTGCCTTCTTCAGGTGAAGAACTGAACCCAGCAGCTTAAACATGGGTCGGTGGAAGCCAACAGTTCATGATCTGCTACAGAGGTGCCATAGATGTGCGTTGGAGAGTTCATACAGGGCTTTTCTGGTCCAACGCAAATTTAGGGGCCATCTCCTACTTTGCAGTATTTCATTCGGCTTTAAGGTCTGCATTAAAGAAGTTTAAAATTGAATTCCAATCATCAAAAAAGACTTATGGTGGTCAGAAGTTTATTAATTAAAAAAAGAAATGGAACGTCGTGATTTAAAAAATGACAAATAAGGCACCAAACACCGAAAAACTAGAGTTGTTACATCAACCTCGGCCTTCTAATTAATATTTTTCGTAATATTGATTGGTATCTCTTTTAAGAATCACTTTCAAGTTTTTTTTGGTTTTTTTTCCAAAGACATCTGACTTCGTACAACGGTACTACATACAACTCTAAACAAATGCTCTTGCAACTGCTTCAAAACTAAACCTCAACTAACTAACTCGTGTCTGCGGATCGCTTATACAGACATTACACAAAATCCCAAAATAATTCGAAGACATCCGACCGATCATTCTCGAATTCCAGTAGTACATAAACAATTAAAATCACATTTAAAACAATCAAAATTAATACAAAATCATTCACAATCATAATTAAACAAACAGAAATGAAAATTAAAAATATTTATACAGAAAATTATCCACATAAATCTGTCGGAAATTGTCGTCCAAACACCGTAGCCCACATTATACTTACACTTACAAACTTTTAATCAATGTTTCGTGTATAACACTGTTTTTGAACATATCACATAGCATTAACATAATTTATCTCCGCAAAACAAGGTTCATTTACACAAAATCACAGTTAATTACAAGAAAAATATACAAAGTCATAATTCTTAAAAGGCCGTTATAAGATGTATTTGTCAATCAAACTGTGAACAATTCACCAATATGGGTGCGCAGACTCCCGCGGTAGTTGTCGACGACATCTCGGTTGTCCGGGTAGAACCGCGTCAATTTATCGGAACCTGACGTTCCAGACATCATTTTTTCCTCTGAAGAAGGTCACAAAATGATGGCTGAAACGTTAGGTTTCAATAAATTGACGCGGCTCTACCCGAACAACCGAGACAGTAATACACCCATATTGTTAACATCTTTCGATAACGTAAGTTTAGAAACCTGTCCTTGTTTTTTCTGTGTGTGATATTGTACGTTTCACCTATGAGGGCCGCCATTGAGTCAGTGTTTGAAAAAGTGGGATATGAGCAAAAAACTTTGGAGCACTATTCGTTATCTTACTTACTAGCTTTGCCCGTCACGCGTTGCGATGTCTATTTTTATTTCTAAGTGGGTACACATGAGTAAAGCACACACATTTACATGTACAAAATAAATGGAAGCCAATTATTTTTTGTGCATAAATTAAATTTGAAAGTGTTTGCTGCTGTTCTTTGTGATATACAATATCTTCAGTCTTTCCGTCTTCTGTAAAAGCAGAGTACCAGGCGCTGCTTGGGGCTGGATGTGAAGGTCCTGATGTTTAACCTCTTTCCATCGGATTGTAATAAACATTCTCACTCACCAGACACTTTGGCAGATTTCCCTACCGGTTTAGAGATACTTTCAAAAAAAACTTTGCTAAACAGGGCGATGTGGGAGAGTGGATGGGTTTTTGTAAACCAGATGTAGACAGTATTTTTCTCTTTTTTTGTGTGTACAAATTTCCGTCAATAACAGATACAAATTCTAGCTCTGTCTAAAGAATATTTGAAAAAATAAATGGGATAAAGAGGAGAGAGCTCTTGAGTTTTTGTAAACACATGTAGACCTGATGAAGACAACCGAGCAGGTTGTCGAAACGTCGTAGTTTTATGACACCATCCGGCTAGACACCCGTGAAAGTATCATTGAATCAATACGCCGGCAAAGTCTCCATTTACATAACATGTAGGCAGTATTTTTCTCTTTGTTATAAAGTATACTTGTACAATGGTTCATCACAACGGGGATTGTAATGAACCGGGAGCCAGAAAGTGAAACACATGTGTGCGAGATTTGTGTGTGTGGCTCGTGGAAGGCTCTCCTCGGGGTCTGTGGCACGTCAGCCCTGAGTGGCGGCCATTATATGTGACTTATGGCAGTCCCGTGACAAGGCCCACAGCTCAAGATGGAGTTGGGTGCCTGGACTGTTTGAGTAACAAATAAAAAAAAAACTGCATTCGAGAATGAAGGGTGATGGGAAGCCAGGGAGTACAGCCAATAGGGATAATAATATTTATAGCTAAGAGCGGTTTGTTGCAGGTCTCGAGCCAACTAGTGCGAAGAGCGTCCCTCCTGACATTGGCGGACTGCATCAAGAGGGCGGAAAGCGACGCGGCTTCGGGCAGCGCGGACGAGAGAGAGGACTTGTCGGTTGCCTACGGAGAGGGGTAGATCGGCTGCGCAGCTGACATCAGGGAGGAGTGGCAGTCAGCACGCTGACTACACAACTGGATTCGCCTGCACGGTAATCAGCAGTCAGAAACAGGAAGGCATTCGTCGCCCTAGTCAGCCCTGAGACAAACTCCCTTGCTCCACCGAGAAAGTTATGTACCCTTGTGTTGTAAAAAGAAAATTAATCTTTGTAAAATTTTGTTAAGTAAACAATTCAAGTTCATAAGTAAATCGTAAAGTCAGATTGTGAACCTTGTTTTTAATATATCCCATCCAGTCACGAAATATGTTGATTTTCTTGGTTAATTCAATAATTCATGTTTCAGTAATAATACTTTGAGATCCGGATGTCACTTTCCTAACACAGGGAACACTCCGAAAGCAATCTCTGACTTCCGCCTGATTTTTTTAATATTCAATACTATTTGGAAATCGATAACAGGTAGTAAACGGCCACAGTGAGGTCGGGAAGTCGCTCTCCTAACATAGGGGACACTTCAGTATGTATAAAGAACATTGGAAATAAAGAGATGGGTCGTAAAAGGGGAGAGAGGTTTCGTTTTTGCAAACCAAATGTTCACCGTATTTTTCTGTTTGTTTTAAATTATATGTGAGAAAAGTTTCATCAGAATAAGATAGAGACTGTGGATTTCTATAAACGACATTGGCCAAAATTAAGAGTGGGTACAGGATTTTGTTTTTGTAAACCAAATATAAGCAGTATTTTTCTCTTCGTGTTAAAGTATACGCGTGCAACGTTCCATTTAAATGCGATAAAAATTGTGGGTTGTATAAAGAACATTTGCAAATATTAAGGGGCGTTAAAGGGGAGAAGGGGTGATTTTATGGATTTTTTTAGTCAGAAACATCTAAAGACACACGCACAACAGCTCACCAAAGCTTCAAACAAATCGGATGAATGAACAGAAGAGGAAAAAGTATTCATTTTTGTTATATTAGATTACAAGAAGGCGAGTCGTTACTTTTTTCCATGAAAGTGGGTGGTGAGAATTTTTTTTTCTAAAATGGGGTGGTAGGTATAAAAAGGTTAGCACAAAGCGGCACACAAAGTTTGTTTTTTGTTCTATTTTTCCGCGTCGTCGACGTCGAGGTCATTAGAGGCGGGAAAGGACTGAGGGGAAGGCGGGAAGGAATTCGGCCATGGCATTTTTGAAGGAACCGTCCCGGCATTCGCGTGTAGTGATTTGGGAAACCATGGAAAACCCAAATCTGGATGCCCGGACGGGGATTCGAACCGGCGTCCTCCCGAATGCGAGGCCAGAGCGTTACCACTCACTCACCACGCTCAGACATACGGAAGTCATCGTTACGATCTTAGCTCATCCTGACAATAAACTGATTTTTCTTTTAACTTTTCTACAGCTACTGGAGGTAGATTACTAAACAAAATTACACCCTCGTAATTTCAAAAAAGTTATTTTCCGGGATGGACGTTACTTGCGGGGCTCTTCAGGCAGTAACGCTTTAGAATGCCACAACACGCCACCACAAGTATTTGAAAGTACTGCCAAAGGGTTAGGCCATTCAGTCGCAGTTCGCCACTTCTAATAGATCGAAGAAATCGGAAACCAACAGAGAAAAATACTTTAGCCTTTTTCTACGTTGGCTTGGAACAGAAGTGGGTATTTCCTGGTAAGGTACAACAAATTTTACAACGTTAAGCATTCGAATCACTAGTGACCCGATTATATGCATTTGCATGTTTGCATATAAATTTGCATATTAAAACCATTTTCACCGTTTACTGCATACTTTACATAAAACCTAGTGATGATGATGCATATTTTCGCTATATTTACAATATTTTTCGGTAGTGTACGTAGTTAATAAATAAAATCTTACGTTGTAGCCGGCTAAACCTACTAGCAGCACAGCTCTTAGACTCCCTGAAGAACTACGACCCACGTCTGGGAATGTAAACAAACTGATTTCATCAACAAAGAAAGCGTTCTTGAGGCACGTTCTCGTAACAATTCATATTAAAAAAAAAAAATCCAAATGTGCCTTTACCTCCAGAACTAGTGGTAACTCGATGAGCGACGTGGGTTGAAGCTGTACTGTTTTACAATGAATATTTTGAGGTCATTAAAGGTGTAGTAAACGACTTTGATAGTGGAGAGGCTATGACAGTTTGTCATTACAAGGAAACATTTAACAATTCTAGTATTATAACCATAGCTGTGATTAGCACTCATTTTTTCTACATTCCTGCGAGTATTAAAAATCTTGACACTGAAGCTTTGACGTTGACTGAATCTATTCAGTTAATGAATGAAATCCGCATTGCCAGAGGTATTCCTGTGTAAGCTTAAAGTAAAGTTTGAAAATATTCTGAACAATAAACCAGGTTTTGAACCTCTGTGTCAAATTGATAGTTATGGTAATGGGATGGGTGAACTTTATCCAGAAACAATGACTGCTAACACAGCACCCCATTTCACATACTGCCCAGTTACATCAGAGAATGTGGAACGGTCCACATCCACTTATAAAAATAATTAGGGAGATCGAAGAAACAATCTTACTATTGAATATTTGGAACAATACTCGATTGTTTACGTTTACAAAAGTAAAAAAAAAGTTAAATAATTGTTAATTATCGAATTTATAATTATGTTATTCAACTGCTTAATAATTGCATGCTGATTTTGAAATAAAAATTCTAAAATTTACTCTTTTATATTATATAATGTTGCATATTTTGACACTTTTTGTTCATGCATATTTTTCATGCATATTTGCATAAATATTTCTAGTTTTTTGTGATGCATATGATCCGGAATTAGCAAACACGGAATTGTAAAGAAAATCCGCAAAGCAATGAATTTATAGAGGGAGCTGTGAGATTTTCACTTTTAAGCACTTTCTTCCCCTAAACAGTTTGTAAGACGCTGCTAACGCTATCGGAGAGTACCGATTCATTGAAGGAATTGGGAAACTGAGTTCCGTCAGCATACGAACCGCTTACGTTCAGTTAAAGTCTGTCACAACGACTCTGGCCTGCACGCTGACAGCTAGTGAACCTGCACAGCAGTGGCGTCTATGTGGTTGCGGAGTGACAGGCGGAGTGTCATGGGCTGTACTTGACTGAGCAGCAGCCCGGGGTTCTCGATAAGAGCACGATGGAGTAAGCTCGACTAAGGCAGGTCGCCCACTGCCACCGAATTCGTCCGACCGACTGCTCGGCCGAATACGGCCGAGTGACGGACTGACCTAATTGAAATGGGATTAGTCGGACGTATTCGGTCTAATGTTGCGCTCCTAATAAACAAGTCTTCATTTTCCATCTTTTATTCGATCTTGATTTGTATTTTTTTCAAACTCTATCATACACTGTGGTCGTACGCAGTCACTATAAATATTTTAATAAAAATATCTGCGGAAAGGACAACTATTGCAAGTGCTTCTACGCAATTATAATAATTATTTAATTAAAAATTCGAACAGTAAAGACGATTGTCTGAATTTCGTTTCTGGAATATTTTCAATCGACTATGTGATATCAGTGTTGTGGGGACCGCATTTAGACATAGGCTATCTAGGCTGCAGCCTATGAGCCCGCATCACAAAAACAAAATTTCCTTGTCTCTTATATTCCTTCCATTTTGTATCTTGTTTTTCTTTTTGTATGTTAATTTATTTCTAAAATTGAAATACTGACTTTTGTGAAATTGGTAACATGGGCATAACTCCCAACTTCGCATTCTTTTTCTTCTATAATTGTTCACAGTGATGTTAATCAATTGTATTGAATATCTTAATGATATTCAATTGTTTTCATTTTTATCTCAACAATTCTATATTCATATAGATACGATAAAGTAAAATATTCTACAGTTAAATAATAAATTTCAAATGTTTATTTTAGAATTTTGGTTAGAAAATAAATATAAAACGTGAGGTAGAATTTTAAAATTATTTGCGGGGCAGGGCGCGCAGCCCAGCGTCTACACATCCTAAATACGGCCCTGACCCCTCTAACATTTCGCGAGGGTTAGCTAAGTCTGTTTTTACGAAATGTAAGTCACTGTACATTTTATAAAAAAACATCTCGTTCGCTTGGTGTTGAAGCAACAGTGACTGATCGGCAGTATGTGTGTCGCACGTTATTCGGCTGCAGTGGACGAGGTAAGTCGGACGAACTGGTCGGCAATTCAATCGGAAGTTACTCGGACGAATGCGGTTCGGACGAAATACGGTTGCCGTGGACCTCCGGCCTAATTGTTTGCAGAGAAACTGTAGAAACACAAACGGTACGTAAGGAACAGCAAAGCAGGCTTCGAGAAAGTTGGGCTCAGTTGTAATTCTAACACCAAATGTACTCTCAAGCAGATACAGTACCACAAAACAACAGATCACTATTCACTAATAAAGTCTGATAAAAATTAGTTTTCGTTTTTCCAGCACAAATGTCAAGATTATTTAAATCATAGTGATCTTGTGATGGTGACATTACATTAGGTAAGAATTTGGCATTGCTAGGAATATGACTTCTTGTCATTAGTTGTATTACGTGAAATAGGGGAGGGGGGGTTTCCTACCAAATCTCATGAAACCTCACCAAGTGGGGGAGGGGGGTATAACCGACTTAGGAAGCTTGAGACCTAAAAAAAAAGTCTCAAAATGTTACGAGGCCCATTAGAAAGGGGGGGGGGGGGCTCCGTCAAAATCTCACGTCATTTTACAGGGGGGGGGGGAATTCCGGAAAAACACTTTACGTCATTAAAGTGCTGATTGGGACTGAATAAAACACTATTAAACATTGGAGGCAATTATTAAGAAGTCTGTAATGCTAAAATGAACGCAAAGAACTGCCTGTAAACCTGAAAAATTATTACGACGGTGCTGATGTAATTAATGCCGATAGGAGAGGAAAATCAATGAAGCATTGTGCTTATAGGCGCCCTGCAAGAGGGCTAAACAGACAGGTTTAGTGTTCGCAGCGAGTAAATCGGAAACAAAATGAAACAATGCATTTCACTGTTCCTTTGAGCGTTCATCAGTTAAGTGCTGTAGGCTAGAGAGCAACCTAGTGAATAGCCTCCAGCGCAGCATACCGGGAGGCTGCGACCTACCCTCGGGCTGTGCACGGTGGCCGGAAATAGAAAAGGGGGGGGGAGTCTGAGAGGGACGAACCACAGGAAATAACGGCACTCACTCCGACGGCGCGAATCAACTGCATGGTGAGCGTCCAGCGACATCAAATTCGTACTACGGGGCAATTAAATTTACAGACTCCTGTCCCTTGTTTCTTTAACCGAGCAATTCTTATATATATTACTTATCTTATCATGTTTAAGAAGGAACACATATGACGATCTTGTACAATTTCATATTGCATATATAAATATTTCAGATATATATATATATATATATATATTCGGTATCGAAAAAGGATCTGAGGGTGAAAGGGAACATTCTCCACCTGCCCGAAACTGGTACTGACCTGTTATAATTGATTTAACTGCTTCGTTATAATGTCCTCTTCATGTTTTGCACTCTCCTTTTTTTAACTGCTTAACGTCTCTTAACAGAAAGGTCTTTAGATACGGGGAAGGTTGGGGGCAAGGAATGGAAAGGAATTCGGCCATGGCCTTTTGAAGGAAGCATCCCGGCATTTGCCTGGAGTGATTTGGGAAACCATGGAAAACCCAAATCTGGATGCCCGGACGGGGATTCGAACCGCCATCCTCCTGAATGCGAGGCCAGAACGTTACACCGCCACGCTCGGTCACTCCTTTTTTGATAAGTCGCCAAGAATTAAATTAAAAATGCCGAAATATGAGACGCTCCGCAACCGCGAAATGTTTGCAACAATTCAAAAACTGCACAAAAAATTATTGCTAGGTTGAAATTCGGCCTGGACCAAGAGAAAAAAGATACGGTAAATTCATTCTGGGGTATCCATCTCAGAAGCGGCGCATTTGTGTACAACGGAAGCAATCGATTATCTCTGAGTTGTTGAATCGATACTAATATAGCGAACGTTGTTATACTACATCTCGAACAAATATTGTTTATTTGTCAATTTCGTACGACTTTTTACAACGGAGGAATGCTGAAACAGCAATTAAACATAACAGCAAAGGATTTAACGAACACTTAAATAGGAGATGTAATTAATTTTTCAGCGGCTGCGGCGTATAATTCCCCGTCATTCTCATGTTTCGGCATTTTTATTTAATTTATTTTAATTAAGGAGAGTGCAAAACATGAAGAGGACATTATAACGATGCAGGTAAGACAAATTTCAACAGGTCGGCACCAGTTTCGGGCAGGTCCCTTACCACACGGCCCTAACGATTTGGATGAAATTTCAAATTGAGATAACGTTTTATTTTTTAAATTTACCTAAATATATTTTCCCTGCAAAAACACGATTATATATATATATATATATATAGATGTATATATATATATCAATTCTTGTATTTGGTATCTTGGAAATGTCGTTAATGCCATCTCGTAGACGTTTAAGGTACCAGTAAGCTGGGCTGATGTTAGTTTGGTTCTCTTTGGTTACAGCAAGGAACTCTTGTAACTTTAAAAGAATAATTTTTGTGCACTAGCTGACCCGTGCGACTAGTATCGTGGTCAGTCACCGAATGGTCATATAATAATGTGGGTATAAGTAAATGTAAATATATATTAATGAAAGGTATTTTATTTTGAAGAGTAATAATAAATAGCACTTTTACTGTAAAAAGTCGTTATCATCAAATAGTACATGTTTAATTACAAAACATTTAAAAAGTAGATGTTTAAAAAATATTGGCTTTTTCAGATGTCCGTACGTGTCTTAAACACAAAAATAATTATTAATGAATCTCAAAACTCGTGAAAAAGGCTCGACAGATGTCCATAAGAATAAACAAGTTCTGATAAATACAATCCTGCATTCAAAGCGTCTGACAGTGCGCTTTATTAATGTTCGTAACAAACGTTTCTTCTTTTGTGAATTGTTTTGTTATCATTTGGAAAGGCGCGGTTGGATCAGAAGATGTGCGATTAATGCGAGGTATGAGCATAATTTTATCGGAGTGAATGAATTTAGCACTCATGATGTTATCGTCTAAGTGAATTGCCACAAATTTTGCACCATTAATTAATACCTGATTAGCATTAAGATTTTTATTTAACATAATAATAGCATTTTCCTTTAAAAGTAATTTATGAGGTGGTAAACCAGACGATATCGGAAATGGCTCCAGCGATTTCGCTGGAATTTCATATGTAGATAACGTTTTACTTTTCAAATTTTAACATGATTTAAAAAAAAAAAAAAAAAAAAAAAAAAAAGGCGAAATTCATGTATTTGGTTTCTCTGAAACGGCTATAAACTCATCTTGAAAAAGTTTCAGTTATCATTTAGCGTACTGATGTTAGTTAAGCTTATCTTTGGTTAGAACAAGGATATGTGCACCTCAAAATGCCTAGGAAGCCTTCAAGACTTTTACTTTAATCAAAGATCACTCAATATCTTGTATATTGAACAGAAATCGAAAGACGCCGAGCGAAGATACGTCAGCCAGGCACTGTTCTTAAAATTTGCTAATTACAAATTATTATTACTATGAATTAACATTCGTTAGACTCTAATGAACGAACTATCTGAATGTCCACACAAATAAATAGACAAGTAATAAATAACCTTTTCTGTACGTTCTTATTTTTCAAACTTCACGTCAAAATGGAACATGACTCTTCTCTTAGCACTGTGGATTTACATTTTACGAAACTCCATGAAAATCCATGAAGTTCTTATTTCGGGAATAGCGTTCATCCAACCGGGCACACAAAAATCAAAATAATTCTTTTCCTATAGCTTATTAGGGACGTAAAAAACTAATTTTTTTCTAAAATATACATCCTTTCAGACATTTACTGACTTATTATATTTACACTAGCCTCAAAGCCCGTCGAAAATGACGGTTTTAACGGAGTTTTCTAGCAATTAATTTTTCTGCAGTTGACAAAATAGAATTGTTATAAAATAAAGCTCAATGTAATTCCTCGTCCCTTGCGATGTAGCAAAAAGATTCAGTTGTCAGCTTGCTCCAGGTTGCATTTCAACCTAACCACAATCTCCGCTAATATTGCGGATAGAATATCAAAGTTTCAATCACACACGAATTAATATATCCCCTGTATCGCATGTAATTGTCACCATGCATCGCGATATAAATTTGACACGAAATCTTTACGGGTTCTTAGATTTTTCAATTTTGTTATCTGTGATGCATATCGATAATTTAATGCCTGACAGTAGGGTAAGTGGGAGCGGTTTCGGGCCGGCCAAGCCGCGTCTATTGTTATGCAAATGTGGCTAGATAACCAAATTCTCGTTGGCCTTTTCTGACCTAATTCAAAGGAGACCGCTCCTATTGTTCGAAGCTATAATTAATTACTTGTTGACATGGTGCACATTGCCTACCAACCCCAGTATGGTCGGTGTTTTGTGACCAAGTACAAAGGAGACCGCTTCTATTATTATGCTAATTGGGGTGCGACTAACTATGTGGTGAGGTTACAACAGACTGGACTGAACAAGTTAACGCCCACCACCACGGAATAGACCAGTTTACCACGCAGTATGCCCGCTCGTCCGCTACTGTTGTTCTCGTCGGTGTATCAGCTCAATGATGGCGATTCTAAGCGTTTGACGACTTATCCTCCAAACATGAATTTGAGCCAATAGTGGTGCTCTAAAAAGTGGGACACAGTACCAAAGTTACAGTAACGTATGGAGAATGGGGAGTGTTGACTGAAGTATTGGATGTAGTGTCCGATTTGTTCAACACAGGCAGCTCCCAGACCGACGATCCACTCGGCGAGCACGCCGTCTCCTGACGTACAGTTGCCAGAGTGAAAACTTTATTTTTTTAAAATATAATCTTCACGGGTGTTCAGCCGGATGGTTTCAAAGTAACATGACGTTTCGACAGCAAGCTCGGCTGTCTTCATCAAGTATCGGTGTCTGCTGGCTGTCGTAGGCTGGCTGTCACCGCGTCGACCCAAATGCTGATCCTACCATCAGCGTCTTCTTCGGCAATTCGACTTGGAAGAACCTCATCTACGCGCAGCCTGCAGTGTCCAGCGCCTTGACCATCAAGAAGAGGTGGGAATACATAGTTGCAAGATACTACATAGAATTTGTGGACATTCTATCAAGTAAAGTGCTACAAGACTCTAATAATATAGGCACAGTGGAAAAACTAGTTGACATATATATTAATGAAGTTTATATGGCTCAAGTGACACCCAGTTCATAATTGGATTATACGCTACTAAAATATGAACTTATTGGGTACAAAACTTTACTTGTATTGCCTGATCTTAACAATGTAGTAATTAAGAATTACAATCCAGGATATGATGTTTGTGGACATTAAGTGCTATGTGATTCATGTGTATGAAAAAATTTGTGTATGTGTAAAGTATAAATAAAACCGCATTGTATTTGATTTGATTTCTCTTTTTATTTCATCCACCATTATAGAATTAAAAACATATTTTCAACGGCACACCTAGCATTACAAAATAAGTGTCCTTCAAAAAGTTTTATCAAATTATTTTTCTTGAGTTCTCGTAGACATGGACAACCCAAATATCCAATATTGTAGCATACTTCCCTCCGGATAATCTTCTGGAATCATCTAGTCTTCTCACATCCATTAACACGTACAATTGCATCATCTTCATTAGTGCTTGCGTGTAGAATAGAACATAGTTTACTGAAGGTTACGCCGGGAGCATTCCAGGATATTCCATGGTAATTATGTGTCAACCACCTAACACCTGGATCATCACGTCTTGGTGAAGATACAGAGATGTAATGTGTATCAATAATTCTGTCTGATCGTACTACACACACGGCAACTTCTTTTAAAATAAATGCTCCGCCATTCGTCTTGAATCTCTGTGCGTTCAGGAAGATGGTAGTCATGATAATGCGTCGTGGCGAATGGTGCTATCCTGTTTAATGTGAACTTCCGCACAATACTCGTTAGGGGTATGTATTCCGCAACACGATCATGAAGGATCAGGGAGTAGGCGGAGGTTTAGGCTGGAAAATTCCACTGCTATAAAACTCCATAGAATATCTACAGGTCCAGTCTTGTGAACACTCAATAATGGCAAGAGGTGCAGTAGCGACAAATTCTTCACGTTTTAGTAGCAGCGAAGGATGATCTAGATCATAGTAAGATTGTTGGAATCTTGCATAATTGTAGTACAGTACTGTGGTTCTGTGTTTCTTCAAATCTAAATTCATGTTCTCATAATGGCATGCAGCATCATTTAGAAACACTTTGACGTTAGTCAGATTGCAATGGTCAAACGCTACTGCACTTAATTCAGCGTTGCGTTTCCTGTTTGTTTGTAATCCAAGAACCACGAATCTAGGCTGATCCTTAGAAGATTCCGTGTGTCAACTACAGAAACGTCTATAGTTTCTAGAAGATTCCATGTGTCGACCACAGAAACTGCCAAGTTTCTAGAAGATTCCGTGTGTCAACTACAAAAACTGCCAAGTTTCTAGAAGATTCCAAGTGTAATCTACAGAAACAGCCCAGTTACTAGAAGATTCCAAGTGTCAACAACAGAAACTGCGAAGTTTCTAGAAGATTCCATGTGTCAACTACAGAAACTGACAAGTTACTAGAAGATTCCAAGTGTCAACTACAGAAACTGCCAAGTTTCCAGAAGATTCCATGTGTTTAATACAGTGTTGATAACCGATGAAAACTTGAGAAAAGTGAAAGAAACGATTATGAACTATAGCCTAATCACAATTAGAGACGTTGTTAATGATGCTGGTATATCAATTGACTCATGCCATGTAATTTTTTCATCTGTATTGGGTATAGAACGTGTTCCAGCAAAATTTGTTCAAATAATGTTGAATGGAATGGAAGTTGTTGAGGAATCGCTAAATGAGGTGAATAACGATGCAGAACTATTGATACGTGTCGTAACCGGTGATGAAACATGGGTTCGGGGTTATGATGTCGAAACTAAGGCTCGATCGTCCCATTGGAAGCATTCAGGATCGGAAAGACCGAAAAATGCTCGACAAATTAGGTCAAATGTGTAAGTTATGCTCACTGTGTTCTTCCATTTTAATGACTTCTTGCACCACGAGTACTTGCAACAAGGTCAAACGATCGATAAGCAATACTGCGTTCAAGTTGAGCGCAATTTGAATAAATCGCCCGAATTGTGGCAAAACAATTCATTGCCATTGCATTACAGATCATTGCTTGTTTGTGAATTTTTGGCAAAAAACAACACCGTAACGATACACCAGCCTCCATATTCGCCAGACACGGCCCCATGTGATGCTTTCCTGTTCCCAAAAATAAAGAGAACCTTCAAGGGCCGTCATTTACAAGCATAGACAAGATTAAAAATGCATCGTTGAAGGAGCTCAAAGCAATCCCAAAGACTGAGTTTCAGAAGTGTTTCAGGGTTTGAAGAAGCGCTGGAATTAGTGTATAATATCTAATGCTGAGTATGTTGAAGGGGATAACATCGGTGTCAACGAATAAATAAAATTATTTTTGTAACACGCCACATACAAGTGGAAGTCAGTATGATGTGTTTTATCCATAGTACTTACCCCACGCACCATATCCTCTCACCGAGCGTGGTGGTGTAACGGTTAGCGTTCTGGCCTCGCATTCGGGAGGACGGCGGTTCGAATCCCCGTCCGGGCATCCAGATTTGGGTTTTCCATGGTTTCCCCAAATCACTCCAGGTGAATGCCGGGATGCTTCCTTCAAAAGGCCATGGTCGAATTCCTTCCCATTCCTTGCCCCCATCTTTTCCCGTCTCTAAAGACCACGTTGTTAAAAAGGGACGTTAAACTGTTGTTTTTTTTTTTAAAAAAAAAAAAAAAAAAACTCATATCCTCTCGTTGTACCAATATACGAACATTGTCCCACGATGTGAAGAACTCTTTATTTTTTTAATCTGTGTCGTCACATATCGACAGAGTTGTTTCGATGACGTCACAGTGGTCGATTTCCGCAGACAGTGGGACGCTGAATAATGACAGAAGCGGCGGCCATCTCGGTCGATACGACTGCCCTCTACCTGCACTCCCAGCGGCTGCCACGCAGCCACAAAAATAAATAAAACCCTTCGAAGCTTTCCCCACACCCGTCCCAGACTACAAGTCTGTTTCTGCGTCTTACAGAAGGACATTCGGAACGTCTCATGCAAATAAGTTATAAACATAACGAAATATTAGCGCTCACGGAAAACATTGGGTATTGGTACGAAGACATTTCGAAATGCTCGTAAGAAAAAAGGATAGTGGGCAAAAGACAAGTGGGAAGACCAAGAAGAACATGAACGGACCAACTGAAGGAGGACATAGAGGGAAGACGCTGGAACTGGGAATATATTACTGACAGAGAAACTTTTCTTGATAGGAGACAGTGGAAGACGATCGTCCATAACAACCAAGACAGAAACACAGGAAGGCTCGTAAATCTCACCCGGGAAACTGGAGATGGTCCCCAAGGATAATTATGATGATGATGATGATAGCGGTGTAGTCGGGGGTCCACATTTTGGGTATAAGATTCAGGAGTTCGAGGTAGTAGAAAGAAGAGCATCCAGATTTGTCCCTGGAAATTACCGCAGAACACAATCAGTAACTGATATTAAAATGAGCTGTAATGGGATTCATCGGAAAATAGAAGACGAGTGAATAGAGTGTTGGGATTGTGCAAGGCTTCTAATAGCGGCGACGCATTGGTGGATAAACATAGAGGGATGGGGGAGATAACCATGGCGAAATGTGGCACTCGATTTCTAGTAAAAGGTGTGGGAAGATTTTGTTGTGTAGCTAAGCAGTTTGCACATTGGTACTTGAATTTTTTAAATATGTTTTTACTTATGGCTTTACGCCTCGTCGACGTCGAGGTCATTAGAGGCGGGATGGGACAGGAGACTAGAAATGAGAAGGTATTCGGCAATGTCCAATTGAAGGAAGCATCCCGGCATTCGGCTGGAGTGATATGGGGAAACCATGGAAAACACATAATCTGGATGCCTGGACGAGGATTTGAAGTGTAGTCCTCCCTAATGCGAGGTCAGAGCGATAACCGCTCTCCCACCACGCTCGGTGGGCAATCGAAGATTGACGAGACAGACTCGTCACCGAGAGTGATTGTCGTTTTGGTGGCCCGTCCTCTGGGGGCTCAATACGACTGAGTGGTGTCTTCACTCCCTGTGAGTGTGCTGGCTGGCAGTTAGTATTACACTCAGTGAGCGCTGCTCCGTCTAACGTCACTGCAGCCACCTGGCGCCGTGGATGTATTCACTGCTCCGGGAGACTCCGTGATTCTGACTGTGGAGGCACCACAATCATCAGACCAGACTTCCCTCGCCCTTTACCTGACTACCAAATCACAGGTTCGGAGGCAATGCTTGAACTACTGTGTGCGTATACAGACAGACTATCAACAGACAGACTCATCACACCACGCTTCCCCCTCCTCACTCTCCGACCAGTTTATCATTTTTATTTTATTTTGCGTAATCACTGAACAACATTGATTCAAAATAAACACACATATATACACATAGTTAGCGTACAATGCCCGCAGCCGGCCTCTGAGACAGGATCTCCAGTCACAACCACTACAACGTGACGTCGAGGCGCTCCAACCAAATTTAAGTCCTCCAGACTACCAGGAAATGCACGCAGTGGACAGACGTGCACAATGCCAAACCTCACCGCAGTCACAGTACATTTTTTTTTTTTTTTTTACTACTTAACGTCTCCTATAACAACTAGGTCTTTAGAGACGGGAAAGGATGGAGGGCAAGGAATGGGAAGGAATTCGGCCATGGCATTTTGAAGGAAGCATCCCGGCATTCACCTGGAGTGATTTGGGGAAACCATGGAAAACCCAAATCTGGATGCCCGGACGGGGATTCCAACCGCCGCGCCGTCCTCCCGAATGCGAGGCCAGAACGCTAGCCGTTACACCACCACGCTCGGTCGCACTGTACGGAGAATCTGCCCAATCCCGGGTGTGGAGAGTTGAAGCAGTTATTCCACATCTAATACGGTTTAATTTGTTTCTTCTACCAGTGAATTTGTTTCCTCTAAAAAAAAAAAAGGTTTTTCTGTTGTTTTTTTAAATTATTTTCTTTTTTGTGGTCGTTCTGTTATCCTTTTATAGTATTTCCTACATAATCACTGAAACGGGGAATTTTTATGGAACAACTCATTTGTCCTTAGTGTCTCGTGACTTCCGAAACCCTTAAGCTAGGAACTTTGTAGTTAGAACTAGTTTAGTTGGCACTCCAGAGACACGATAGCAACGCAGAATTTTGAAAATTATGATGGGGTGAAAACAGCTGTGGGGTCGAATGAATTTTTTTTATTACATAATCTTCATGTCTGTCAAACATAAGCTGGGAATTAGCCAACTCTGGAAATAATGTAATGTTTACGATAATTCAGGATTTGTACGACATTTAAGTGAAAATCATAAAAAATAATTAATTTTCCCCAATCACTTCCAAAAGCACAGATCGGCGTTTTTTCCAGAATTTACAGCAATGTGTTGCTTTATACAGATTAGACTTGTCTAATCTTTTAATGTTTAATTGAGCTCGCGGCCCAGTAGCAGTCTCCTCACAAACCCATTTTTCGGTTTCCTTTTATCTTTATGTCTTAAAATCTTCTAGTATAATTTTCCTAGTTTTTCCCTCTACGAATTTTAATTTTAAACTGTACCAGCATTTTTGGTATATTATTCATTACTTCCCTTGGAAATTTATTCCATTTGCTGATACCTTTACCTACAAAACAAAATTTCCCACTTCCTTGTGCCTGAAATAGAGTGCCAGCTTGTGGTCGTGGTCATATTTTCCTTCCGTGCACCAATTTCTCCACCAACTTATTCCCCCCCCCATCTCCAATATACGCCTTGCACACTCCCATGACTCTCTTCACCCTCCCGTCTTCCAATGATTCTTTTCTGCGGGAAATTGCACAAACCGGGCGTCGTGGGTGAGCGGTTAACGCTCTTGCCTCGCATTAGGAAGGACGAGGGTTTGAATCCCCGTACGGGCATCTAGATTTTTCTCCCCATGTTTTCCCCAAATCACACCATGAGAATACCGCGGTGGTTCCTTCAGAAGGCCATGGCTGAAATTCTTCCCGTTCCAGTCCCCTCGTCCTTCCCGCCTCTAATGACCTCGACGTCGACGGGGCGTAAAGCCATAAGAAAATAAAAATTTGTGCAGCAAATCGAGCTGCCGTCCTTATTGTCCCCGTACTGTATCTGACAGCCAAGATCTGCGTCTGACCGAAGGGCTGCCACGCATTCCTCACTTCACTGGTATACAGTATATCGTCATCACCTAAATGGCAGCAAGTGTAGCATTTTGAAACCCGTTCTTAGCCCAGTGTGTACTGATTTTCCGCAATTTAACACAGGTGTAATTTTTTTTATCAATTTTTAGTCTTCTGCAGAAAACTTTTTCAATAAAAGATAGTAAAAAACAGTTCGATTCAGGATTTCACGAATAGTATAATGGTTTTATGGTGGAAGTACTTTTCCAAAAATATCTTTGTGATACACAATTTAACCTTTTGAATAGATTTTTTTTGTGTCTGACTTATAGATATATACTGTAACGAGACAGGAAAAACAGTATCGCTGAATGTCGATACGGGGGTCCGGGTATTTTAGTGTCGCGGTATTCAAGATGGCGGAGAGAGAGTCGTGAGGACGAGTGAAGTGAGCGGTAGCAAAGTAATGGAACAGATTAACCATAGGCTACAGTGTAATAACATGAGGAACATTAGTGAGGGGAATGCGTAACTGTTAATTACGCGTTAGTAAGCCTGGAAGTACGCGGCGGGACAGAACAAACGCGTGTGTGAGTGTGGAACAGTGTCTGACGGTATTGTCGAGCAAGTTAGTGCGTCTTTGGTGACGACATCCGATATCAGCTGAATTAATGTATATGTGATTGATTGGGTCAAATGAAATGTAACTGTGTGAACAATTTCGTCGTTGTCATTGGTAGCGTGTAGTTGTCGCATGTGTTTCAGTACCATCAAGCTGCCAGCAAGTGACCTGACCCAGCTAATACGAAGGCGACTGCACTGTGAACTAGTGATGGGCAAACCGATTCTTTTTGATGAATCGTTTGGAATCGATTCACTCCTCGCTGAGAATCGATTCTTTTAAACGACTCTTAGATTCTTTTCACATGATATTTTGAATGGCAGCGGATGCATTATTAAAAAAGACTAGGCAAGATTATAATTGTAAATGTAAATAATAAATACCTGAAACGTGAAACTGGACCGGTGACTTGTATGTAGTGAAGCACAAAAAGCAGGCTCTCCACTAACTATTTGAGCGCCCTTGCGCAATAACGATTACGCCGCCCCCTGTCTAACTACAACCAGTGGTGGATCTGGGAATTTTCCGAACCGGGTCAACAAAATGTGAGATTGCCACACTGTGAAATTTTCAAGGCTTCCAGCTAATTGTTGTCAAACCTCATTACTGATTCTAAGCCTTGTTGCAGATTGTAATTGTCGATTGAGATTGTTGATTTAGATTGTTGATTTTGTAGGTGGCATGATTGTTACACGTCTCGCTAGAGGGCAGAGACAATATCTAGAAGGCGTCCATAAACCACGTAGATCGGTCTTGAGAGGTGGGTGGAGGGGGTTGGAAGGTGGGATTCCGAGCCAGGCCAAATAGCTTTTCATTCATATTATTTGTCACACTTAAAATGAGGTACAGAACACTCAACACCATGTAAATATTTATTTCCGTCATGGAAAAAACTACGTGGGGAGAGGGGGGTTAGAGACATAAGCCACGTCGAGTTACTTGGGGGGAGGGAGGGTTCACAAGAAGCCGAAATGGAGCTACATGGTTTTATGGACGCCCCTTACATATGCTCCAATTTTACTCCATAAATTTGGCAAATTTTTTGAATTTGCCGGATGGTGCTTTTCTTAAGTTAAACAGCGTATCACTAGCATTTTACCTACAAACCAATAAATCAGTGTTTGTTTAAATGGCATAATTTAAATTTTATATTTATTTTCTTGGTTTCAGTATTAGTATTTTGGGGTACGTCCAGAAATTACGTGAGGCTATTTTCCGGAAATCTAGACCCCCTCCCCCCTCCCCCCTCCGTGAGTCTTGGTGAGATTTTGCCGGACCCCCCCCCCCTCCCCGTTGGTGAGATTTCATGAGATTTTCACGGAACCCCCTCCCCCCAGTTGTTCGACCAGGAGAAGTTTCGAGACTTTTTTAGCTGTCGTGCTCCCCGAAAGAATGATACCCCCTCAAAAGCCGGTTTTTGGCCCTGTAAACTGGTATTTTTTTACGCTTTTTTTAGTTCTACACTTGTTCAAGTTCAAAATTTCACGTGAGATATCCGTCGACCCCCCCCCCCCTTGGTGAGATTTTCCGGACCCCTTCCCCCCCTAAAAAGTCTCACGTAATTTCTGGACGCTCCCCTATATTCATCGACGGCACTGTTCCCCAACGTCTTTTCGTTTAACCTTTTTCCTCGTAGAAACCTCACCAGCTGGAACAGTATATATGCCGCTTCAGCACCTGCTAATTTTTGTAATGGTCCAATTCATAAACTTCGTTCATTTCTATTGCAAAATGTTTGCATTATCCACAAAATTAAGAACTGAAGAACAACTAAAACACTGATGAAGTTCGTATGATAATAACCGGACGCGCTCCATCGCAATTAAATTCAGTACTCGATGCATTCGCAATTTGAAAAACCCACGCAACATGGGAATAGCAGATGGCTCTGAAATCGGTATACTTTTCCCTGTCCTCAAATAATCGGGAAATACTTTATTTGTGGTAAAATATAAAAGTTATAGGACGTATAATTCATTGATAATTTATTTGTAAATCTAAATCTGTGTTGTGGTAGCATCTGTAACAGTCTGGAAGGAAACCAAAACTAGTTCCAAAAACACTAGAAAAATGTGTATTTAAGAAAGTAAATTCCTAAATTTAAAAATACTTTTTATTTCTGTAATATATTTTTAATTTTCCTGTTCCAAAGATAAATATTCTTTATTTCCTTACAAATCAGTTGCCAAACCAAGAAACACGCCGTGGGAACTAAGATTGTGAATCGAAAGGAATCACGAGTTACGCAGATATCAAGAGTTAAAAAGAGCCGAATCCATGGAAGAGTCATTAAGACAGAAGTGAGCCGAGAGCGAGTGAGCCGAGAGCGAGTGAGCCGAGAGTCGTAAACATTATCGAGTTAACGACTCGGAGTCGACTCAGAACCTGGACGAGTCGGTGAGCGATTGCACAACAACGGCTCAGCTCCTGAGCTCCCTCTTAACAACTCTTGAGTGAACCGTGACTCTTCCAAGTGAGTCGATTCCGCAAACGATTCTTTTAGACGAGTCGACTCTTTGAATCGATTCACGATTCTTTTGCCCACCTCTACTGTGAACGGACCAGACTGGGAGCTGAGGTGAGTGCTATGTAACTGCGCGGATGAGCACAAGCTCGCCGCCATCTTTACTGCGCGGATTGGTAAAGGCAGGGATCAAGTGAGTATCGGTGGCTTTGAGGGACAGATAATTGTTTAGGAAAGCCCTAGCACAGTCAGATTTAGACGTTCTGTGCTTCCGACAAGTGAAGGAAATCCAACAGAAGTTGTTGTTGCTATCGAACATGTAACTGGTCGATTTACACCACCACTTACAGCAAGGATGTTACAATGCTTTCAGAGACAATTCATCAAAACAATGGGATTGAAAGTTTCTCGTTACTGCTTTTTAAAATAATTTTTTATGTACGTGTGTCTGTATTGAGTTTAATACGCAATGTATGTTCGAAACGCACAAGACTCGAGACTAATTCGCACTTGCAGAATTTTATATCTACTAAGCATGAATTCTGACTCACAAAAAAGATGAATAAAAACCACACCCAGCTTACAGAGAGAGGAACTATGTTGGCTTGAATGAAAATATTGGAGCTACTCAATACTGAGAAAGCGTTTTAGGGGAGCAGTGCGGCATCTTACTGGTTAATGTCCGCCGTGCCAGTCGTGAACACGGTTGGAATTTTCAAAGAGCCTCCACCAGACCTTCAGCTCCCGCACATTGCTGTGGAAAGTACATGGAGATGATCATGGTTCACAAGCTGACTCTCGATTTCAGGTGAAACGGTGTGCGAAGATTTTGTTGTGTAGGTAAACTGTTTCCAAACTGGCGCCTGAAGATTGCCGAGACAGATTCGTCACCCGGAGTGATTGTCACCTTAGTATCTCGTCCCCTGGATCCGACAGGTTAAAGCATAACGCAGCATGGATTTGATTTATAATTTACGCGGTGTACCATAAGGGTTGTTTCTCGTAAAGCCTACATTAATGATTTGTGCGCCGTAATAAGGGCGAAGAAAATACTATTTGCGGACGACGCTATTATTTATCGTGAAATCAAAACCCAGGACGACTGCGCTTTGTTACAAGACGATATTATTAAAATAATTGCGTGCTGTAAAGACTGGCTGTTGGAGTTAAATGCTGAAAAGTACCAAGTCATGCGTATAAGTATAAAGGTGCCACCATTTAGCTCTGAATATATAATTAATGGTACTGTCCTTAGAACGGTAGATTCCGCTAAATACCTGGGGGTAACAATTCGTAATATTTGTCGTGGAATGAGCATATCGAGAAGGTAATTGGGAAAGCAAATCGTATACTTCGATTTCTAGGGCCTTATTTGAAACAGTGCACACCGGAAGTTATATCGATTGCATATAAGTCACTAGTGCGTCCTCAATTAAAATATTGTTGTTCTGTATGGGGTCCACACCAAAAGGGGTTAATGTAGAGATTGGTGATGGTCCAAAGAAGAGCCGCCCGATTCGTGACAGGTATATATAGTTGGAGGGAAAGCGTAAGTGCGATGTTGAAGGAGTTAGGTTGGGAAGACCTGGAACACCGAAGGCGTTGCTCTCGACAGAAGCTGATTGAAAAATTCACGACTGACTTATTTCGGAATCACAACAAACAAATAATTCTACCAGCTACATTCATATCTAGGAATGGCCGAGAAAATAAGATAAGAGAAATCAGGGTCAGAACTGATTCATTTCTGTACTCACGATTTCCACGAGCGATTAGGGAATGGAATAGAAAGGATTCACCGGGCGAGTAAACATAAAATCCGACAGCAGTAGCTCTCGATAAATCACTCCGACCATCCTCATCTTAGTTTTGCATAGTTTTCCCAGATCGGTCGAGGGTAATGCCGGGATGGTTCCTCAGAATATACCACGGTCGCCACCTGCCATATCCCGTATATCCTTCTGAAACTATTACCCTTTCTGATAGGTACAATGCACCCTCCGCCACATACTTTTAGTGAATCGCGGCGTAATCTTTATATATAAAGATAAATGTATGTTTGTTTGTTTGTTTATTCTTCATACAAATCCATAGTTTTCTTCCGATTTCGATGAAACTTTGCACACTTATCCTTTGAAACAAGGAGAAAAATACTGTCTACATTTGGTTGACAAATTATCAGTATAAATAACACATGTTGTCTCATAACTTCTAAATACGGCGATAGACAGACACGTTGGATATGGACGTCTCCGTACCGTGTTTCCGTGTAGTGGACTGGTAGCTCGGTCGTTAAAGCGCTTGCTTACGAACGTCGTGGTCTCCGGTTCAAATCTCCGTGGAGGCTAAGATTTTTAAAAATTGTTTTTCATCGTAAGAGTCAGGCCTGGGCAGTAGGTTATTCGGATTGAATGTTAAACTGTAGATATTAGAATGTTAGGGGTGCAATGCGAGGCAAATCGTAGTTAGTCTTGCAATGTTGTAAATGTAAACCTTTTTACGTTATAATGATCCCTCAGATGTTGTTCGCAGTCAGTGTGTGAGTGTGAAACACAATAATATTATTATAAATACGGAAGTAAGTCTCTGTCTTTTTGTTACGTTTTGACGACTAAATGGCTATATCGTTGTGATGGAATTTTATAAGGAAATCTGTATGAAGGGCGTAGGATATTTTTGCCAGTATGATTAACAGTTGTAGTCACGAAATTTTGAGACCTTATCGAATGGTGACAGAAATATGTTGGAAATTGATTCTCTTCATGAGACAGGTTCAACGGTACAATGATATAGTGTTAGCTTTCCTGTCATATTATTCCGACTCGAAATTTTTTGGGACCAATCTTTCGTTACCAACAACTTTCAATATTTAATTCTGGCAATAAAATTCTTAATCCACGCGTACAAAGTCGCTGGTACGAGCTAGTTATAATAATAATAGTTTAGGATTCCCGGTTACTTTTTAATTTTATCGGTTGCATGTCGCTGTCGTCACGCGAGAAGCCGGGACTGGAGGGTTGTACGGTCGCCAGCCGTGGCAGCGGGCCAGCGCTGGTTGGGCGCGCGGCCGCCGCGGCGCTGGTGTCGCGAGACAGCTGACGCGCGCGGCCCAGCGCACAGTCGCGCCGCGCCTCGCGGCTCTCCTCTTTTGTTTCCCTCCTCTGTTTGTGTCCTCGTATTGTTTGCTTTCTTCCCGCCGTCCGTGTGTCCGTGTCCGTAAACAGCTTTCAGTCGCGCCGCCGTTCCGTTAAAATAAAAAATACGAGTCCCGGTGTAAAATATAAAAAACAGAGAAGACCCCGCGAGTGGTGACGCAGACAAGACGCGAGTGAGTGACGAGAGCGCCGCAGGAGATATTTGCACGTGTGCTCTGCGCCTGGAGTCCCACACACACAGGTACTGTGTCTCTCATGTTCCTACCACACGGCTGTCGCTAGCGACTAATGAACTCGCAGGCCATTAGCAGAGTGGATGAAATGCCTCCATTTTGTTCTTACCCACATTTACGGTGGGAGTAAGCATTGTTCACTTCCCACCCCCTCCCCTCCGGTCCTGAAGCACGTGTCACCAGTCAGCTGTTGGCAGTCACGTGGTCGCAGTGGTGCCAACATTGGCAATGGATCGAAGTCCCCTGACCTTCGAACCGACACTGCGCGTGGGGTATTCGCAAGGTCACGGCATAAATATGTTTATCGTTTCGCCTAGATAGTCAAAATAATAATGACCTACTCCTCTAAATACTGCACTAGTCTGGAACTATTTGAGTAATAACAGGCCAAAGGTATCTTAATGTCAGCCAAAACTTACTGCGCTTTTTATTACCAAAAAAATCAAAAAAATCGATGCATCGTGTTTAACGAAATTTTTAAGCTCGTGGCAATGCCTGGATGCCGAGTCTGCTCTCGTAAGGATAATATTAACAAGAATAGCAGAGAAGAAATCGTGCCGCGAAGATAGTTGGCCGCATGCTATCACTCAATCACCTCCTCTCATAATAATGTCACAAAGTACTGGCGGTATCCTTGAAATTTCACTGTGACAAAATGGAGTCTTCCGGTGGATTGTTCACTAGTTTATAGAAAATTAGTTAAATTATATCGCACTGTGTAAATCAGTTTTGACGCTATTTCGATTAGATCACAGCACGAATGTTGGCTTGGATTCCATCTGAGAAAGTTCTTGGAGGTGTGGAACAATACGTACAATAAACTGGTAATATTACCTGCTACTGATAACCGGTTAATTACTTAACGTACCGTAACTGTAATCAAGTTGCATTGGTAAACGCCATTACATATTATCCCATGTTAGTGACTATATACGAATGCAATTTACAGATGGAGTAATTGCTGCATTTGTAGACAGTTTTAACACAAAGAGAATCGTACAGCATTCTAGTGATCCTGAATAAGTTTATCACGTTCCGCTCCCACACGCCAAACATCCAGTACTTACTCTGTCATCTTCGGTCACAAAATTCCAAGAAGAAAATTCTTTCACAGAATAAAGTGGATTCTGAAAAAAGAAGTCTTTTAGTATGCATTTAAAGCTATTAGTTTTTTGCAGTGGATTTTTGCCAAAAATATTTTAAAAACGATATATTAAAAGGAAGTACTTTGGAAAGTCTAAGCATAATTGCCTATGGAATCACTATAATATACCCGCCTAACATTTGTCCACTGCTTCGCGCGCGTGCTCTTTGGTACGTGTAGAAACGCTTTACCGATTTTATTCTACTAACTAATATTAACTTGGAGAGGCTTGAATGTCATCATTTCAGCTTCATATAAGTTTCGACTGCGAAACAGTGGATGTTTTAAAGGATATGTGACAGAAGCTATAGTTTTCGAACGAAAACATTGGGGAAGTTTGTGGTTATATTGAAATGCAGCCAAGAATTATTTTTAATTTCGTTTGTTTCCAGTGACGCCACATTACTACTGTCACTGTTTCAGCCACATGTAAGTAGTTCCAAGATTCGATCGCGATACAATTAATGTATAAATGCGCATGTCAGAGAAGCTACTATTTTCGAACTGAAACATTAACAAATTTTGTGGTTAGGATGAAATGCAGACTGGATCAGAATGACATCTGATACGTTAAAGCACAAGGCACTATGGGTTCTGTTTTATACTTTACGCAGTGTAGCATGTGGTTTTAGGATTCCTAGTTACTTTTTAATTTCATTGGTCGCATGTTGCTGTCGTCATAAACTCAATAGCACTTGACAAGTTCCAATGTTATGGCGATAAAAGCTACAGCCGCAAATAAACATTACGGTTATGAGTGTTAGTTGATAAGAAGAACAGATTTTCTACTGGCCGTGGTTTGAACAGCAGGCAATATGTGAACCCACGTTCCTTGGATGATATTATCACAGAATATTTACACATAGGAAATACGTATTGTTGTTACCTGTTGATGTTTCTTGTAGGCATCTTTCATCGAGAAAAAAAACTGAATCGCGCATCCATATGACATAAAGGGAGGAAGTATCAGACATTAACGTTTTTAATTAACTCTCTACAGTATGTAGCGAGGATTGAAAATATGTCGTACCATACACAAATTGTGTAACTGTCAAAGATTTTAATAATCTCGCGGATTGTGCTTACAGTAAATTATATATCACCTACGCTTATTATGTCTGGAAGTTGTGGATCATTCTCCTCAATTGCTGATAATATTGATAAATAAATAACGTCAAAGCAATTGAACGGTTGTGTATTTATTGAACTCCTGAACGCTTTTCACTGCTTTTGCGGGTTCTCCTGGTAATTACGTACAAATGTTACAATTTGGTTATGTTGTTGTGTTTTGTACAGTTGAATTGCTGTCTGAATTGTAATCTACTTACATTTTTCGGTCTACTGCATTTACTTATGCTCCACTCTCGTCAGCAGGGATTTTTGCTTTCTTTGGGAGAGTGATTCATTTTGCAGATAGTTATTCCACTAGTGATTATCACAACACTGCGCTATACTGTAGAACTGTGTGTTTATTACGAATCGTAATAAACTTATTGTGTTTGACTTGCATATTCCGTTAGTTTTAATAATTTAAATTTCGTTGAACTGATTAGATAAATTGCCAGAGTCAAGAAACGAAACAAAATCGAGAAAAAAGTAGTGAGATTTTTTGTCAGTTTTCCTGACACAACAGTACGATCCATGACTCATATTTTTTTCCGTAGAAATGATTCCATTTCCTTGCTCCGTACCTCGGTAAATGTAAGTCTTGAGCTATGATTTTGATCCGGACCATTAGGTCTAAAAAATTTAAAACACCATCCAAATCGATGAGGTGGATTTTATGTGACACCTGTTAATACCCGTCAGGCACTTACTAAACCTTGCTTGCGGATTTATAGTATATATGTTGTAGATGATATTGTACATTGCGTGTGTTTTGCTTTAATACCGATCATTGCAATACATTTGGCCAGTCGTCCACTGGAACCGCATTCGTCCGACTAACGCCCGATTTGACGGCCGACCAGTTCGTCCGACTAACCTCGTCCACTGCAGCCGAATAACATCTCACACACATACCGCCGATTCCTCAGTTCCTGCAACACCAAGCGAACGGAGTGTTATTTTTTTTAAAAAAGGAGAAATGTATAGTGGCTTACATTTCTTAAATATATACTTTACCGTGACCTCGAGAAATATTACGAGAGTCAGATGAGATATCTAGTAGAATATGGACTTGTGAGAATTGTTGAGATAAAACGAAAACAACTGAAAATCATTCAGTTATTCAATACAATTTAGTAACATCGCTCTGAACAAGTGTAAATGAAAAAGAATGTGCAGATGAGGGTTATGTCCATGTTACCAATCTCGCAAAAGTCAGTATTTCAATTTTAAAAATAAATGAACATTAAAAAAAAAATACAACATCAACAACAAGAATTATAAGAAACAAGGAAATTTTGTTTTGTGATGTGGGCTCATAGACTGCAGCCTAAATGTGCCTAAATGTGGTCCCGAAAAGAGGGATATCTCATAATCGGTTACAATATTCGAGTAATTGTCTTTGCTGTACAAATTTTTAATAAAATAATCATTATAACTGCGCAGACGCATTTGCAATTATTGTCCATTCCGCAGATATTTTTATTAAAATATTTATAGCGACTACGTACCACCACAGTGTATGGTAGAGTCTGCAAAATACAATTCAAGATCAATTAAAAGATAAAAAATGAAGACTTGTTTGTTATAAGAGCGCTACTTGCGTTTTGCATTCGGCAGAATACGTCCGACGAATCCCATTCGGCCGTATTCGGCCGAGCAGGTCGTGTCCAGTGGACACATGGCAATGCCTTCACCTGTCTCGGGACTAGTCGGTCGTATTCGGCCGTATTCGGCCGAGCAGGTCGTGTCCAGTGGACACATGGCAATGCCTTCACCTGTCCCGGGATTAGTCAGCCATATTGGCCGAACAGTCGGTCGGACGAATTCGGTGCCAGTGGTCGACCGGCCTAAGGAAATGTATAATCCGAACCAATTAGAATCATCACTGGCTTTGAGATATATATAGTCATTAGTCTCCCGATTAGATTCATGCAATTCTGCATCCATTTCTATCTTGCGCTAACCTCTTTATCCCAACATACACCTAATAATCCACGTCCTCGAGTATTTGATTCATATATTCTATTATCTGTATTCCTCTAACGTTCTTTCCTTCCACTGTTCCCTCCACTAACAAATTAACCAATCCAGCATGTCTCAAAATATGACCTACCAGCCTGTCTCTCCTTTGTTTAAGACAGGTTCTTTTCTCACCTAACTCGTTCGTTTCGTGCTTTATCTGTCAATTTAACTTTCAGCATCCTTATATAGCACCACATTAAAATAATTCTTTGTGTTATTCCTAAAGTCCATGCTTTGCTACGATAAAGTGCTGTGCTCCACAAATTTTTAACAAGTATTTTTTTATTCCTAGATCTATATTTGAAACTAGAATATTTATCTTCTTCATGATGGCTGTTTTGCTAGTGCTATTCTGCTTTTAACATAATTCTTGCTTCGACTATCAGTTGCAATTTAACTTCAAAAGGAGCCGAATTCCTATTGCATCCGATTCTATTTTTATATTTCATCTACAGCGATTGGTATCATTTCTGTGACATTTCTTCACTTTCGTCTTGCTTTGGTTTATATTCAGTCCAAAATCATCCTACAGTATTTTGTTCATGATATTTAGTAACTTCTCAATATCTGCTGACAGGACAATGTCATCAGCAAATTTTAGTATACTGATTTTTCCCCCTTCTTATTTTATGGCTTTCGGCCTTATCGGCCATACAGCCAAGTTCATCACATTTCATTTTACATCAATTTACATTCCAGTTTCTTTGCATGTTCTCTTGTTATTTTTTCCTTACGGCTTTACGCCTCGTCGACGTCGATGTCATTAGTGGCGGGATGGGACTGGGTACAAGGAACTGGAAGGAATTCAGCCATGGCCTTTTGATGGAAGCATACCCGCATTCCCCCGGAGTGATTTTGAGAAACCATGGAAAATCCAAATCTGGATTCCCCGGCGTCCTCGCGAACGCGAGGCCAGAGCGATAACCGCTCACCCACCACGCTAGGTAAAACTCAGTGGCGTACGTGGCCAAAAGCACGCTTCCACAACAGACGGTTTTCAATCGTACGGCGAGCCCTCGAGCCATTGTAGTCTGTGTCTGGCTATGTATTACTTGATTATTTCTATAAAAATATGTTTGTTGTCTTCTATGTATTTAATTCTGCTGTGTTATATTGTTCAGTAAAGACATATTGAATTAATTTGCGTACATTTTCTTTCAGTGTCCACTATCTTAATCACCTACTTCGAGAATATAGAAAAGTATAGTACAGATTGCACAAATATTATATATATATCTTTTATCGACGGTTATATAACATTGATTATAATGAATCGTAAACAAATAAGGTATATGCAGAGCTGAAGAGGTTAGCACTAGATGCGAAGGGCTGGAGGATTGCATAACCAGTCGAAAGACTGATGACAGCAAACAAATAAATTCATTAAACAACACACCACTCAACAACACGGACCTGGTGATAGAAGAAAGTAGTACAGAAACCGTACAAAGTGAACGAGTAGACTATGTCCTTTCGGATTTGCACCGTTTGAGTTTCTGCCGTTCGGTCAAAACCGTGTAGTGTGAAAAGGGCCTAAGCGACAACCGAATGAATCACAGTGCGGATTTGCTAAAGGAAAATAGGATACAGCAGGAGCGCCGAAGAGTTGAAACGTGTGTTTGGTGTCTGTGGGAGCCACTGGTCATTAGAACATCGTTCCAGAATACGGCACCAATTACTCAACCAATCTGGTGAGAGATGGTTTACTAGTAGGTATAGTCGGTTTAGCTGCACTGTGCGGCCTATTTTTCTGCGGCTGCGTGTGTCGCCAGCTGTTGACGCGCGCCCTATTCCTAGTTCTTTGAGCGCCGTCCAACCTCAGCCGCTCTGCTCTTGGCAGGCGACACTCCCTCGCGGCGCAACACTGGGGCCGCCCGTATTCGAGACAGCCATCCCAGCACTCGCGACTCCATACGATCACATTCAGATCCTCACACGCGTGAAGCTCCCATATACAACGGAGCCCAGCACCTAGTATTTAATCTGGGCCCTTATTTCCATTATTTTTACGTGCCTATACATTTATATCTTATACATCTAACGTATTCGCTTCATAAACAATGAGCGCAAGATAATTTGATTTAACATGTTAATATTCAAGCCTAATTATCCTTAACTGCTTTAATAATAAGGTTTCTGTGACTTATCCGTCTAGTGAAACTAAATAAAAAACATAGTTTTTGGGCAGACGCGTTTCGATGATTTATTCAATCATCCTCGGTGCGCTAGAACAGTTTATGTACATGCTTTGACGTTGTTATAGTATGTTTATGATTCTAATCTGTTATTAAATGCTACGAATATTACACTCTACATACAGTTTTTGTTTCCTGTTTTACTTTGAAGTCTGGGGAAGTTCCATTTCAGTGTTTGTTTTGCTGATTTCATGTGTTTCGCATATACACTGTGGTGTCCTAATCGCACAAACTTGCTTCATTTTGAATGCATACTATTGTTTCGCACTTTTTCTCTTTGTGTAACACTCATTTGTTATTGTTTACAGTAATGTGTTCAGAGATGTTTATTATTTCCGGCAAGTATCTCATCGGTTTGTTTGTGTTTTAAATTATATCCATCTTGCATACAACACCACAACATCAATAAGACACTTGCCGGAAATAATAATCATCTCTGAACACATTACTTTCCTCTTCCTTACATCTGGAATCGAGTGCCAGCTCGTTATTATGTATCAGTGCTACCGATGAGTCATCTCCCGTAATTGAGTTCCCAGGACGCTCTTCACCCTCCTCCTGTCTCGCAATGACTCCCAATCCACCTGATTCGTCGTATCAGTTACTGATTGTCTTTCTCCCCTCTAACTCCCGTCTTTGATACTCATAGTGTGCGTGGAGCTCACTTAAACAATGCATCTCCTATCGCTGTCCCCTCTGCGTCCTCTGCTGAGCGCGGCATTAGAGACGAAACCGTCACTAATTACACGTTGCATCCCGGGTTATACTGCTCCGAGTTAGTCAAATTGTTGAGGACTAGTATTTCAAACCCAGCTTTTAAGTCAGGGGAAAAATACGGCTTATAGGCAGCGTACTGCCGACTCATTACTTGGCTGTTACTTAATTAAACACAACACTCGTAAGAATAAAAACGTGCTAATGTTATGCATATTTCTCAACTTACTATAGTAGCTATATCAGTGGACAGAGAGTATAACGAAAACATCTGCATCAAAGGAATATAAATAAACAAAACGCAATTAACAGTTAGTATGTGGATTTAAAGGCATTACATACTACTGTTTATAGTCGATATACAGTATTAATTTTTAACTAGTACAGAAACGAAAAAAGTTTATGCTAACTTCTTAGCTTGCTATTACAGTGACACGCCGAGCGTGATGGGTGGACGATTAATCTTCTTGCCTCGCATTCCGGAGGACGTGGTTTCGAATCCCAGTCTGGGCATCCAGATTTCGGTTTCTCCAAATCACTCCAGGCTAATGCCGGGATGGTTCGTTTAGAAAGGTCATGGCCGAATTATTTCCCGTTCCTTGTCCGCCGTCCTTTCGACGAGGCGTAAAGCCATAAGTAAAAAAAAAAAAAAAAAAAAAAAAAAATACTGAGAGTTGAAACATGTTAGTTCACTTTATAAATCAAAATTCCGTCTGGAACAACTGTTGCTGTTACTGTTTTCTTTATTTCCATACGCGTTTCGCCCTTATGGTGTGGGGCATCGTCAGTGGAGCTAGGGTGATGGTATTTACATGGCGATCTGAAAAAGCACTTTATGTATCTTACAGATCTTCTATTTCACAATTATAAAAACTGTTTTACACATAATTGTGAAATAGAAGATCTGTAAGATGCATAAAGTGCTGTTCCAGATCGCCATGTAAATACCATCACACTAGCTCCACTGACGATGCCCCACACCATAAGGGCGAAACGCGTATGGAAATAAAGAAAACAGTAACAGCAACATTTGTTCCAGGCGGAATTTTGATTTATAATCTATTATCCAACAACTGCTGAAGATGGCCTACACCCAGATTTGCATGTTAGTTCGCTGTTAGCCCGCCAACCAAGGCAGGGTTCGTCGCGTCAGTGTGACTGGCACGATGGCCGAAGTAGCCTTTTTATTTGTAGTGATAATGTTTCTGCTGTATCATTTGCGGAGGGATCGTCTGCCGTTGGTGCCTAAGTCGCAGCGGGCTGTATGCTACACGGCTGCAGCGAGTCGGGCTGAGGCTACTTTCTGTTTGCGCGATGTAGTGGCGCCGCTAATGCCATTTCCGATTTTGGCGCCGTGCCGCGCGTGGCGCTGCCGTCGATGATTGATGCGGGTAATTATGGACACACTTGCGATAGCCTGTCGCGTTAATAAACCGGAATGTTTAATGCATCAGGCGACACACCTGCGCATCCCGTGAGCGGATTT
Source organism: Vandiemenella viatica (assembly GCA_031002005.1). Classification (NCBI taxonomy): domain Eukaryota; kingdom Metazoa; phylum Arthropoda; class Insecta; order Orthoptera; family Morabidae; genus Vandiemenella; species Vandiemenella viatica. The sequence continues at coordinate 274,036,055 of CM061919.1, forward strand.
GCCACCTGTCTGCTGTCGGTCGCCACTACCGAGGGCTCATTACTCCAGCGCAGACTCGTCTGGACAACTGCTGCCGTCCCGGCCTCGAGGGAAGAAGAATCACTGACAAGGGAACGCTCGGAAATACGCTTACAATAACAAGCGATCACAAACAAAACAGTGGTGTGTGTCATTTCCATGCATAACGTTGCATTAAACCTCAAGGAACATAATTTTGTAAGACTGCAATGTGCCAAACCACAAGTGAACATACATTATCGATATTTGATCATTAAACTTCACTCTGTGATTTACAATTAAATTTCTGCAGCTACAAATAACCCTATGTTGCAATATGCTGGGCGAAAGCCAGGTTATGACATTGACATACTAACATCATCATTTGAAAATGTAATTAGTGTGGCTTTTGATATTGGACTGCGTGAATGCGAAAGTGATTTGGAATGTGATAACGTGGCTTTAGTGAGGTGTGCACATTGTTCTGTTCCGGCTTTTTTTTAAAGCACTTCATCGAAATCCCGCCTCTGCACTTTGAGAACTAATATAAGCACTATCAGGTGTGTGGTACTGATGTACATGCATGTTTTGCTCTTGAAGGCCTATCAAGCTATTATACGGAAAATCACTTAAGACCTAACCCTTCAAAAATTGAAGTGTGTGCCTTTCACCTAAAAAATAGGAAAGCTCAGCGTAAGTTAAAAGTAATGTGGTCAGGCATCGAACTACAGACATATAACACCCCAAAATATCTGGGAGTGACACTCGACAGAACCCTCACATATAAGAAGCACTGCATGAATTGCAAAATGAAGATCTCTACAAGAAACAGCTTACTGCGCAAATTAGTTGGATCACAGTGGGGCAGTCAACGACAAACTATAAGTACATCGGCAATGGCCCTTTGTTACTCTGTTGCAGAATATGCATGCCCATTTTGGTACTCATCATCTCATACCAAACAGGTGGATGTAGCCCTCAATAACACCTGTAGGCTAGTGACAGATTGCCTAAAGCCTACCCCAGTTGATAAGCTTTACCAGCTTTCGGGCATTGCACCACCCAGTATCCGGAGAGAAGTGGCTGCGAACAAGGAGAGGACCAAAGTAGAACGGGAAAGCGCTCATCCACTGCACGGCCATACACCACCAGCCCAGAGACTCAAATCCAGGCAAAGCTTCCTCAGAACATCACGGGAACTAATTGGGTCACCTGTAAAGGCAAGAGTACAGTTATGGAAAATGAAGGTCCCTAACATCTCGGGACCACTGACAGTTGCAGAGCGCTTGCCACCTGGTCATGCAGAGGACTGGAACGTCTGGCGGTCCTTAAATCGATTGCGAACAGGAGTGGGCAGGTCAAAGGAAAACCTAGTGAGATGGGGTTATACTGCTGCTACAAATATTAAGTGCGAATGTGGTGAAGACCAAACTATGAACCATATGCTCAAGTGCCCTATGTGCCCATCATCCTGCAAAAACTAAGACCTGTTTCAAGCAACACACAATGCGATTGAGGTTGCGAAGTACTGGGCTAAGTGTGTTTAAAGTTGTTGATTTGCACAATGTATTTAACTGTGTATTTTGATGTTTTTGGTACGAGAATAATAATAATAACGAAATTTGTGATTCGGTATTACTTCACTTCCTGCTCACCTTGAAACGATGACAAAATAAAATATGGAGAATTAATGAGTGATGAAAATAATTGTGGCGGACTGAGGGAAACTTTTCTTTAGAACCTATACTTTGGTAATCTTCAACAAACGCGCCGACTCCAAAGATGTTTAGAGTTTTCTTTTTGTTTCACGATTTGTGCAAAGTTTTTTGAGAATAAGCATAATCAAATATTTGTCCTTAATTTTCGAACTCAAACGAAAATTATTTAATGATTTCCAGCGATGCGCATCCTGTTATGAAACACAGCTGAACTGTAACCGAATTTCTGGCTTTGAGTGTTTTTTTTTTTTTTTTTTTTTTTTCGAAATAGCTCAACTGGTAATCTTAACAAATTCAATAAGCCAGCAAATATAACTTTCGGTGCCTTTCGACAGTAAATAGCATCTATTATTTGGTAGACTGTTTCATCAACTGGATAATATATATGATGTGAAAACATTATATTTTTTTACAAAATTTGAAGCATCCATTACAATTTTTTTCGACCAAATATTTCTTTTTGTTCCAATTGAAAGAAAATATTTCAAAAGGAATAATTAACTCTATTTAAACATATATTTTCATTGAATTATTCAAAACGTTGTAATAGTACAATTTGGGTGAAGCAGATGTGAATATCGGTTGCATAAAAAGGGAGGGGGGAATTATTAGAAATCTTAAATAATTCCTGAAAAATGAAAAATACATATAATAATGATGCTAAAAGGGGATCTAATAGGTTACTAACTAGAACCATGAATTTCAGACACAAAATAAAACCTCATTTATTGAGTCTTATGGCCTTACAAGGTCGGGTAGTAATTAACGTTACGTTAAACACAATTAGATCAGCAAAAACAAGCAATACCCGACGTTTACAATTCGCCGGAGTAAGCAAACAAAACTGAATGAAATATCTCAAACAAGTAATAAAAACAGCAAAGTTAACATTGAAATCACATGGCAACACAGGCCATCAAATTGAAGCTAACATTTTACTGTACAAAGGAAAATACCAGGGGGCGCCGTATAAAGTGATGAATGAAAAGCATCAAAATTGAATTAACAAACAGCAAGATGCTTAAGAAAAATTGAATTGAAATATAAATCCAGCTAGCTCAGAATTTAAGTGGCGGGAGCAGAGTCTTAACCCAGGCGTCGCTTAAGGGCACATAAGTCTGTTAAAAATCCACTGGATAGTGACCGTCGTTTCTGGTACATTACCATAGTATCATCGCCGTGATGGTGAGCGACAAACACAATGCCACTGCAGCAATGGAAGCTAAATAAGCGGCTACGACCGCGTTATTAGCATAACTTCCGAATAATGGCAAGCACGCCACTCAACATCTCGCTTTCCCAAAGCAAGAAATGATCAACCACAATGATCATCAGAAAGCGTGCCGGCTAGCACGTCTGTTCACCAGCTCGTCTTGGACCCAAGTCACGTCCGTTCATCAGCTCGTCTTGGACAGAAGTGTTCTCAAAAATGGCTCCTTCCTCTTCCTCGGCTAGTTGCTCGCCACATGAAAAAGAACTCCACGGAATTAGTCTTGTAGCCCCCAATAAATGTTCAGGATTGGCTAGCTACACATTTCCGTCGTCACGTGTTTAATATCACGCGTCGCATTCGATGACTCCTTCGCGCGTTTCCTACTTGGCCTTCGGGATAGCGGCAAGGTGGGGTAGTTCGTTGACCGAATTCCAACGGGACTCAAGCCGGGTTGGCCCGGCGTCACCTTGTCGCCTCGCCTGCTCCATTGTTCCACCCTCAACGGTCGAAATGGCAGTCTCTAGCCTTCAATATTTAAGCGTTCTGAGCCATGCGTTTACAGAAAAATTAATTTATAATAAACTATACCTTTGGCCGCCCTGGTTTTAAACATACATTTAACCTATCCAGACAACCCTCATTATTTATAATTTATTTACACGTTCCAAGATTAAATAATTAATAAACTTGAATATAATAAAAAGAAAAAAAATATGAATATAATTAATAATGATTTGATTATATTCATTGTGGGTGACGCTGTCACACCACAATATACCTGCCACCCAATCAAAATAAAATTATGCCAATAATTTTATTTGAACTATTGTAACCCTACAGTTGCATCAAAATCATTGCCTACATTATAGTTTCATGGTTCCAGCTCACTCAAACTATCGCATACATGTGACCTCTTTAAATATGTAAATACGACACGTGACTCTGGTTAACATAAATAATGAAATGTCTTATCCTAATATGCAAAGTAAAACATCATAAAACATTGACAGGTACATAGATGTAAATGAACGACAAAATAGATCTGTTCAATCAATAAACAAAAAATGATGTAAGCACAAGATAATAACATTAAAACTAAACAACTCAATTAATTATTTACAACGGGCTATGCAAATCTAGCACATGTGTTGAAGTTAGATATAGCAACAACAAGAATAAAGAATGCACCGAATGTTCATTATCAAGGCCGACACAAGTATGCCGAAACCACATAACATGAAAATCAAATGGAAAAGAAAAATCTTCCGCGAATTTACATAATTTAATCCTTCCGCGAATTTACATAATTATCCATACAATACAAAAGAAAGACGGTTCTCGCAAAATGAACTATATTATGCTTTCCAAACTACACTCGTAGCAAAGACATCATAGCGGTGAAACTAAGCGATCAGCTGTTTCCACTTTGCCCGCTCTGTTGTTGTCAGTAAGCGCTGGCCCGTTAGGCTGGCGGCTCAGGCTACCTGTTTTCGTTTAACCTGATTACGATCCTTCCAGGAAAACTGGCGGCCGGCACAGCTGCGACTCCAAACAGCTGAGCGTCCTTTACCTGTTCTCGCTGCGTTAGCGCTACGCTTGTTAGGCAATTACGTGTCTTAAGACTGACACTCTCACTTTCTGAATATATGCTCTATGCTATTACCTAACTAAATGTACATTGATCCTTAAGCTATATTTACAAACATCCGTCTAGGAACTTGTAGACTATGCTGTGTGAAACGGGCGCAAATTCCGGGCATTATGCGAGCCGAACTCCGTTCTGCCGTCGGTCAGCATGTAGCAGTTTGGGGAAATAATCCGCGCTACTGAGAACGGTCCCGAATACAGCAGAAAGAATTTGGAAATTAATTTTCGCTGTGCGTCAGACGGGGTCATAGTCCTAAGTAGCACCTGCTGCCCTGACGCTAAACGTTTGCGTCCGCAATCCGTCGTGCTTGCGTTGCCGCTTCGTAGCTTTCTCTACCAAGAATTCATGTGCTTTCTTAATGTCATCCTCGGGATTCTTCTCGGGTTGATCCTTAAATTTTTTTTTACATGGATACGAATCAGACGCCGTCTCATCCCGCACGAAATGATCGTGAGTTTCTCATTAGCATCGGCATAGCTTTGGCTTTGACTGTGGCGCTGTCGTCAAGTTTCTCGTCAGTATCGGCATAGCTTTAGCTTCCGTGCTGGCGTCAAGTTTTCCTCTTTCCCGCATTTTGTCGGTTGGGTTCTGTGGTATGAGATTTTGCTCGTCAGCTGATGCGCATATAGCTCTTCCTCCGTTATTCAAATTGCCTTCGCGTCCCGCGGTGTCTTGCATTGGTTTGGAACTATTTATTCCAAGGCTCTGCTCACAGGCCTCATGTTTCCAATGCAACACCTCCGGAACCAAATTCGTCACCGTCTTATTTCCCCAATCCAGAATGACTTTACGTTTTGCTAAGAGGTCGCATCCAACGATCACATCTTGCGTCAAACCGGGTACTATAAGTAGTGGCAACATTAACTCGCTATTCGCGACTTTCACGGGGATTAGCGCTTGCGTGCTAACGATCTTTTCTCTCTTCCCTATTGCAGGAACCACCGTAACTTGCGTTGTGGGAATTTCTTTTAGCCGCGGATTCTTATCTTTCAAGCGTAGCAGAAATTTCTTAGACATTACGGAGACAGACGATCCCGAGTCAATTAAAATATTCGCCCGTATGCCATATGCAATAATATCTACACGGGGACACTTCGCGCGCGCCATGAGGCTGTCGCCGGATACCATATCTCTTCTTCTTCGATATTTTCCGGTCCTTCGCCGCGCCAATATTCCAAACTGCCGAGGCAAATGCTGTCGGAGTTTGCAGCGTCCCCCGAAAAATCTCATTGTGACGGCGGGGAATTAGACGCGTTGTTAACGCCGCCCACATTTTCCTCCGTCGCCTTTGCACACCTTTCCGGTTCCGCGTTTTCAATTGAGATCGCGTTCACTGGAAATTCTTGTGGATACGCGGATCGGTTGTTTCCCGACCGCTGATGATTTTTATCATCCTTCCACTGTGCATTTCCGTTTCTTCCATTTCTTCCCTTCATTACGATTGCCGGAATTTTGATTGGAAGATTTCCCATTCTGTCCATCAGCATAGGAAGCTTTATTGCCGCCATGCGGTCGCTTAGACTCGCTTTGCGCTTCGCCATGGTTTCGTTCCGCGTCTTGTCTCGCCAGATTATCGGCCATTTTCCCGATTCTGTCAAGGTTACCGACGGTTTCTAGCAGTTCTGGTATCGTACGAATGACCACGGGGTTAATGAGTGACTGCACTTGTGGACCAAAGTGCGCGATCACCATCTCTATGAACTCTCCGTCCGTCATTTTGTCGTCGAATTGCCTACACTGTACCAGCAAAGTTTTCACGTAGCTTTCCATCGAATAATGCCACTTGGGAATGTACCTTCCTTGGTACAGCTTTATCCTCGCCTGGTTCTGGATCTTTTTCGACCAGAAGGTCTCAAGAAACAGGACTCTGAATTCGGCGTAAGATAAGTTAGTTTCGGACGCAATTTTCAGCCAGAGTCTGTCTGTTTCTGAAAATGATTCCTCGACTAACACTAGCTTCATGGAATCAGGCACTCCTTTGATTTCAAAATACCGCTCCATTTCGGTAAGATAAATCCTAGGATTTACGTCTTTGCGGGACCCAAAACGTGGCAACTTAAGCTCGATATTAGCTGCAGCGTACTGTGCGTAATTCGCGTGAACAATACTCCCGCTAGCGTTGGAATTACCCACTTCCTTCATCTTGGATTCCAACTGTGCCAGTTTTGAATTAGTGTTCTGCGCAAGTGTTCGCTGTGACGCTTGCAAATCCTGTTGTGCCGTTTGTACTCGTTCAACCGAACTTGCAACCTCCGACACCTTTGCATTTACAGCCTGCAAGCTTCGTTCAGTATTGTCTTTAATCTCGTGGACAAATTCCGAAATCTGACCGAGACTTTGGTGGCTTTCTTGCCGCACGTGCTCGACAGATTTTTCGGTCGCGTCCAAACGCTTCGAGATCTCCGCGCTTGATTCCTGCAATGCAGTGCACGTTGCCTGAATCGTATCTGTGCGTCTCTCCAACACTGAAACATTCGCTCGCATCTCCGATTTGAATGCACTCATTTCACGGGTCATTTCCTCGCGAAAAACGGACAATTTTCCATCCATGCCCTTCAATAAAGCACTTTGTGATTCAAATTTTTGACTTAACTCCTCCCGTTGTGAAGCTATTTGTTTAGTTAATTCCTGCCTCAATGAATCAGAATTTTGACTTTGTGCATCTAATTTCTGATTTTGCGAAGCCATTTGCATAGTTATCTCCTCCCTCAATGAGACAGAATTTTGACTTTGTGCATCTAATTTCTGATTTTGCGAAGCTATTTGTTTACTTAACTCCGCCAGCATGTTAAGGATTAGGTTTTGGTCTTGGGGTTGTGCGGTCGCCGGTGGCAATTCTACCGTTATTTGCGACGCACGTGTTTCAACTTCTGCTCGCATGGGTGGATTTTGAACGGTTTCATTGTCTGGGGTTGGAAAAATCCCTAACTGTTCCCCATCTAATGATGCATTTGAATGAACGCTACGCGTACTAGGAGTATCATTACACTCGTCGTCCGCCAACGGCATTTCGCGTACTTCCGGTGCTTGATTCATCGCGTCAGTTTGCTCGGAAATGTTATGAACAATAAATTGATCCGCCCTATTAATGGTGCGCGATCTCAACTTCATAGATTTGATCGTAAGATACAAAATTTCAACTCCGAACAATTTGAACAATCGACAACAAACAAAATACAACCGGCACGATTTAACTCGAAAAGTACAGCATTAAACAAATTTCGCGCATAAATCCCTTCAACATGAAATAAAACCCATCCAAAATTGAACAACAAGGAAAAACAACGATGTTTCATGCGACACAAATACCTCAACACATGAGCGAAAATCAGCATAAAGAAAAATCTTAACTTTTACCATGCATTAAAATTTCAAAAGCACTGACTCTATCTTTAATTTTAAATTAACCATGCTTGATGCAAGTGAACGAAAATATACTTGAACAACTGATTGAAATAAATCACACATTTAGATTTAAATCAAGCATGGCAAACAAAGCAAATAAATTTCAACATAAAACTTATTCTAAAATAATAAAATAAATCCACACAGGTCACATCCATGGATTTTTCTAGACTTGTAAAATTCTCAAAATAATTTCGACTTGCAAAAAGCCCGAAACGTTGGGTGCCAATTGTAATAGTACAATTTGGGTGAAGCAGAATGTGAATATCGGTTGCATAAAAAGGGAGGGGGGAATTATTAGAAATCTTAAATAATTCCTGAAAAATGAAAAATACATATAATAATGATGCTAAAAGGGGATCTAATAGGTTACTAACTAGAACCATGAATTTCAGACACAAAATAAAACCTCATTTATTGAGTCTTATGGCCTTACAAGGTCGGGTAGTAATTAACGTTACGTTAAACACAATTAGATCAGCAAAACAAGCAATACCCGACGTTTACAATTCGCCGGAGTAAGCAAACAAAACTGAATGAAATATCTCAAACAAGTAATAAAAACAGCAAAGTTAACATTGAAATCACATGGCAACACAGGCCATCAAATTGAAGCTAACATTTTACTGTACAAAGGAAAAATACCAGGGGGCGCCGTATAAAGTGAATGAAAAGCATCAAAATTGAATTAACAAACAGCAAGATGCTTAAGAAAAATTGAATTGAAATATAAATCCAGCTAGCTCAGAATTTAAGTGGCGGGAGCAGAGTCTTAACCCAGGCGTCGCTTAAGGGCACATAAGTCTGTTAAAAATCCACTGGATAGTGACCGTCGTTTCTGGTACATTACCATAGTATCATCGCCGTGATGGTGAGCGACAAACACAATGCCACTGCAGCAATGGAAGCTAAATAAGCGGCTACGACCGCGTTATTAGCATAACTTCCGAATAATGGCAAGCACGCCACTCAACATCTCGCTTTCCCAAAGCAAGAAATGATCAACCACAATGATCATCAGAAAGCGTGCCGGCTAGCACGTCTGTTCACCAGCTCGTCTTGGACCCAAGTCACGTCCGTTCATCAGCTCGTCTTGGACAGAAGTGTTCTCAAAAATGGCTCCTTCCTCTTCCTCGGCTAGTTGCTCGCCACATGAAAAAGAACTCCACGGAATTAGTCTTGTAGCCCCCAATAAATGTTCAGGATTGGCTAGCTACACATTTCCGTCGTCACGTGTTTAATATCACGCGTCGCATTCGATGACTCCTTCGCGCGTTTCCTACTTGGCCTTCGGGATAGCGGCAAGGTGGGGTAGTTCGTTGACCGAATTCCAACGGGACTCAAGCCGGGTTGGCCCGGCGTCACCTTGTCGCCTCGCCTGCTCCATTGTTCCACCCTCAACGGTCGAAATGGCAGTCTCTAGCCTTCAATATTTAAGCGTTCTGAGCCATGCGTTTACAGAAAAATTAATTTATAATAAACTATACCTTTGGCCGCCCTGGTTTTAAACATACATTTAACCTATCCAGACAACCCTCATTATTTATAATTTATTTACACGTTCCAAGATTAAATAATTAATAAACTTGAATATAATAAAAAGAAAAAAAGAAATATGAATATAATTAATAATGATTTGATTATATTCATTGTGGGTGACGCTGTCACACCACAACGTATTTAAAAAAATAATTTGTCTGTAAATTTAGTTACTTTTAATCTATGTACTGTAGGTTATCCTGAATCGGGAACTATAGCTGACACTTAACAGAACTGCCATCAAAAAAACTTACCCAAGATGCTCTGTTGGAAAGAATTCGCTGGGAGTTGCAGAAACAACTGGGAATATACTGCTTTTAGTAATATCACAAACATTTTCAAGATTTGCGTGGTCGCCATTTGAGTTTTAACTCCGACTAGAGTAGACCTACGTCATACCTTCCCACATACAACATACGAGGCCGTCGATAAACGATGGACTTTACTTTTATTTCCTACAAAAGCAAATATAAAAATATGCAACATACCTCATCTGAAGATTAGAGACGCTCATTACATCACAGAAATGACGTATTAGCTAGATCTGTTTTATCGCTATGGCGGCTGAGTTATCATTAAAGCGCCGAAGAACTTTTCTGCATCGCTGACAATTACTATGAATCGTACAAATACAATAAATACGCATTCAAAATTATTTAAAATAACATGGAAACAGTTTGAAACGAAATTACTCAAATATTTACAAGGACTTGATAAAATTTAACTTCTCCAAACAGTCAATATCTCTGTTGTGAGATTTGGATCTCTCCCGGTGTACGGATGACTGAAATTCTTCTCTGATGTTCTGCCGGATCAGTTTTTCCATATGCATCGTTGCGACAGCAGCCTCTGTTGTCTTCATGAAGAGAAAAGGTCCAAGTTAACACTGCGACAGGGATGCGCAGTCGGTGACTTTCTGTCGCAATTTCGCAGTGTCAACTTTCGCCTGAAGAAGACAAGAGAGGTTGTTGGAGAAACGTCGCACACGGAAGAACTGATCCGGCAGAACATCAGAGAAGAATTTCAGTCAATATCTCTGTTTAAATATTATGGTTGGCATAACATATACCAACTATAGTACCTTAATTAGTGTGCCAGACACATGTAAAAAAATTTTTTTGACTGGTTTGATGCAATCCTTCTTCGCTTCCTATTTTGTGCTAACCTCTTCATCTCTACATAGACGTTATAACCCACGTCCTCAATTATCTGCTTCATATATTTCAATCTCTCTCTTCCTCTACAGTTCTCACCTTCGACTGTTCCCTCCACTAAGAAACTAACCAATCCTGCATGCTTCAAAATACAACCTACCAGACTCTCTCTTCTTTCTGTAAGCTTCTTCCACAAACTTCTTTTCTCACCAATCATTTTCAAAACTCGTTTATTTCTTACTTTGTCTGATCACTTAATTTTCAGCATTCTTCTTTAGCACCACATTTCAAATGCTGCACTTTTCTTTCTTTCTGGTATTCATAAAGTCCATGCTTCGCTGCCATAAAGTGCTGTACTCCACACATAGAGTTTTCAAAACTTCTTTCTGACTCTTAGATCAATATTTAAAACTAAACGGTATCTCTTTTTCAATAAGGCTCTTTTGCTAGTGCTATTCTGCTTCTGACATCATTCCTGCTTCGGTTGTAATTTTGCTTCCCAAGTAACAGAATTCACTAACTTTCCCAATTGAATCCGGTCCTATTTTTATATTTAATCTACTGTGATTGGTATCATTTCTGCTACATTTAATCACTTTTGTCTCCCTTTGATTTATATTCAGTCCAAAATCTTCCTTCAGTATTTTGTTCATGCCATTCAGTAACTTCTCAATATCCTCAGCCTGCTCTGCTAACAAGACGATGTCATCAGCAAATTGTAGCATACTGATTTTTTACAATTTTTACAATTATCAAAATCGTTTACAGCATTTTCGGACAACACACACATGAAATTTATTCCATATATTTACATCCAATCACATCGATTCTTTTTTAAATGCAAACTTGATTATTCTCTTGGATGGTAATTAAAGCGAAACTAATACGAGGGACATTACAAACCGTTTCCTTATAAGCTGTCCCCAGTAGCCCTAGATTGACTACAGTTTCTTCGTGTGACTGCCTTTTAGTAGCAGAAGAGCGTTGCATCTGTGGCACGCTTCTACGTCACAAACATGATGTATGGAGCACATACATACGGGCAGAGCCGAGACGAGCTGGCAGTCTAGAGAGGGCGTGGTAGACACCTCGGCTAGGTCGGCGACCCCTCACTCCAGCCAGCCTCCAGGGAGGACGTCTATTTCCGCCTGGAGTCTGGCGGGATATTGGACATCCCTCCAGCTCCAGCCAACGAACAAAGTGTCAGCCAACACATGCCGCAGCGCGATACACACGTCGAATATAGCCGACACATCTGTCTGAAAAGGTTCCAGAAACATTCAAAAACTATTTCGATGGGATTTTCACCGTTTTAAAGATTAGAATCTCAACCGCATTCTTTGGTTTTCCTTATGCTTCAACGTAATATAACGCCGGAGCAATGAGTGAAGATCTGGACGTACTGAGTGAAACACCAAAGATGAAAAACCAACTAGATGGATAACTCATACTTCGTAAAAAATAATAGTTGCACTATCGCATGTAACGTTTCCTTCCTTAAAGTTTTGTTTTTTGTCTTTTAACCCCATAGATGGCCGTACGGAATGCGAAGAAGAAACTACGTAAAGTGGAAAATATATGATTGTCTTTTCTTTTTGAAGCACAGATACAATCTCTGATGTTTTAAAGTGAAATTACATTCGTTGCTGATACTAAGTAGTGCATATCTTATGGGTCTGAACCTGAAGGTGATCTGTTTGAAACCTTTGGTTTTGGCATTTCCGTATTTTATTTTAAAATGTTTTTATTATCTGGCTTTGGGCTTTGTCTGTCCTGGTGGAATTTTGTAATTCATTTTAAACTAACTTCTCGATGAGCTAGAGACTTGAAATTTTAACCATAGCTCAGAACTGGATGGAAATGCATGAAAATGTGAAAAGTTGTCCGGAAAATATGAAAATTCTGGAAAAACTGAAACTACTCTTTTCTTTGGCCCATTTTGGCTCATTTTTTTTAAATGTTCGTAATAGTTCGAATAAGGTTTTTAGTTAATGAAAAATTGGAAAAGTTGTCCAGAAAATTGAAAAATTTGTAGAAAACTGAAAGACTTTTTTTCTGTTTACCAATTTGGCTAATTTTTTTACATGTTCATAATAGTCCGAATAAGGTTTTTAAAGAAAAAAATTGGAAAAGTTGCCTGGAAAATTCGGAAAAACTGACTTTTTTCTATGGACCAATTTAGCTATTTTTTAAATGTCTTTAATAGTCTGAATAAGATTTTCAGAAAAACAAAAATGGAAATGTTGTCAGGAAAATATGAAAAATCGGTAACAGCAATAAGTACATCTTCTAGGGACCGATTAGGATAATTTTTTTTATAAATGTTTGCAGTAGTCAGAATAATGTTTTTAGGGAAAGTAAAATTGAAAATGTTGCCTGAAGAATTCTGGCAGAAGTAAAAATGCTTTTTTCTATTGGATTTTTGTTCGAATTCAAGACTATGGTATAACTTATGATTCAAACGGTGGATATGCATAATTCTTATTTTGTTTTGTTCCCTTTTCTCCGGGATGGAAATAACTCAGTTAAATGTTTGCTATTAAAAAATCTGGATTTGTAGCATGTGTCTGTGATTACGTCATCAAAGTATTTGAAATCAATTACAAATTTTCACTCACATAACCCTAAAAAGCATAAAATAATAATAAAATAAAATACTTTTTAATGTACCATGTTTTTATAAGAGATTAAAAAATATAAAATAATTTCTCTATTCCTTATGAAGGATAAAGCCACATACATATTTCTATCTTCTTCTGAATTGTCCTGAAAATGTATACTTATAGTTATCATTGATAGAACTTACCTACGAGTTCACATTATTTGAGGTGCAATAAAATTGTTAGTAGAGCTATTAATGCATCAATTATCTGTTCCATGCGCCCAATGCTTTTCGTCGCCAATCTTACAAGTATTTTAATAGCTATCAAAAATTTCCAAGTATAAATTTTCAGGACAATTTAGAAGAAGTTAGAAATATGTATGTGGTTTTTTCCTTCATAAGGATTAGAGAAATTATTTTATACTTTTTAGTACGTGATAAAAACATGGTACATTAAAAAGTTTTTATTTTATTATTATTTATTGTTTACTAGCTTTGCCCGGCATGCATTGCAGTTCCTATTTTTATTTTTGTAAGTTGGTACGCATATAGAAAACAGACACATTAACATAGATCAAACAACTGAAAGCGTGTTTCAATTATTTTAAGGAATATGCTCGCAAAGTGCCTTCGATATCGAATAAAAACTATAGATGTGTGAGTCGCCACAAAAATTTTAAAATGATTTTTAAAATTCCAATTCGAATTTATTAGTCAGCTAATGTCCGATCGGAATCGGTCCTACGCTGTACACTCTAAAATATCCCTGTCCACTTTGGCCAGTTCCCCCTTCGCTTTCGAGATATTTGCAAAAAAACTGAATGGTTTCAAGTGTAAATTTTGCTTAATAGGGTGATGGGGGGAAATGGGTGAGTTTTTGTAAACCAAAGATAGACAGTATTTTTCTCTTTGTTTTAGGATATGCATGTGCAAAGTTCCATGCAAATCTAAAAAAAAACTGTGAGCTTGTGTAAAGAACATTGGAAATGAAGAGGACTGGTGTTACCGGGGGAAAGGGGTTGGGTTTCCGAAAATTAAATTTAGACACTATTTTTCTGTTGGTTTTAAAGAAGACGCGTGGAGTCTTCCGTCGATATTAGATAAAAACTGAGTATGTGTAAAGAACATTGACCAATTCTAAGGAGGTGCAAAGGGGAGAGGGGTTGGTTTTTTGCAAACCAAATGTAGACAGTACAGGGTGTTTCAAAAAGGACTTTGCAACTTTGAAAATTCATATAAATTTTATTAAACAAGGTACTGAGCTGGTTTTGGTGTTGTTTTAAAGGAAATCACTTCAAGTTTTTTTACCTTAAACTAAAGATGTTCTATGTGGCTTCTGTTGGTTATTCTGCAGACAACCCATCGGTAGTCGATTTCTTCCCAGACTCGCACTAACATTTCAGGTGTAACTTGCTCAGCAGCAGTGTAAATTCTTGCTCGAAAGTTCAGGTAGAGTGGCCGGCAAAGGAGGCACGTACACCATATCTTTTATGAAACCCCAGAAGAATAAATCTAGCGTTGTCAGGTCTGGGGAACAGGTGGGGGGGGGGGGCATGCAATTGGCGCATCACGGCCAATCCATTGACCTGGAAAGCGGTCATTGAGAAAATTCCGGACATCAGTCATATAGTGTGGTGGTGCGCCATCTTGCATAAATAAACATTTCGTTCTCGGTCATCCTCATCGATCTGTGGTATCAAAAATTGTTGCAACATATCAAGGTACACTATCCCGTTGATGGTTCTCTCTTGGAAAAGAAAGGGGCTGTACATTTTCCTCTTGCTCAACGCATAAAAAACGTTCACTTTAGGGCTATCACGAACATGTTGCAATGTTTCATGTGGATTTTCCCTGCCACAAATCCTACAGTTATGTGTGTTAACCTTGCCACTTAAGTGAAAAGTTGACTCGTCAGAAAAGATTATGTTGTCCAAGAAATTTTCATCATCATCCACTCGATTTAACATATCCACACAATAGTTCCTACGTGCAAACTTATCAGTGTCTTTAATTGCTTGTAAAAGCGAATATCGGTATGGTTTCAAATGCAAACGTTTTCTCAACACACGCCAAACCGTCGTATGTGGGACTTGCAGCTCACAAGATGCACGCCGGGTTGGTTTCGTAGGGCTGTTGACAAAACTTTTTCTCACTTGCTCAACGACCTCGTCAGATGTGCTTGGACGACCTGAGGATTTTTTATGTTTTACTGAGCACCCTTTTTCTACAAAACATCTATGCCACTCATAAATTGTAGGCCTACTAGGAGGATCTTTAGCGTACTTGGTACGAAAATTACGCTGAACTGTTGTCGCAGACTTCGATTCTTCAAACCAAAACACACAGCTAGCACGCTCGGGATCCAGTAAAGGCAAACATCTTTAACGTAATTGCCGCTAGCGCTTGTGCGGCGCGATTAGGCACTAGCGGACTACGCGAGTCAAAACTTGAAGTGTTTTCCTTTAAAAAAACACCAAAACCAGCTCTGTACCTTGTTTCATAAAGTTTATATGAGTTTTCAAAGTTGTAAAGTCCTTTTTGAAACACCCTGTATTTTTCTGTTTGTTTTAAAGTATACATGTGAAAAGTTCTGTCGAAATTGGATAAAAATGTGGGTTCGTAATGAACGGTATAGGAGCGCATACAAGACGAACATACAAACAAACAAACATTAATTTATGTGTATAAGATTGTGGAACGATTCTGTCATTACCACAATTCGTGAAAAAATTAATTGCTTCTATTGCTGCGCAAAACGCTGTGGTTATTTTTATGAATCTTGCTACACATATTCCCGATAGGATGGCTAAAAGTATTGCAGGAATAGATCAACTCCAACCCCATCTCTTTTCTGTTAGCCGTTTAAATACATGTAGAAATTGGAGCAACTGACAAGAAATTTGATTCACAAGTGCAGAAAACTGACCTCTGTTATGAGTTTCAGTATTTACTGCGTGGGTAAATCGACCTAGATCATACCTGGCAACTCTGATAGTATTGTATAAAAAGATGAGAGCATATCAAACTCTCTACCATCCTCATACTGATTCCTGTATTGCCTACTGTTGTTCCGTGTAAAATCGATAAGTGTCGACAAAGTGCAGATCGTTTGTTTTTACGAATTCAACAATAATTCGACCTGAATTCATGATTGCGCAGAAATACTTCGCCCGCTCACATATTTGGAGCAGAATGACAGTAGAGATGAAATAAAGTGCCGCACTGGTGGTTATGTGTACTGCTTCTACTCTCGCGGCCTTGGGTACTGCAATGGGCACAAGGGAAATTAATTTCGGAACAAACGATCACAGTGAGTGAAGCTGACGTAGATATTTTTGGGAGTGTATGAGGAAAGGTCGGCTTCGTGGATACTGACAGAACACTCACTAGAGCGGAAGACATGACACCGACATTTAAATAGCACCAAACAGTCTGGGATGAGAGAACTGGTCGCTTCAATGTATTATTGACGGAGATGGGAAACAACTTGTGAACAACCTTCAATAGAGACAGTGGGCTATGTCTTACTGACGCGTGGAAATCAGTCTTGGTGAAACTCCTCTTTTTTTAAGGGGGAGGGGGGGGGGAGCCACCAAAGCCCGCTCCTCCATGCATGGCGCCCTTACATACTGCCCGCCTGAGCACATGCATTGAGTTCATCATTCTATGGGTGATCACATCCGCAGATATTTTGTGTGTGTGTGTGTGTGTGTTTGTCGTTGCCTCAGCGGCTGTGTGTATATCCCCGCTACCTTCGGTAGCTTTGCTATTAAATGTAAGGTTAGGGTTGTTTTGGGGACACTATTATGCTCTTTAAGGGGGAAAACCAGGGATATGGTCATCTAGGATGACCTTAATGGTGCAAAAAATAAAACTAATTTTCGTGTACTAAATTATACTGGGTTGAATATAATGCTAAGTGGCACCTTATGTTTATGCCATCTTCTTGGCATTAATGTACCCTGAGTTGACAGTCTTTCTGTATTTTGACTTTTTGCTTATATATTTTCTAAGTATTTAGTGGTTTGTTTGAATATTTCTGTATTTATGTTCTCTATGTTTGCTTCTCGATCTAGGCGGTCAATTGAAGTATATTGTGTTTCATTTAGTATGATTCTAAGGCATCGGTTCTGTATCCTCTGAATGTTAGTTATATTTGTTGGGCTTGCCGTCCCCCATATTTGGCACCCATACAACAGGAACGGTTGTATTACTGATTTGTATATCCATATCTTGGCGCTGGTTCAGAGGTCGTTGCTACGGAGTACTGGGGCAAGGTTTTGAGCTACTCCCAGTCCATTTCTTCTCCTGTCCATTACGTGTCGTTTGAAGAGCAATTTTTTGTCGATTGTTATGCCCAAGTATCGATTTTCATTTACCCATTCTATATTCTTTCATTACGTTCAGCTGTGAGCGTGGTAGCTATGTCCAGCTGCCGCCATAGAGGGCTCCATATTAGGGTTCGTGGCCCGCAACGAAGATCTGCAGCCACGCCGACTGGCAGCCAGCCTCCGGGCGCGGGCCGCTAACAGAGCCATTGGGCATATAAGGAAGTGCCGCACCTGACCTGTCTCAGGACAGTTGAATGACACTGAGTTCCGTGTTGACATCCGTCGAGCGAAGATGAGCAACAAGGAAAGTTCTCGCCGCACTGCCGTGCCAGGCGAGTCGAGTGCCCCAGGGTACCCGGCTTTGCCGGCTGCAGCAGCGGCCCCGTTGACGACCCGGCTTACGGACTTGGACCACGCATCGGCTTCACAAGATACTCAAGGACTGGACCAGCAAATCAATGCGAATACTATCGCTGAATCTAATATGGACTGGTATAGCGATACTTCTTCAGATGAGGACGCAGACATGGCCGCAGAGCACGACCAGTCTGCCACATCAAGGAAAAGAACGGCAGTGACAAACGACAAGGAGGGGCGGAGAAAGAAGAGAGCCACTTCCACCTCCTGCAAGGCTATGAAGAACATCTACATGAAGACTGCACGAACGAAAAGAGTAGTGGATGCGGATGGCTTTGTTGAACCGCGACGCACCGCTCCCGCAGCAAGACTGAGCACTACTGCCCCCGCAGTTCCAACCTGCAACCAATTTGCCTCTCTTCAAACAGAGGAACAACCAGAAAGCAGTAGCGTCAAAACATACAGGCCTCCACCACTGATACTGAATTATAAGGACAGCTACATGGAACTATACCAGCAATTGAAGACCCTATGTGGTGGTGGGTTCACAGTTAAAACAGCAGGTAAAGACCTGTACAAGATCCAGACGAAGACAGCAGCTGAACATAATGCGGTCACAGGATACGCATCCTTGAACCAGATTTCCTTCTACACCTTTCCCTCAGCGGAGGAAAAGTTTCTAAAAGTTGTCATCAGGGGGATGCCCTTTAGCATCTCACCAGAAGAAGTTAAAGAGGAACTAGCAGAACAAGGCTATGCCGCAAGAACCGTGGTGTGGCTCCGTTCCCCCAAGACTAACCAAGAGGTCCCACTGGTCCTGGTTGTACTCACCGACTCCGTGTAAAACAGGGGTATTTTCAAAATGACTGCACTCTGTGCCCTCAGAGTTACAGTTGAAAAGCTGCGTAGCAAGAGGGGCCCTCCCCAATGTTTTAATTGCCAGGGAGTAGGGCATGTCGCCAGGCACTGCTCAATGCCTGCCAAGTGTGTGAAGTGTGCTGGGGAACACTCCTCAAAAGACTGCCGTATTAAGAAAGGTGATACTCCACCTAAGTGCGTGAACTGTGGCGGGCAGCACGTAGCAAGTTACAGGAAATGTTCTGCCTTCGGTAGATTTGAGGAAAGGCAAAAAGCCAATAACTCCTTGTACCTCGCTGCCATTAGGAAACAACAGAGGCAGAAGATGAAACAAGATAAGGTATCAAATGCCAACCAAGCTACTAAGGACTCAACGAGTGTCACCTATGCGGAAATAGCCATCAATCCGCCTGCAGGAGACACACAGAATGATACAAACCTCCCGCCTGGTAACGCACCTCCTGTAAACGTCAGGAGGAAAACTGATTGGCGTGGAAAACGACCACCGGACCAAACAAGCAAGGGCGCATCTAAAAACCACCCGCATAACACAGAAAGTCAGAATGACGATTCAATGCTTAGTATGGTGCAATCATTACTGCAAGCTGTCATCACCATGATCCAAGACATTCCGCGGCAAATTTCTGCTGCAGTTCAGTCAGCGCTTGAGGCTGTCCACAAGGATACAAAAAACTTGCACGATGGCCAGAATTGAAGACATTTCAATCTGCTCGTGGAATGCCAACGGCCTGTGGCGGCAGTTGGGAGAATTTAGAGACTTTCTAAGAGAGGAGGGCATTGACGCCTGATTAGTCAATGAAACCCACCTAAAGCCTGGCATTAAGGCAGCTGTACCAAATTATTCATGCTACAGGAATGACCGCCTGACTGCAGGGGGTGGCACAGCCGTCTACATAAGGAACACGATCAGACACTACCCGATAGTCCTACCAGAGCTAGCAACTATTGAAGCAACGGGAGTTGCTATCGAGATCTCTCGTGGCAAACTGGTACTCATTGCCATCTACAGACCTCCCAAGGGACTCTTAGCGGAGGATGATGTAGCTGCGCTCCTTCGGCTGCGAGGAAACATCTTTATGGCAGGGGATTTCAACGCCAAGCACACGGCTTGGAATTCCAGAGCTACGAACACCAGTGGACGTCGGCTCCTCCGCGTAAGCGAAGCTCATGATGCAGCAGTGTGGGGTCCAACTGAACCTACCATCTTCAATCATGGCTTGCCAGATGTGCTGGACATAGCCATCACAAAAGGACTCCACCACAATATTGGTGTAACAACCAAAACTGCGTTGTCTTCTGACCATGTCCCTGTCATATTCTACCTGGCCACAGACATCTTGGCACGTGGAGAGCGACGACACCACAACCTGAGACGCACTGACTGGGACATGTTCAAGGAACAACTTACCAGACGTGTCCAAGAGGCACTGATGCCGACAACTTCAGGACCGGATGTCGCCATGGCTAACCTAGCCACGTGGATTAACGAGGCTGTTGAAGCAGCTACACCTGCTTCCAGAATGCCGCCAGCCTGCTCTAAACAACTTCCACCTGACATCAAGGAGGCAATCACTCTTAAGAACAGAGCTACAAGGTAGTGGCAGGTCACCAGGGACCCCGCAGCGAAAAGAACTATAAACAGGATGCGGCGAGAAATAAAAGCAGCCCTCGAGCAACACCGTATACGTGAATGGTCCGCCAGGGTTGAGTCCCTCAATACAGAAGACGGTTCTGCGTGGAAGGAAACCAAGGGGCTAATGCGCAGAAAGGACAGGATTCCGCCTCTAATGATAGGGAATCAAGTAGTCTGCGAGCCTGTGGCTAAAGCAGATGCACTGGGAGATGTTTTCGAAGCCAACTTCCGGCCCATCGAAGCACCCCAAGATGCTGTACATATACAATTTGTAGAAGACCGACTACAGCAATTCCTAGTAGCCGAACAGCAGGCAGACGACGCAATAGACGAAATCACGGAAGAAGAAGTGCTAACAGCACTCTCACACGTCAATGTTAAGAAAGCGGCTGGGCACAATGGGATCGGGGGTGCCATACTGAGACACATGCCTCCTGCTGCTGTAACTTTCATCACAGTGGCCTTCAACGAAATCATGGCGAGAGGCAAATTCCCACAAGTTTGGAAACACGCTGAGATAGTGCCGGTCCCTAAATCAGGCAAGGACAAGAGGTCTCCCAGATCCTACAGACCTATTAGCCTACTGCCCACAATTTCCAAGATCTTTGAGAGACTTTACCTCAAAAGGTTTCGTAGGGTATTGGAAAATGAACAAATCCTGTCCGACGAACAATTTGGCTTTAGAAGGAACCACTCAGCACCGCAACAACTTCTTAGAGTGGTGGAATCTGCCATGGGAGTCATGGACAAAAGGGAGTATTTTGGTGCGGCGCTCTTTGATGTGTCACGTGCCTTTGATTCAGTCTGGCACGCTGGCCTTCTATACAAGCTGTTGGTACAAGGGGTACCCATGACACACGTGAGTCTCCTCAAGAGCTACCTCTCTGATAGGACCTTCCGTGTGATACTAGACGACGCAGTCTCCTCTGTGAAGACCATCAGAGCTGGGGTGCCACAGGGATCAGTGCTGGGCCCTGTCTTATACAACATCTATACCCCGGACCTCCCGAGGACAGAACAAGTCGATTCTGCCCAATACGCTGACGACACTGCTGTCTTCACCAGAAGCATCAGGGCCACGCATGTGAGGACCAAGCTTCAGCGGGCGTGCAACAACATAGAACACTGGGCGACCAAATGGCGACTAGCATTCAATGCCACAAAGAGCCAAGCTCTCATAGTCAGCAGAAGGACCATTCCTCACCTGCAACCCCTCAACCTGTTCGGAGAAAACATCGAGTGGACTCCTACTGCCAAATACTTAGGCGTCACTATGGACAGGAGACTGACGTGGAAAACACACGTCAGGAACCTCCGCAACAAGGCTATGGGTAGAATGACAGTTTTATACCCCATTCTGAACCCCTCATCATCACTGCCATCGCATCTTGGGATTCGTCTCTACATCGCATTAATAAGGCCAATAATAGATTATGCTGCAGTAGTTTGGGGTAGTGCTGCTGACACACACCTCAATCTACTGCAAACTATACAAAATCGAGCCATTAGATATGCTTACAAAATGCCGCGGGAAACTCCAACAGTCCACCTACACGAAATCAGTGGACTACCGCGCCTCAAAGACAGATTCCGCAAATTAGCTGCGAAATTCTACAAGGAATGCAGACAATCAGACAACCCGCTTATTGCCAACCTGGGTAACACAGTCCATCTAAACAACAACTTAAGATGGCCTGACAAACTGCTCCGTGAGTTATAAGCTCCCGCAAAGACACGCCAGGATAAGACTAATCCGCCAATGACAACACCGATTAGGACACCATATTAAAATGGAAGGAGATGCATTTTTCATGTAAAAACTTCCCCAAACTCTGGGATAAAGGCACCCAGGAAATTTAGTCCATGCGATGCGACCTGTCTCAGTATCTGTCTGTCAGCCGACCAGTACAGATGTTTTCGCACCTGAGGAAGACGACGGAGCTTGTCGTGGAAATATCGTGTTCTCACAACACAATACGGCGGTACTCCCGTGAAAACTTCACTGCAGTTATACGCCGAGAAAGTCTCAGTTCTTACAACAGTGAAACACTTTGAAGCGGAATCTGAACTACGTGTTACCAGCTGGAATAACAAACCTACAGCTGGTAACATTGCGTGTCCAGCTGGTAGAGCGTAAATTTGACAGTTATTGCTAACGCCTCTGAACCAATAAAAAAAAATACTGCTTGGTCGCCGGTTCTTGTCGGGGCTCGGGCATGGGTGGTTTTAATTGTTCGTGATGAGTAATACTAGATACGATAATAAAGAGTGTAGGAGCGCTGCGTGGCCGAAAAGAGCCAATTAAAATGGTTTTCTTGGGACATTGTGCGAGCTCATCTGGAGTAACGTCTGCTACATTCTGTGGACGGGAACATTTCTTAATCGTCCGTTCGCCACACCTCATCTGTTATTATTCCTCGTGACTCGGCGACGAGGCGATGAATCAGCCGGGGGCAGGGCTATCCAAAGGAAACAGCTCTCCGCGGAAATCAGAGATCAGGCGATTTCCTACGCAGACGACGTGGTCCTGGTTACCAAAACTCAGCGCGACCTGCATAGCACACTGTACCGCGTCGCAGAGTTGAAAAACTAGGACAACACCAGCGGAGGCAACAAGACTCCACACCCCCCACAGTAAGCGCTGACACGTACAATAATACCAGCTGGCGCCTCTCTCCATATCCCAAACATCCCTTCAAAACCATTACAAATTCGGATAGGTGCAATGCACCCTCTGCCACACACTTTTAGTGAATCGCGGAGTAATAATAATAATAATAATAACCTTGCAGCAAAATCACCTCCAAAAAGTAAAAAAAAACGTTAGGATTAGTCCAAAATCTCTACAACAAAAAATCCATGTCAAGACAGAACAAAATCCGGCACTACGACAAAGTCATAAAACCAACAGTCCTATATGCAAGTGAAACGTTGACACTTAACAGAAAACATGACCATGAAGAAATAAAAAAAGCAGAGAGAAAAATCATTAGAAAAATTCTATGAGCAAGACTCACTAATGATGGTTACAGACTACAATCAATCAAAACAACGAAAAAAATTTCAAACAAGGCGAATTAAATTCTTTGACACCTTAAGAGATTACCAGAAAATCGATTGACAAAAAAGATAATAGATTATGTAAGTTCACTTAAAAATCCAACTGAATGAAATTCGGAAGGATCTTAAAAGTGTAAGCATAGGAGCAACAGACATCTTAGAAAGAGACACCTTCAGACACAAAGTAGACAAATGGGAAGTTATAACTGAGCAACCAAAACAAAAACAATACAGACAAAGTGGTCGGAAGAACGGAAACAAGCTTTCTCGGAAAAAATGAAAGCCTATTGGAACAACAAGAAGAACTCAAAGAAAATTTGATTGGGTCATTTGCTTGACGTCTTCCTTTTACTGGGAGAATTCGCCAATAATAATAATAATAATACACGCGACAACACAAGTGGGAGGAAACAAATTAAAATAATTCCCGGGTTGTTCCGATACGCCGACTGTTTTGTCTGGTGGACGTTTCGATCCGTGACTCCGATCCTCTTCAGTCTCTTGTAAACGCAGTTCCCCCAGAAGATGATCCAAGATGGCGAACGAAACGTCGGAGAGGGAAAAAAACGAAAAAACAATGCGAAAGGCATTATAAGTATGACTGTGAAATCACGAAATGTATCAGCTCAGTAAACAGAATATAGTAGCTGGTATACGATAAACATCAGAGGAAGTCAACAGAAGCTGCAATACGCAATACCGTTGCCAAGCATATGCGGTGTGGTATTTCGTTAAAGGGAATTTTAGACGTTGGAAACAAGTCTCCGATATTATTAACCTGTTAATAGGCCATGATTCGGCAGTTGTTGAACTATAATTTTATAAATAACTCCGCGTCTACAAACAAGTGTTTTGATGAATTTTATTTTATTTTATTCGCCAGATGCTTGGATGCGAGGATTAGCACTACATCTGTGACTGCAGTGTGTGCATACATATACTGTGCCGTAGATCGTAATTGTAATAGCACACATCTAAAAAACACATTTACATCCGCTGATGATGCCCTACACGACAAGGGCGAAACGCGTCTGGGGAATAAAATAAAATAAAATTCACCAAAACATTTGATCCTAGACCGAGTTATTTATAAAATTATAATTTCCAGCTATGATTGTACTAATGAAAATTATGAAAATCGATATAAACGTAAACAAATGAGAAAAAAATAAAATAGAAGCATGCATTCTGAAAACCACTCTAAAAGAGAACCAGTGTGATTCCTTCATAAGGCCATGGCTGATTTGCTTCCCGTCCCATGTTCCCAGTCCTCTGCTGCCTCTAATGACCTCGACGTCGACGAGACATTAGGATAGAAACAAAAGGAGCATCGGTGATATGCAGGTGTTCAGAATGAAATCACTATACAGATTGTATGGAGGGAAGAAAGCTATCAGACATCTACGCAAAAGGAAAAGAATAAAAAGGTGATTTGTTGTGGCTGCAGGGAGCTATAGGGCAGTGCCTGGGAGGTAAGCGGTAGGGTGTGCTGATGAGGGTCATGTGACATGTGTTGAGTGCAGTGTGTTGCTGGTGCTGCAGGTGATATGCTGATCCAGCCTGTTCTTCCGAAAGACGCCTCACACCGCCGGGCTTGACGCTATCACTAGGATGGCGAATGGCCGTCAACCATGTGGTATGTTAGACCCACATACCCAGAGCACACGCTGGTTCAACCTCAGCCACAATATGGAGGACCACTACATGCTCGCCAGCTGCCGAAACATGAACATGTATTAATCAATTAATTTTAAATTGCGATGGAGCACACACTCCAATGACAATTCCCTGTCTACTAACTGCCCCCCCCCCCACCCTTACATTTTCTTTTTTTATTGTATTAATGAATTTAACTCTTAAATTCCTCCACCATCTACTATTGCAATTTAAGAATTTTAATTTTAAATTGCTTCAGCGTTTTTCACTTCACTTCAGTTGGTAATTTGTTCCAATACCTGACACCCTTACCCACAAAAGAAAGTTTTCCCACTCCCTCATGCATTAAATCAAGCGGCAGCTTTTGGTCATGGTCGCCTTTCCGCTTCTGTGCACTATATTCTTTGACCAATATCCCTCCAAGCCCCATCGTAAAAATATGCCCTGTACATTCCTAGCATTCTCTTCACCCTCTTCCTTTCCTCCAATGATTCCCAATCCAGCTCCTTTATCATATCAGTTACTGACTGGGTCCTGAGATAATTTCCGCAAACAAATCTAGTTGCTCTTCATTGCACACCCTACAACCCCAAACAGTGTGTCCTAAACTAAACCACTACATCAACCAATGGTCTAACCAAAGTTTTGTAACACCTCTGGTACATCCCCCCATCACCCACTCTAGTAAATGAAGAATTTTGTAACCTTTTCCTACCACCTCCCCAATGTGCTCTCAAAGTTGAGTTTATCATCAAATGTTATGCCAAGATATTTACACTTCAAGCCTATAGTCATAATTAAATTTTTATCTGTGTACCTAGTAAGCTGACTCTTCTTGTGATGTATCTCTATTCCATGCTGACCACCCATTTAGATATTCTATCCAGGTCACCCAGCAACTGTACACAGTCAACTCATACTATGTCGTCTGCGAACAAATTCTGAATTCTAGCTGTAAACCAATGAACAGCAGTGGTCCCAGTACGCTACCCTGTGGCACTCCCATATTTACTTCCACCTCTTTTGATAATGTATTGCCTACTCTAACGCTTTGCTTTCTCGCTTTTGAGATTTCCTGTATACAGCTATTAATTTTTTCCCCCATTCCAATAGATTTCTGTTTAATTAACACCATTTTATGGCTCATCTGCCAAATGCCTTAGAAAAATGTAGTGCCACACGGTCAACTTGCCGAGCGGGGCGGGTGAGCGGTTAACGCTTTGGCCTCGCATTCTGGAGGACACCTGTTCGAATCCCCTTCCGGACAAACAGATTTGGGTTTTCCATGATTTTCCCAGATAACTGCAGGCCAATGCCACGATGCTTGCTTTAAAAACCCATGTTTGAATTCCTACCAGTTCCTTGTCCTCTAATGACCTTGACTTCGACGAGGCGAAAAGCCAGAAGAAGAAGAAAAAAAAAAAAATTATCAACTTAGCCTTTATGGTTCAGCTTATTTGAAATATCTTGCATATAGTCCACAACGTGATATTCACATGTTGGAAACGTGTTATTTATTCACAGACATTTCTGATGTAGTGTCATATTATAAGGGAAAACATATGAAGGTATATTTTCATTTAATTTAATATTAATTAAAACAGAACAGAATACCCAGTTATTTGCGTTTTTGGTTGTTACACAAAATATATTATTGTAATATCTATGGTTACCCAGTTATTTGCGTTTTTGGTTGTTACACAAAATATATTATTGTAATATCTATGGTTACCAAAGAAGAATGAGGGGATATAATCGGTGGAGAGGTCAGAGAGAGAAAAAGATGGATGGATTTGGAAAAAGAAGGAGAGAGGAAGGAAACGTGATGGATAGTTCTGTATGAAGTGTAAAGGTTGTGTATTATGAAGAATGTTGATGTGAATAAAGGTTCCTTTAGTAAGAATAACGAAGTCAAGAGCTAATTCATTAACAAATACATTATAATATCAATCTCTCCATCACTTTACCTAAGCTAGTCGACCTATAATTTTCAACCCAGCTAGCTATCTGACCCACGTAACAATAACAATACAGAAAAAAACAACAATAAAATGTATGTTGCAAAAAGTAGAATTAATGGGGCAATTATTTTTTTTTATTTTTGCAAATAATTGTTATGATAATAACATATACTTCTGCGGAACAAACCGTATTTCACTGCCTTTATGCGATAAAATTTCGCAGTGAAAATAATTTTACACATTTTACAAAGCGCGGTAACATCGTTTACCTTATACAAGCAAGTTTTAAAACCTTCATTTAACAACCACTCGTCTCTGGAAGCAAACTAACTTTTCTGTATTTTCTTTGGTAATTCACTGATTATTTATTTGTAACTTACGACTTCTTTAATTCTCCGCGAAGAAAACTAGTACGACGTTCCGTCTTCGGCGTAGTTTATGTAACTGAAACAATAATTGGATTTGCGACTAACAGTCGTAAACGTTTGAACACAGCGAAAAAGTTGAATTACGTTCAGCGAATAAGGAGTGAGACGCGGCGATGTTGTTTACTTCCTATATATATGAGGAACCATCAACCCGTCATTTTTGAAATTTCTTAATAACCCGACATTTAGTGTCCAGTCGCATGTAGTGAACCGGTTATGGACAAATCGCGTTAGAACCGGACGGTTGGCAACCCTAAAGAGAATAAATGGAGAGGATTTGAATCTGGGGATCTTGCTGTTCCTAGTCGTTCAGTCCACCTCTCTGGATACGACTCACTTCATTTAAAAAGTCTCGCATTACGCGTACGTTGCGAGATGGAGCTCCGCCACATGTTGGCTCCTAACTCGAGCGGAACATTGTCGACCAGCTCTCGCAGAACCTCTCCCAAAAAGTAATAATCTTCGTAACGGACAAAACGTAGGATCATATTATTTGGTCGCCTTAAATATCAGCTCACTAAGTTTGTATTGACAACCATGCGCGTACGTTTCACTTGGGTTAACGTTAGATCAATAAATGTTATTTTTTGAGTTGAGAATCCCATCCTGATTAAATTTAGCCTCGTCGGAAAACGTTATTATCGAAGAAAAATTGAACTTCTACTGGTTTCGTTCAAGGTATCATTCACAAAATTCCGTTCAAGGTGTACAGTCCGTTTCGGGTAGCTTGT
This sequence comes from Vandiemenella viatica, assembly GCA_031002005.1. NCBI lineage: Eukaryota > Metazoa > Arthropoda > Insecta > Orthoptera > Morabidae > Vandiemenella > Vandiemenella viatica. The sequence goes on from CM061919.1 coordinate 274,064,367, forward strand.
GGTCCTTAGTTTTGTGACAGGCTATTCCGTTTCCACACTCTCCATGCTAATGACAGAAACACTGAACTGGCACGCGATGATGCGGTATTAAGGCAAAACAAATTGTTCTCCATTTGGTTTCTCAAAGGCGGACGAGTATACGGCCGCTACCGTGAAGATTAAAATCAATAATAACATATCTCCCCGTGTATATATATACGTGGACAAAATGACATGGTAGATCTGTCATACAATAAGGATCAAAAATCGCATAGGAACAGAGGGTCGCAAACTCCTGTATACTGGATTGGTCGCGGTGGATTAATCGCATGGACACCACGATCACCAGACCTGTCTCCGTTGAATTTTTCGTGTGGGGAATTTTTAAAGGACTTGTGTATGAAACACCTGTTGAAATGCCGGAAGACTTGGTAGGAACAATCGTTGCGGCAGCCAGATGTGTTCGAGATACACCTGGTATCTTTGAGAAGGTGCGCCGTTCCATGCAACGGAGATGCCGGGCTTATCTCGATGCATCTGGCAAAAACTTTGAGCATCTGTTGTAGCCTCAACATTTGGCTTGCATTACTCGCATATGAGTGAGTAAATATCAACAAAATGATCTGTAATGGTTTTGTTTCTTCTCTTTGTGTCAGTATTATTTTAGACGCCCTGTAGCGGCTCCGGATCGCAGTTGCGACCCTCTGTTCCTATGCGGTTTTTGATCCTTATTGTACGACTGATCTACCATGTCATTTTCTCTTCGTTATTTTGAATCACCCTGTATACTGGTGTCATCAATCTCTCGGCTGGTTTGATGCAATCCTCCATCCCTTCATGTCTTGCGCTAATCTTTTCATCTCAACATACCATTTAAAACCCACGTCCTCATATATCTGCTTAATATATTCTAATCTGTGTCTACCTCTACAGTTCTTACCTTCGACTGTTCCCTCCACAATCAAGTTAACCAATCTTGCATGTCTCAAAATATGACCTACCAGCCTGTCTCTTCTTTCTGTAAGACTCTTCCACAAACTTCTTTCCTCACCCATCATTTCCAAAACTCATTCATTTCGTACCTTATCTGTCCACTTAATTTTCAGTATCCTTCTACACCACCATAT